>CM014090.1:32456812-32751812 GCA_004119915.2 Collichthys lucidus
CCTGTTCTTTGTTTTGTTTTTTTTTGTTTTTTAATTGATGCTTTATCCATTTATCCATGATGATTTCTGAAATATATCTCCCAAAGTAAGATAACAGAGGAAGAACCCCAAAATTTAAAGGATGTATTAGGCGGTGTGGGGGCTGAAGCTGCACAGATGAACTGTAAAAACAACACCTTTACAAATTTATCTCAGCACAACATATTTGACCTATTAGATAGACCTTGTAGTTGCTGACTTGAAACTCCATCAACTTCACCCTTTTCTTTCTAGAGTCAAGGTGAAACTACAGTGGCTATAAAAAGCACTAAAGGCCCCATAGCGGGGCCGTGTCTAGTTTGTCTGGTCTTGGCTACTGTAGAAACATGGTGGATCTGCAGCATCTGTAGATATAAAAGTCTCATTCTAAGATAAGAAAATGAAAATAGAGCCTACTATATCTCACACACCGGACCTTTAAAGTGACGGTAACCTACATCACTGCTCACCGCTCATCATACTTACATGAACATTAATCAAAATAAATGATTATGAGCTAACTTTTAACAAATTGCTATTAATGAACTTATTAAATCAAATCATGTATATATATGTCTATGTTAATAAACTATTAAACCTCACAGATTGCGCCTATTTATGGAACTAAATCTTTTAGAAATGTCACATCAGAAGGAAACTTGACTTTTGAGGTTAAATATAAAATGTATTTAACCAACACTGTTTCAAATGCACGCACAGTTGCACCCTTAATATGAAGTTCACTTCTGCTGTGTTACTATAACGACATGCAGGAGTGTTTACATGACACAAATTTGTCAAGAACCCTTTATGGAGTTGTTTATTTGGTTTGGTATACCATAGGAACCAAATGATTACAGTCTGGTGTGTGTGTGGAGCATAAATTCAAGTAGCAAGGAGTAAATTGTGGGTTCCTTAATGAAAGTCCATCTGTTAGGTCAGGTTACTCATGTAGCTAGCATCATGGTGGAGGCAAAAGGATGGATACTTTACTCATGTATATATATATGTACAGCACTATTATATATAGACACACACACACACACACACTAATTTTACACAAGATTTTCACAGAAAAAGGCAGACGGTGTAAATTTATCCTAACCTAAGCAGAATGTCTAAGTGAATTCGAGCCTCACCTTGATTGTTTTTGTTCACAGATGGAGTGCTGCCCTTGTTGCCCTTTGGTAATTGTTTGACATTGATTGAGTTTTCAGCAGACAGTGAAAGGAAGGAGGAGTTTTTTTTTTCTGTATGTGTGTAAAGTGAGGTCATTTAGACTGCATAAACTCAAATACATCATTGCAGTTTCAAAGCCAAAAGTACTGTAAATTCAGTCACAGTTCTCCCGCATGTGCACCAAGCTAGCATCAGCTAACTTTTATCTTCTGTGTTAGCATCCAGGGCCACTGTCAGATTGACAGTTGTGTCCAATGTGAAGCAAAACGACTATCTAAAGAGAAACATTATCTTTTCCCCCTCCTCCTCTTGTTCGGTCTCTGACCTTCTGCAAGGAAGGATCATCCCACCGTCTGGCACAGTTTGCCACAGAAGCAGGATTTATGAAGGGGAAATTGCAACTGGCAAATGGGTAGGGAAGGGGAGGCAGAAGAGACGGGATAGAGAGAGGAAGGGACAAAGGCAAATATTTGACAAGGACACAGGAGGACTAATAGTTGGATATGACCTTCTGGTGAACCTTCATTTTCGTCTTTTAAGGCAGCAGTCTATGATGAGAAAGCCTCTTACCCCCAACAAATAGGTAATGAGTGGTAATGAGAGACAATGAGTAAGAGAGGGAGAGAAAGGGGAGGGGAGGAAGATGCAGATAATGTAAGCCAGACACAGACAGAGAAATTACAGAGGAACAGAGAGGGGAAGACAGAGCGAGGGCAGCTGCAGCAGGGCTGAAAGTGAAGCTGAGAAGGTGCCGGGCTGCAGAGGGAGCATCCAGGGAGTTGGGTGACGAGAAACACTGTCCGTTTGTGGCCACTGATAATACTTTCCATTCTAGCTGGCTCTATGTGGGGGTCTGCGTCTGTGTGTGTGTGTGTGTGTGTATGTGTGTTTGCAGGCCCTGTGCGAGCTGCTGATTCCCCTGATTGCAGGCTGGCGCCCTGCTGGCGAGCCCCCGCACACTGAAATTAAATCCACTCTGCTCCGTTATAAATTATAATGCTTTACAAACAGCACCCCCACCAGGGAACCCAGGAGGGGGCGGGGAGAGGAAGAGAGAGAGAATGCATGGTGTCAGAGAGGAAGACGAAGGTAGGACTGTAGGTGGACGAATATGAAGATGTGCAAAGAAGACAGAAGAAGATGGTTACTAAAATAATAAAAAAAATAAAAAAAGACATTACCTTTTAGGGACTTTTTAATGCAGAATTTAAGACCCAACTTAAATAAAACACAGCTGGCCTTTTAAGCAATTGAACGCAGCCTAACAATAAAGCAGTGGTGAACAAGAAGAGATAAAAATAATTAAATCAGGAAAATCAGGAGAGAGACATAATTATACTTAAAACCAAGTCTGAGTTAATCTCTCAATGAAGTGCCCTAAATTTAGATTACAGACTCAGGCGTTACTTTAAAATGGAGGAAAATGAAAATGAAATGAGGTGAAATAAACAGGAAGAGAGAGAGAGATACAGCAAGGATGTGTGCAGAGGAGATTAAAAAAAAGTGAAAGAAAGGCTCTGATAGTGTTGGGTGGGCAGGGAGGGGGATGAAAGCCTCAGCTAAATGGACCTTCTGGTGCCAGTGAGGCAGCGTGTCGTGCTGATATCCAGCTAGACTGGCACCACATGCCTGTGGTGGGCAAAGGAGGGCTAATATGTCTAACCTACAGCTCGGGTGGAGGATGATAACCTGTTAGCGTGGTGCCAGGCTCCTTCAACGGGGGAAGAGATGGTAAGACGGAGATAGTTTTTAAGGTTTGTAGTATATGTTTGGAACTGGTGTGTAGTTACTAAATACTTACATTAATTAATTATTACATTACTAATACAAAAACATGAAAATATGACCTGGAGATTGATAATCATTAGTTTGACTATTCAATCACACTGTAATGCAATGTCACTTTAACTGTTACTGTGAGGCACATTGTTGTTGCGTAAATGGATAAGGCATCAAAGTTCATATTTCTGGCAGCTATATTTTATTGTACAGGTGTTCATGATACTGGATCCACATCCTGTATCTGATCAAACTAACTGAATAATAGCCAACGAATTGAAAAGACACTGACGATATATCATCTTATTTCTAGTTAAGGACCCCTTCATTGGCCAAGCTGTAGCTGTAAACGGCAGACTGTTTTTGGAACAGAAGGCCTATTCTCCATCCCAGCAGGGGGTTGGGTCATGTGTGGCCGTCTACATTGTCTGCCAATCAAACATGAGATTCTGACGCCTTGAACAAAACTCTGCCTTACTTCCGTTAACGCCTAAACACAAAGCCCGGATCAGTGATACAGGACCCAGCTGTCAGTACCACCTACAAGGCCTGTCAGCCTGCGTTTAGGCAGCAGGAAACATGGCCACACACGTCTACTGTCATCACTGTTAATGCGGACCAGGACTGATGGCCATAAAAGACAGACAGTTAAAGTGTGTGCTCACAGTGGAAGCATAGAAGTCGACGGATCACTGTCTACTTGTGTGAGACTTCACAGTCAAACTGTGCAGTTTTGGTACAGTTTGTTGAGTTGACATGTGATCAAACAGTTGGACACATTAGCAAAATTAAACTAGGTCTGAGCTTATTGTCACCATGAGCAGTCGATAGAACTGTTTTCCAATCCTGTGCAGTATCTCTGGGAATTATGTTTCTATTGAACAACTCAGCAGCACATGATTTATTTCCAATACCAATGTTAAGTGCAAATGCAGGGAGTGGTATGACCTTGATTTAGTGTGCTGGAAAGGTGGAGGTTGGGTTGCTGGACGGGTATTTAGCATAAGTGACCTTTATGCAGTGTTCATTACAATTAAGTATGGCCTTTTTTAAAATTCTGTATTTTATAACCATATTCTTACCATGAGGAAATATTGCTGAAATAAAAACAGTTGCACTGAAAGTTACAAAAGATTCCAAGTCTAAATGATTAGGAGGAACATTCTGATACACACACAGAGCAGTGTGAAGTTGGTAGAAATCCACCAGCATACACAAAGACAGGCAGAACAGAAAAAAAGCTTCACGTCTAACTAAATGCAAATGCCTAAATGCAAACTCAGGTCTGGATCAAATTGGACCTGTTTTACCTGAAGAGATCAGAAAGCAAAGGTGACAGTTGATCCCAGCTGTACCAGCAAGTCTCAAACACACCACAGCAGAAAAAAGAGACATCAGCTGTCATGAATAGGGGATAGGAATAGAGGATAAACAGAAAGAAAGAGACAAAGAGGGAAGGTTCAATACGACTTGACAGTAACATTTGCGTTTGCAAGTTCAAAGGCGATGTTCTCGGGCAGCATCTAGCAGGTTATGACAATAATCCAGAGGCAAGTACTTCACAAGAGAGATGCAACAACAGCAAACTGTAGACTGAAGACACTAACAGAGTTTCTTCAAGCATCTCTGCAGCATTTAGGTGATAGATCAGGGCCCCCTTCATGATCTTTTTGATTTCATTATGGGCCTTCAAAGTTACATACAATAGAACATATAAAAATAATTATAATTAATAAAAACTATGCATTTTCTTTGGGTTCACCTCCGTGGTGCTAACTAAATCATTTTTTAATACTGAATTTGCTGGCTGAAGAAAATGTAGACAGTGTCTGTCCGTTCAGCAACCTGTGATTTTGGTCAGAAATCTGGAAAAATATATCTTCCTGCATCAAGTGGACACTGAGGACAAAGTTACTAGTGTCAAAGCATAATTATTAGTCACTCCTCCTCTTACAATGTTCTTCTTGGTGACAGAACATCTTGTCCATCAGGATCTTTCTCCAGACTGTAAATCAGTCCTGTCTTTATTGTAAGGGAAACAGAGTAAAGAACTGGGCCAGCATACAATCCAAAATAGTAACAGTTAAGTGCACCAGCTGTCCAATCAGCTGGCTTCTGTTCCCCCTCCCAGCCAATTACAATGTGATGGGGGCTTGAGCAAACAAAGCATTATGGGTCGGTTAAGCCTTCCTCTCATCTCCAGGAGTTTGCTGTCGCTTTTCCTGAGGCGCACACACAACATCTGCAAACACCTGATAGGACTGAGTAGTGGCCTTCAGTCCCTTTGGTTGCCCAGGTTAAATTGTTACCACCTTTCCCTAATCCCGACTCTGACAATTAACTGTATGGCTGAGCACTTCAAAGCCGTCAACAGCCAAAGGGGTTAACCCAGACGCTCCCAGAGATTTGTTTTTGATTTTACTGAGATCCCCAGACACTTTCATCTTTGGCCCTCGCTCCTTCTTCCTCTTTAAATCCCAGAGGGCTAGCCGAGGGCAGGGGGAGTCGCAGCTAATTTTGCTAAATTCACTGTGATATTTGAAGGCTAATTTTTGAGTTCCCACAAGGTTATCAATACAAACAAAAAGAGTGTGAAATGTAATCAGGAGAAAAAATATGGTGTCTATTTGTGTTCGCAAAGCAAACAATATATAGCTCGGTGGGAAAGAAAATATTTTACTATGAAAGCTGACTGTGGGCTGCTTGACATATGGGTTTCATATTTGAAGCTTTTAAGCTGTCGTCATAATCCATACGATCTCCAACCATAGAGCTAACGTGCCCAGAACCAGTCTAAAGGTACAAAACTGAAAGGTCATGTCAGTGAAATGAGCACATTTTCCTAATGTTTTTATGATGGACCACAGGTTGCAAACAGTTTTCAGGTGACACTGACACAGCAATGATAGGGCTAAAACCAGTACAAACTCTGATTCTGCGTACAAACCTTTTATAGACACGTAACGTAAAAATAATAAAAAATATATTAGCTTGTTTTTCTAGCTCTCAAATATTAGACCTGAACTTAACATGAACAGTCAAAAATATTATTTCAATCAGGAACCAGATGATCAGAGTATACAATACAATTTCACAATACTTTTCATACTGAAATATTCCAGATATTTCCCCAACTGTGTTCCTGTATCGATGTAAGAACCAAAAAATAGTTTTTTTTAGCCTGTTGCTACGGATAGAAGTTGGTCAAAAGAACAAATTTGAGTGCTCAAAATGTTTTATTGGTGACACTAGGAACAAAATAGTGATTTCTGGATAAACACATAGCAGAATATTACCAAAACGCACCATGACATTTCTACTTAACATCTCTACACATAAACAAATCAGATCTTTTGTATGCTTGTTTTTCTGATTTTAACAATGGAAAAAATAGGACTAAGACTTTAATACTTTTTTCAGGAAGAGAGAATCTTTGGGTCTATCTGCCTACATTCCCAGTCTCCCAGCCAGTCTTTTGACACTTCAAACATTCTATGCTGTACATGTTGTTGGGCTTTGCCACCTTTTCCACGTCTTTGCCACTTACTGTGTTCGCTGTACTGGGCACTACCAGCCCGGTCCCTTCAGCTCTGTCAATTTTAAGTGCATGTATGTATATCAGGGGTGGTAGATTACTTGATGTGTGTGTGTCGGTTGGGGGTAATAGTGTGTTAAGAGCTAGTCCTCCATGCAGCCTGCCCCTCCTCTATCCCCCAACAGTCTCCCCTGCAGCGTCTCAGCAGGAACTGGAGCAAATGCGTTTAGGAATTAAGACTGGGGAATGGCCTGAGGTGTGTGTGTGTGTGTGTGTGTGTGTGTATATGTGTGTGTCTGTGCACATGTGGGTGTGTATTATCGTGGAAGTTGTGCTGCTCTTTTGCGGCGCGCCAGCTCCTGCCAGTTGCCCCAGGATGTGGCCTGTCACTTCACATAGCTGCTGATGAGCCACACAAGTGTCAGGAAAGGTGAAGACAGAGATAACACCGTCACACACTACAGTAATATCTGAGGGAAAAGGCTGGCGATGCTGCCTATATGTGGGGTGGAGATGTCGATTCAAAAGATGAAACCTCATTTTGAAGGTTTCGATGATGACGCAATACTATCCAGCCTCATATCCCACAAACTATGACTTAGCATAAGCAGGGGAGGAATAAAAACAAAACATTGAAGAAAAAAAGAAGAACCCACTCAACTTTCTTGGATGTCATCATGAATCTAAGTCACTCAACAGTTCTTCTTTTTCTGCTACTGTTTATTGTTCAATGATATTGTAATACTGGAATGAAAAATGAATGGAAAATAACAGGAGACACAAGTGTTTCTGATCAATCCTGGGACTGCTTGCTGATATCAGAGAAGAACACAGAAAACCACCTGAGCTGACCGCATAGGACGAAGCCCACCTGCATCTCATTTACAGCCAACCTCAATACTTGTACGTGTATCACCAGAAGAAGACTTCTTTAAATCCCAAATCCAGACTCTGTCGATAAAGTAAAAGGACACTTTTTTTCCTACACAAGTACACAAGCCACACACTCGTCCTTTTCTACTCCCGTGTCCTCTGTCTTCTGAACAACCAAGTATAGCTGATGTTAAGTGCCATGCTATAAGCTGGAGCAGCTTTAGAGTGCCCGTGGCTCTGTGCAGCACCCAGAGGCTCCATATGCTGCTGAGCAACATCACAGAGCACCGACGCCAAGGCAAACACACACACACACACACACACACACACACACACACACACACACACACACACACACACACACACACACACCTTTGTACAGACAGACACATTTTTTTATTAGGTGATTACAGAGTCTTAAATTAGCTATAATCGCTTAAACAAAGTTTTTGTTTGTAAGGAAGTGCTAACTCCCTCGCTGTATCCTGTATACAATTTTAATTGTTAAACTGATTTGCTATGTTGGATGATAAAGAGAGCATAGTCATATTAAATAAATGTATTCATAAAAAACAATGAAATACAAGACAGACAATGTGGTTTGCCACCTATTTCCAGTCCTTTGTGCTTCTGGGCATGTGCTTAAAGAGGGAGCACACCTCCATACTGTAGGTACCCTTCATGGAGACTAAATAGAGGTGGGCATTGTTTGGATTGGAAGATAGAATTCTATTTATAAAATAATAATAAAAAAAAAGTTTTATTATTCTATTATCAAACTTTATAATTCTTAATTCTCCTTTTTTGTTATGTAAAGCAGTTTTTCTTTTTTTGACATATCTACATGAAAGATGCCATATAAACAATATTTATTGTCAACAAGTACTTGAGACATGGCAGGATGGAGGTGCCAGGGATCACCATCACTGCTGTACCTGTCAGCACCAACCACATCAGTCTTTTTTCATGTAGAGTTGGTAATCTTCTGCTACATAAAACAGAAATGTAATTTTTATTTTATTCTATGGTAAACATTAAAAAGTGTATATAATTTTAACAGCAGTGTCTCCTTCATTCAAAGACCGGATCTGTTTCAAATGTCAGTGTGTCTGTGCTTGGTTTGACATTATCATAACATCATATTCTGTTTAACATGATTATCTTATATTTAATATCATAATACAAACCATATGTGTAACTTTAACTACTTTTGTGGAGGGCACAGCATAGTTCAGGTGAGCAGGCAGCATGGAGTTCAGAGATACATGTGTCAGATTCAGAGGAACGATCTCAAAATGCACAGCAGAGATTATTATTTAGAATATCTTCAATATTATAGTTCTGATAGTTCAACCGTGATCCCCCCAAAAAAGGTTGTGACACACAATTTGAAATGTGGGCTCGTCAGACCACAACACACTTTTTGCCCGAACGACTAGAACCTTTCAATTATGCCCAGTCATGATGCAGTCATCTGCAAAGAATAAATCATTTTGATCATGCCTTTTGTTTCCCCTTTACATGTATATTTTTTGGATTGTGTGTCAGGCACCAATCAGAGTGAGTGTGTATATATATGAAAAGTTAAATTAATTAATATTAAATACCTTGTCTTTGAACTGTATTCACTTGAACATAGCGTGTTATATTTATGTTTTCCATATGTTTTTTGTGAACAGGGTTGTAAGTTGAAAAGTTCAAATCACCTCAATATCGTCTATCAACCATTTCATCATTGTTATGTGATCGGAATGCCAATCAGCACGAGCCTAGGTCTACGGTCAAGAGAATATTGAAACCTATTCAGACTAAAGGCTGTATGTATGACCCACTGTGGGATAAAGTCATAGCATGGAGTGACTGACTAATGCAGCAGTCCTGCCTTTTATCATGCACCATTATATGGATATTCTGTAGGTGAGCTTTTACTATATGAACATAATCTACAATAATCTATGTCTTTTCATCAAATTACCAACCTCCATCTATAATATGCAGTCAGAAGGCTTGAGAGCGACCCACAGATCCCGATGTAATTACACACTATGCCTCTTCCCGGCCCACATACCATTCTGTCCCAATTCCCCACTGTTTGGAAATCAGGGCTATGCTGGTGACAAGTTACAGTACACATGCCCCGGTTAACCTTTGATGTGAACATGTTCTTTTCTGAGGGAATGATATGGAGGCCAAAACCACGAGGGGCTACAGACTATCCCTGCAAACTGTACGGCTTCAAAGTCCTGTCTCTAATTTGAACCTTTTGTGCCACTTAAAAAGCCCATGGACTAATTTGACTCTGGCATGTAACAACCGTTTGGAGGAATGTTTGTCTGTCGTGTGTGTGTGAGTTAGTGTGTGACCACAGGCCTACCTGCTTTGATCATGGCACTGGAAGATTATGACAACACACACATACACACACACACACACACACACACACACACACACACACACACACACACACACACACACACACACACACACACACACACACACACACACACACACACACACACACACACACACACACACACACAGGAGATTAATCAAAACTACATGCAGCACCATGTCTGTGTCACTGCAAAGAGCATGTAGACACAGACGCATGAACACTGAGATAAGACTTACAGATCACTTGTGGTATTAACATTCTTATTTACTTACATTGGAACAGCACTCAATCCACACTTCCCACTAAGGCTGGGGCAAGTGTTTGGCCCATTGTGGATTTAATAGCTTAATATCTAACCTTCCAAGACAAAGGTTAAGTGTTTTCGTGAATGCATCATACAGTATCACCCAGAGACCAGCGTTACAAGAGTGGAGCATTAGCAGAGTGGAGCACTGAACTGCAGCACGATGAGTTGGTTTGCAGTTTCCAGAGGAACACACCTGTGCAGCCATTTGAATAAAGACAGTTTTCCTCGGAATGAATGCCGCAGCACACAGAGGATTCTTGGCTGGCAGCAGACTGCAACATGTTACTGCAGTTCACCTTTCGGATTTAAAGACTGATGTAAATGCTCAAACTACTTTCTTTGCTGTCAGACAGTGAGCTTAACTGACAGTTATGCTCCATGTTGCAATTCAGTGGACTGAAAGTGCCAACGGTTTGGCACATGGTCTGCTGGAATATGTGGCTATAAATAGTGCCTCATTTTTAAATATTAAAAAAGTCTCCACTGATTTTACTTTGCACCGCTTTAACATTGTCTGGCTCATGATGGACACAAGGATGTAGCAAACATCAATGCAGCGCAAAGTGAGATCTTTTCAGGTGTTTATTCCACACATTATATTTCTTTATCAAAACCTGGTGCCTACATTACCCAAAATGCAACTGCAGACTGTTGGTTTTAGATTTAGATTTGTTGTGTTAGTATCAGCTAATGTAGCCTCAACCTGAGTTGAGGAGCGGACTACAGGGGTCTGATAAACTCATAACTCCCAACCCCAGATTCATTTTCATTTCCTTGTCCTCAGTAACAAACATCATGCAGCTGCACACAAACCAGGCTTCCAGGTGTGGCATTTAACTTTAAATCGACACATGGTTTTGAATTGCGACTCGATTCTGAATGGAACTGTGACTGAAGTGTGAGATTCCCAAAGATAACTAACCCTATTACACAATCAATGTGGGATGTAAAGACTAAATGCAATGCAGGGAGATGAAAAAAGACTTTTAGGGAACCTCAATGCCTCACAAATTATAAATTATTCTTCAAAAGGAAAAAGGTCTATGGTGGGATCACAGAGACAGGATTTTACAAAAAAACATAAAACGGGTTTAGACCCTCATTTTATGTTGTGTTATGTCAGCACTGCTGTATTTCAACTCAATTTTCAGAAAATCTATTTGACTACTAAAACAAAAACACACACACACACAAACAACATACCAATCCTATTATAACTGCAACCAATAAACACACACGCACACAAACACACATTGCTTACACTCCTCTTATATCAAAGACGATGTGAGGAATTCCCTTCGGCGTGACAGAAAGGCGTTTTCCATGATTCCAGCCAACTGTGGCCACGGTGGCCATGACATCAGCAAGAGGAAGCTACCTCTGGGGACCAATGATTAATTAACATGGCTTCAGCTGGCAGTGCCGCACAGGATGTGATCTAATTGACAGTGGGTAATTATGTAATGGCCTCGCCTTGTAAAAGGAGATGAGCTGGAAGTACTGTAACTCAGAGTGGAAATGCAGAAGTGCCGTGCACACTGGAAAACACACACAAATGCACACACACAACTAAATGAGGCTGGTTTGTTTTCCTGTCGTTGCCCTTTTACCCTGCCGAAGTGGGGGTGGTTTGCTGGGCGTCGAGGGGGTGGTGGAGGTAGTCATCCCTCGCTCAGTAATGGGCCCGCCTGTGTTTGTTTTCCCTGGCTGAAATGTCATGAAGCAGTCGGGCCCTTTGATCTGGCATTAATGTCACCACAATATGTGTCATTATCTGGGAGCCGGGACACCACTTCACATCCCACTTATTGGAAAAAGAAACGTGACTAAGATGCTGCTCACTAAATAATTTGTACAGGGCAGGGAGGTAACGCATGCCAGTGGAGACCTTTGATTGGGTGAGTGTGGAAGAAACCGATCACAAGCGCAACAACGTGGCGCCTGTGAACATCTTTAGTCATGAAGAAATGAGGCAGACACTGAGCAAAGATGCTACAGTGCAGTTTACAGTGTAGTTTACTATGAGGCTTCAAGTCCCTGTCGAGTTTTATCTGTCCATCTGTCCTCCGTCCTCCAGCATCTGGACCAACACTGACACAAAGTCATGTTTTCGGTATGTTCAGGTATTCTTCATGGTGTTTTACTTTGTCATTTCCTCATAAACCATAAAAAGTTGTTGATGATGCCATCCTGCACTCAGGGGCGTGTACTAATTTTACATCAAATTAAACCCTTTACCTGTCCTGATGCCACCGGAGTGAAGTGCATCTATGTCCGGGCCTCACTGATTACTGTAGCAAGCACAACTTTAGAACTTTATTCATGATTTTGGTGAAACTGGCTCAGATTTTATTCACAATATATATGCTGCTTTTCCCTCTGATGTGCTCCAGCTGATTTGCAGACTTTATGTAGCAAAGATTTATAAGTAGTAAACTGCTAACTGTTGTTAGTTCGGTCAGCCGTGTGATGCCAGGAACCAATCATAGTGCTACTTTTCAGTCTTCATTAGTGGACTGGGTTTCCTCCACTGAGTAAATGATATGATTTTTCTAAATGTTTTGTTTTGTTGTAAAGAAGAAACACTTTAATACCAATAACTGCACTTTTGTGAAAGCATACTCAGTGAATCATATTTTTCTCCTACTATCAGTATGTAGCAGTATGCTATATGTTAACTGTGATGATGTATTGCAACACAAATGATTGTAATTAGATACTGAAAAACGACCGCTGTCATCAGCAGTGAACAGCTGAGAAAATAAAATCAGTCTGCGCCTACTCCACTGTTTTTAGAAAAATGCAGATCAAATGATAGGTTCTGTGATCACATCATCTTGTACTTCAATACAATCTTAAGCAGCTACGTGTGAATAACAACCTGGTGCTCTTCCTGTCCTCTACAGTTACTATAGGAATAGTAGCTGGTATCATCTGTTGTCTTTCTAGTTTGGCTGGGCGGGCACACAAAATGACCAAATCCACATATTACAGAAGAGGAGGCTGTCACTGTGATCATGCGGAAGGTAAAGTACAAGTTGAACTTAAAGTGCCGACCTGAAATCAGATTAGAAACTGCTTTGATCTTAATCCTGACGCTAGAGGAAATGAGGAAACGCTAATACAGTGTCAGCGTTTTTTTTTTTTTTTTTGGCACCCTTTGATGTTAAAAATGGGGCATGGGCCTGAACACGGCGAGTGACCTAATGAACAATAACTATTACCATTTCCCATGATGTGATTCTCTTTCCTACAATGATCACAACATACTGGCGCCCCCGGAATATCTTCCTCAACTTAATGATCCCAGGAACAAATATTAACGCTGCCGTGTTGTGTTAAGGTCAGGAATTAGTGTCTGAATATGGAATACAGGCCTTAGAGGAAAAGAGAGGGCATAAAAGTGGCTCTGCAGAGGGCTAAAATAACAGTCTGACTACACTAGTCTCAGCTCCATCTGCTTCTAATTACTCACTATCCTTGAGATGGAGGAGAGAGGGGGGTGAGTACAACAGGAACTCATGTCAGCGCTGGGTTACATGACTGAAGGAGGCTGGGAAACGAACTTGCTTCATTTCAGGATAGCAAGCCCTGTTACCTGGGAGCTGTGTTTTCATGCATGTCTCAACTTGTGAGCGTGTGTATATGCGTGTGTTTGCTTACATGCAAATATATTCCAGCGTTTCTCCAGTGCTGCTATCACTAATTTACTGCCACAGTGCATGAGGCGGACTTCAAAAAGCCCTTGCATGCATCACAGACTTTCAATTTGGCCAAGTGAGCAGACACAACAACAGACTGGGCCAATGCTTCTCTGCACTGTGTGTGTGTGTGGGGGCAGGTTGAATAACATCAGAACTAATATGTACAGTATATAAGCACTAACATGAGTAGTATGCTAATGACTGAGCCAGTGATCCAGCACTAGTCCACCAGGCTAGCAGCAATGACTCACTAATCACAATTCATTTAGTCACAAGCATTAGAGACTTGCCACCACAGCCCACGTACTACACAGTGGAGCATGTGTGGATTATGCTATGCTCGGTGCAGCATAGTGCAGCGAGCCACTGCCTGATTAGCATCATCGCTGTGTCAAAATAAGCCCGACTGTAAGGCACGGCGCTAAGGTAACCTAACGTGTGTTCCTTCCACATCGTAGAGGAGGAACTGTCTGAGTGACATGACAAGAACAAATAATGACTGTAAAAGCTTATACTGAATTTATCATTGCTGCTGCATGTTCAGTGTGACAGTCACAACATGTTGATGGTACGTTAGGCTAAGACTGAGCAGGGACAGACTGAAACACTGCAGGGGTGTTGCAAAAGAGCAAGAAAAAGCATTATGATCAGCTTGATCTATATTCATTTATGTTATAAAAGATGATTAAAGGAAAATGTGAGATAAAAGACCTCTTTATTGACGTGCATATTGTGGAGCTGTTAGGTGACGTGGCTTGTGAGACTTGAAACCTTCACTTTATTCCCACTGATGACTGTCAAGGCCCAAATCGTTCAGAAATCCCTTGTGTCCTGTAAGGAATAACCAGGGTTTTCCTTGAACTTGTCACTTATCTGTAATTTAGTGCAGAGGTCTTCACCCAGGTGGCCGCAAACTTTTGTCGTAATAGTTGACATTTAAAAAAAAAAGAAAAGATAATGAGTAAACTGCAAGCATCAATATGCAATAATAAGTTACTTTTGACAAAAACTATTTACAAAATAAATTATTCCAATAAGCATGAACATTTTATCAATCACAAACACATATAGGTAAATAACCCAGTATATAAATAGGTTAATAAGGTGTCTTGTCTATCGTCCAAGGGGTCCTTGGGCTGAAAAAGGTTGAAGTCCCCTGATTTAGAGTAGAGATTTCCTGTAGTACTTCATTTTTTTAAAATATTTTTTTATAATTTTTTATGCACTGAAGACCAGGGCAAATCTCGTAAAATAAATAATGATTCTAATTCTAAGAGGACAATATTCTACATATGGACCACGTTTGCTTGTTATATCCCGTTACATCACTGCTTTATTTAGAAACATCTTTAGAAACTCTACTTGGACAAAAGAAATCTTGTAGTTTGGCTGAAGTTTAGACACTTGCACGACATGTTTGGATTAATGGCGCCATCGCTGGCTGCTGGCTAGACAAGGTTAAGAAAGGCACTATCAGCTCTGTTTATTAGTTTGACTGTTGTTGTTGTTGTTGTTATTAGATCTAGTATCCATTATCTCTGATTCAAGGTTCCTTTGTGTTTCTAGGAAAAAAAATCTGGAAACAAAAAGAAAAAAATCACAGTGGAGAGAGAGGCAGAGACAAATGTCATGTCAATGTACCGCGGACTCTCACCAGTCAATGAGTAACACATATACGTCCTCACACACACACACATCTTACACACAGGGTGAGTCACAGTGACAGAGGCATGGGAGCAAAACAACACTCTTGACAGCATTTGGGTTAGTCATCACACACACACACACACACACACACACACACACACACACACACACACACACACACACACACACACACACACACACACACACACACACACACACACACACACACACACACACACACACACTTAGATGAGTGGAGTGGACTTTGTTTGGACCTCAGTAGTGACCCCTGTCTCTTTTCAGCCAATCCTTTCCCATCAGCTTTCTTCCATGCTTACACACACACACACACTAAATCAGCTAAAGGTGTGTGGGACACATAAATCAGCCTCGAGGCAGATCTTTTATAAGGGTACAGTATGTACATTACTGTCTACCAAACATTACGAGATGTAAGTTTTGATTCAGTGAATTAATATTTTAATACTTAATGATTTAATTTAATATATTTACTACTTTTCCAGAATCAGACAGACAGAAAGTTGTTGTGCTGTTGATGTTTGATCCACATTTCTTGTTAGACTGTTAATTCTAAAGGTTTCTGAAGAGTCGTTGTGAAGCTCAGTGTTGGAAACTTTAACAACATACATTAACAGGAATTTACGGGAATATACAGGAATTTATGGGAATAAACATATTTAAAATTTACAAATTTGAAGGTTGGCCCTTAACAGGAAACTTAAATATAGTTGTGAGAAATATATTTTAGCACAATCTTGACTAAAACAACCAGATTTCATGCACTTGAATATCTCCTATTTCTCAATCACATGCACATTGCACCACATTGCACTGCTTACTGCAGGGCTGTTAAGGCCACGCCCCCTACCTGCACAGGTGATTTCTGTACCTGGACTACACTTTAGAGCCCAGAGCACACAGAGACTGTTAAAGACACACATTTGTGCTCGTGAACTACATAATATTGTTCAATAAAATAATTCAGACTTGAGTTCTACTTAAAAATTTATTTAAGATTTATTATTTAATTTTTATTATTTTGCATGTCTGCTTGTGTCAAAACAAAATGTTTAGATTTATATTTCAATATGATACAGTTGGTTTAAAATAGCCCCAATTTAGAAAAAGAAGATATACTTAATTATTCCCTCATGGGCATTTGTTTCACTCTATTTTTCTTAATTTTATTTACATGCATTTTAACCCGGACACACACATGCAGTACAACGGCATAGACATGCAAATGTGAATAGAGATGGTGGAGTGATGGGCAGCCACCCAGACCAGCGCCCAGTGGGCGGTTGGGGGGGGTGTTGCCTTGCTCAGGGGCACCTCGGCAGTGCACTGGCACCTCTCCGGCTACCAGTCCACCTTCCATATTTTTGGTCCATGTGGGACTTGAACCGGCCACCCTCCGGTTCCCAAGCCAAGTCCCTATGGACTGAGCTACTGCCGCCCCCAGTTTCTGGAATGTTTCTGGGAAATTTGCAAAAAAAAACAACAACAACCACACATGTGAGTTGTATATAAATTCACCCTCAGTACAGTTGTCATCAACGGAGAAATTAGCTATAGAGACCAAAACAGTTTTTTGTACCAGGCTGTAAACATGTTTATTTCTGCTGTGAAGTTGGACATTTGGACATGGGGACTTATGGAGACCGACTCATCTCTGGAGCCAGACTCTAGAGGTCGTTTAAAGAAACTGCAGTTTTGGCACTTTGTCCTGGTTTCAGTTCAGACCAAATTGCTGCTTGGTCAGCAGATATTCAGTAAGTTGTGTTTAAATCAAGAACATGTACACTAATCATCATTGTCATTGAAAAACAGAGCTGAAACCATCAGTGAATTAACTGATTTGATTTGTTGGCAACAACATTTGACTATTGGTCAATATTGTCATTGATAATGACAATCACTGTTGTTGTAGTACTAGCACAATCTTCGACAGAGAACTGTGGGGGTAGCCAATCGGCAACAAGTGTTCCCCTGTAGCTTATATAAATTCAAGCAGATTATACTGTGGAGTCCACATATAGAAACAATACAAAGGTTCATGGTTGCATGTTTCTGTGACTGTGATTAATGGTACTTATGTTTGGGTAATGACTCCACTGGGGCAAAGCTGTTTCTGGGTTGTTACAGCAAACCTCTGTGATTTCATTCTGTGAGAGATTTGTCTCAAAACTGGGAAAATTGCTTCAATTCTTTTTCATTTGTTAGATCAGCATAAATGAGTTGCAATACAGGCACAGGAGTGTGTGTGTCACTGACAGTGATGTGGGCTGACGAGAGCCCAGACGCCTGGCTCCTGGACTGGTGCCGTGATGGGGCACGCATGCACGCACGGACGCACGCACGCACGCACACACAGAAAAGAAAAAAGACAGACTGACATGCACACAAACACTTGGATCGAAGAGATGCAGATATTTCCATCCATGTGTTGGAGTGTGTGGCTAGCTGTGTGTAGCTTGGGATCTCAATCCAGTCCAACACTCACATTGTTCTTCTTTGGAAAAGATTAGGATTGAATTGAACCTAATGAGACTACCTGCTAAGAATCCACATACTGTAACTGTATCTCATATTAATCCTTAAACAAACTTCACTCTCATCCTTTGGACTGATTACGTCCCCTGATCTTATTTGCAGAATTTACAGAGGCATGAAGTGTGTGGAACTTCCATTTAGTCAACATCCCCACAGTGTTGCATGACAGTGAAGAATACCGCTGTAATGTCCAACTACTCATCAATTTTGAATTTGTTTTCCAGTCTAGAATGAATGTTTATAATAACATAATAATACAGTGTGAACAGTATAAAATTTGACAAATACGAAATATGACCTGTCAGTTTTTGTTTTATTTTTGTTTGGCTTGGTTGAACTACTGTGTGTGAGCAGTATAGTGCTACAGTGTGTGTGTGTGAGTGTTTGTGTGTGTGCGTGTACATTTGACACAGTATTTGGGTCAAATGAGGGTCTGGAAGCACGGCGGCACATCTGTTGCAAAAAAAAAAGAGAAAAGAAAAAAGCTTTTTGGGCTAACACCATTAACACAATGATGGCTGCTTGACAAAAATGTATCTACAGTGTGTATATGTGTGTCTTTATGAAGCCATTAGTCATGCTCCATATGTCTTCTAGTGAGCGACAATGAAAGGGTGGTGTTTGTGTGTGTGTGTGTGTGTGTGTGTGTGTGTGTGTGTGTGTGTGTGTGTGTGTGTGTGTGTGTGTGTGTGTGTGTGTGAGATGTGTCAGACTCAATGTCTACTAAGGGTGTGAGGTGGAGCGACCGACTGACCCCACCGATGGCTTTTTATGCCTCTAAAATATCACTGGCACACCCGTACACACACACACACATAATGGAGGATAGGATTGTGAATCGACAAAGACCAGACACAGTCGAGAGAGTGAGCAGTCTATTCACACAAGCGGGGTCACGTGAACAATAAGGTTTGGCCATAAAGAGGTCAGTTTGCCTTATGCCTGCTTCAATGAAGAGAAGGAAAGAGACCAATTCCACAGTGCCACCCTTAAAGAATCCTTGACCCTACAGTACTTTCATTAGTCTGGGCTTCATATGGTGTGACAATGGTGCATATGGTGTGACTGCTTGAAAATCCTATAAAGCCGAGGACACCGTTAACACTGGGAAACCAACCCTGAAAAGATCAAAGGTAGTACAAATTTGCACAAATGAGAGTTTCATCAATGTGCAGGTTCAGTGCAACAACACTAAAAGTCTAAGGTTGTGTTCAGACTGACAAGACACACAACTGCCTCATTCATTTCAATGAGAGCACTGTGCAGGCACAGTGAGGGCAGCTCATGAAACTCTAACTTGAACTATGTGTTGGACAGAACAAGCAACATAGTGATGATGTATCTTGAGTACAGGTGGATATTGCATCCTGATGTTAGCACAAGAAGAAAGGTTAAGAAGTCACCAAAAACATCAAAAAATATCCTCTGGGAATCATCGACGTCCCCAACAAATATGACACCAATGCTCTGGTGTGTTGGAGTGACCGGTAGACCAGCTGACTGATTTTACTGTCCTTGCAGTGGAACAAAAACTGTCAACAGTAATACTGTCCTAAATGTTTTTATGAGATGAACAGCCCAGAAATTCAACCAACCCTGGAACATTTACAAGGATCTGAAACTGCTCAGTCCGCACAATATTTAATCAGAAATCGGAAGACTCCTTGCAAATTTTGCCAATTACAAAGATTGACATCACATCACATGAACTTATAGAATTCAGTTCAACATTATGAGCTGCAGCCAACATAAAACCAATGAAGCTTCCTTGCATTCTTCCTTGTATTTCCCCTAAAGTTGTCTTCTCAGGTAGTGTTTACTGCCAGACTGTAAATCAACTCCAACAAAAGTTTTCCCTGAGGCATTGTCATTCTTTGGAATCACAGTGATATCTTACAAAAGATCATAAAAACGCTGCAGTGTACATAAAACATTTTCAGAAACACAGCTGCTAATTCAGTCATTTCTGGATGCCAAAATCACAGCAAAACATCTCGATCCTGGTGGAACTGAAACATGAACACAGAGAGGGATGCTGTTCATGTAACACACTCAAATACATTCAGAGATTCATAAAGAGAGCTGTCAAGGAAGTCAAAGTCCAATCTGCTGTCCACTCTGCTGCATTCACACACATTTACTTTCAAAATCCTGATGTGAATTGACAGGAAAATGGTTCAGCAGGACCATGAACACTGTGCCAGGTGTAGAGCTTAGTGGAGGTGATTCACTTCTTCTAATAAATATAAGAGTTAGAGGTGTGTGTGAGCGAGTGTAGCCGGGGGGGTTAGGGTTAATTGGTGTTGCGTGTTAAAAGGTGTTAACAAGCAGGCGAACACCCAAGGAGTAGTTGCGAGACACACACACACACACACACACACACACACACACACACACACACACACACACACACACACACACACACACACACACACACACACACACACAAGCTGGAGTCAGACAGACGAACTGTGAAGCGTTTGTCTAATGGGGTTACCTTTGTGTGTAATGAGGAATTATTAGTCTCATTAGTGTTGAGGTGCGCTAACCTTTGGTTTTATCTAAAAAAAAAAATGTTTAGAGTTGATAAGATATTCAGATGTTGACGATGTTGAATTCCCAATTCGAGTAACTCATTTAGTTTGTAGTTCTGCCCATTGTACAATTCTCACCGGTATCGTTGGAGAGAGTTGTTTGGGCAATTTGGGACTTACTTGGGATTACAAATTATGTTAATGTAAAATACAAGGCTTGCACCAAAGTGATGGTAGAAAGCAATGCATAGGGCAATGAATAGATTTAGGCATAATGAGACCTGCAGTATGTATATATACATTTTGGACAGATGACCTGAGGTCAAGAGGTCAAGATAAAGAAGAAACATTTCTCCAAAAACACAATGTACATCCAAATTTCCCAGAATCTAAAAATGTGAAAGTTTGCCTTACACGTATGCTGTCAAGAAACTCATTCTATTTATTTTGGGGGATGAAGATGGTCATGTTTTTTTTTTTTTATCTTCAACAAATATCAACTCCAGTAGGCTTTTCAAATCCTTTTCAGTTGAACGATAACACACGCCTCTCCTGTGCTATATGTGGCAGTGTTGGCTAAGTGGCACTCTTGGAGCCTCTGGCTGAGCCTGTGGGGACAATAGGGAGGAAGAGAAAGAAATCAGGAAAACAATGAGACAGAGAGGGAAAAAGAAGGGTTTCATCTAAAAGGCCCTCACTGCCTGGAGGCACTCCATGCACCATAATGATCGCCAGCAGCATGTGTGTGTGTGTGTGTCTCTTGACAAAGAACCTTTAATATCCAATGAAAGTGCAACACGGTTATACGTGTGTCTGCCTTTTATGGAGAGTGTGTTCAGTCTGTGTCTGATTCATGTTTGCTGTCAAATGACCTATTGGCACATATAGGCCAAGACACACACACACACACACACAACACACACACACAGAGGTGAACAGGGTGTGAAAAACCTAACATACACTTGCATCGGCAAAACCACTTACAGGAGCGGACTGGATGCACTAAGACAACAGGAAACAAATAAATTGCATGAAAAGTGCATGGAAAAGGTGTGGGCACACGCAGGCACGCTCAAAGTCGACATGTCCCTCTCTTGCACACACACACACACACACACACACCTAAGTGAGCATGAGTGGAGGCGACAGAGCGTTCACACAGGGTCGAGCTGGTCCTGGATGTGCCAGAGCCGGCAGCTGAACGCTAGTCTGGATATGGAGGTGTCAAACTAGCTTGGTTATAGACCTAATGTGGAGCTGCTAGACTGGCGCACCTGGGGCTCACATACACACAGAGATCTACTCCTATATATGCGTAGGTGCACAAAGATACACACATATTCACACATGTCAGGAGAAGTGTAAACACACGCATGCATAAACATATCACGTAAGCATAAAAATGTCAGACACATGCTGTCTCTGTGTAAACACACAAATGGACCCACACGTTTACGGCCGTAAACACACAATCACACATATATGTGTACGAGCGCACACTTTTTCACGTGTGTGTGAAGTACAAACATGTAGGCCAAAGTGTAAACACACACATGAAGGAACAGAATCACGGAAGAGCAAACACTCAAATACATGCTGTATGTAAATAACCAGACACACACACACACACACACACACACACTCATAAACGCACACGCACCTCCAGCCGTGCTTCCACAGTCGGAGACATGAATAATGTGTGCAGCCATCGCTCTGCTTCATACCAGGCCACTGCTAGTGTGAGAAATAAACTTGCTTACACTTGGTGTTGCTTCACACAGAGATGGGCTAAATAGGGCATGAAAAGGTGTACACACACACACACACACACACACACACACACACACACACACACACACACACACACACACACACACACACACACACACACACACACACACACACACACACACACACACAGGCACATTCAACACCAGGTGTGTGAGGCAAATGTTAGCAGAGACACATGTGACTCTGATGCCCAGTGGGATTTGTCCATGTCCTCTTTGTGCCCTCTGTCAAGGCTGACCACAGTATTGCCTGACTGCTGCTCCACTCAAACTCCACACAAACTGATTCACATTTTAAATCACGCCATAGTAGAGTACAATTACATTAGTGTATTTTGTTTAAAAGACAGACAGTTCAAAGCTTCTCTAATGGCCCCTAAAGAGTGCAATGTTCATTACAGACCAAGCTGTGGACAGAACAGGCAAAACTGTTATGAACATCCAAAGCAAATCTGGCCAGTTGTTTATAATAATGTAATTACATAATGTTTAGTTTGTTAGGTTAGAGGAAGTGGGTTGGAAAATGGTGGATTGCTTCTATTTCAGTTGGGAGTGAGTTCTTGCCCTAAGCAAAGGAATTTAGGTTTCTCAGGATCTCACAAGTGACGGTAAAATCGAAAATCGCGTGAGATGGACAGGCAGACTGGTGCGGCAGTAATGCAGTTATTATACCGGACCGTTGTGAAGAGGGCTTATCTGGAAGGCAGATCTTGGATTTCCGCCCTCACCTATAGTCATGGGATATGGGTAATAACCAAATTAATAAGATTGTGGAAGTGAATGAGAAGCTCAGACATCCAGGCTGAGCCTGGAGTACAGCTGCTGCTCCTTTCCACGAAGCAGTTCTGGCCTCTGATTAGGTTGCCTCATGGGTGCCTTCCTTGAATCTTCTGCTATGGATGTCCAACTTGGAGGAGACCCTGGGGCAGACCCAGGATTCCCTGGAAGGATAACATAGCTCATCCGACCTGGTAATTCCTCAGGATCCCCCATTGGGAGCTGGAAAAAGTATTAACCTGCTGCCACCGTGACCTGATCCTGGGTAAGTGGAAGAAAATGGATGGTTGGATGGATGGAGATTCGGGCAGGTGCAGGATGGGATTGGTGGGTCAGAGCTGATGTCAAACTTTGCCTTTCATTTTTTTACCCATTAAACAAATCTGGCATAACGTCAAAGAAATGCACCCTGGTCAGAACATGCCTACCAGCTGGAACACCTATATTCACCACCATGATGCCACGAGTGAATCAAACCTGTCAGCGCCAAGCAAGAGAAACCGAACGCAATTATAAAGGACGAACAGGAACATCCGAACCACACATGCAGGGACAAACGCATAAGTTATAGGAACTTTAGGACGAAGGTAAAAATTTGCAACAGAAGCAAATTATTAAATATCTAATGTACAAGTTCATAATCTAACCAAAGGGTGGACCATGAATATGCACAGCAAATTACATGCCCATATGCGCATCTTCTACTGGACTATAGTGTCACAGACAGAGCAACTAACGGATCCTTAGTAACCAAGAAGGGCATTTGTTCAAGTCAATCAACAGTCAACAAGTCAATACACTTCACAGAGTGCAGTGTGCCTGGGTACATTTTCAGATCTGATGTGTTTTGTTTACAAGCAGTAGCAGAGTTCAGAGTGGAGCATCCTGGGTTCAGTGCACAGTTTTGCAAGGCTGTCTAGGGGCGCTTTCACATCAGGATAGACCGGGGGACTTGGTTCGATTGGGTGGGGAATGCCCAATGAAAATTTCACACCATTATTTGGTTTGGTTCACTTTCACAATGCATTTTTGAAAGTGGACCAAACCGCCTGGACAACATCACACAGTTACAACAGCTGCTCGGGTGGTATTGCCTAAAAACAAGCACTGGCCAGGAAGAAAAAAGCATGACGAAGAAGAAAATCTCATTGATTGGGCGGGACTGAAAACAGAAAAAAGGGTTCACTTGCAAGCAAACAGAGACCCACATTTTCAGGCGGACCAGAGTTTGCTTGCTTTGCTCTGTTGTGAAAGCCCCCTGGATGTGGTCTGTCAAAGGTATGTGAAATGTAAGTGTTATTGGTAATTTGGGGTTCAGTATCTCGCCCAAAGACACTGCAATGTGCAGACTGGTGGAGCCAGGGATCTTCTGATTAGCGGACGACCTGCTCTACCTCCTGAGCCACAGCAGCTGAATACTGAATTCTAAAGTACTCCTTGAGTCTGCCTTTGAACTACGTATTTAAGGTTAGTCAGATCATGTATTTTTGCAACAGGTTTGGTGTCAGTGTAAAATAAATGGCTCTTTAAAATTGCTTACACAAATAAACCAAAGGCCATTTGTGTCATATAATTGTTCCCCTTCCTGGATTGTTAACATCCTGTCTGGCATCCACTACAGCTGACCTTAAAACAATCTAATGTAGTCAATGTATGACACTACTTGGATACTGGCCATTTCTATATTCCTTGTACTACATTCCGATTTGCTAAATCCTCTGAAAATTCTTAACTTCTCCGATGGAATTTTATGTCTTTCCTCCTCTGGAATACACCACCTATAAGTCATCATATTCCAAGAATCCCATGGCTAGCAGTAACCATCTGCAGGGATAACAAGCCTCCTCAGTGTGTGTGCGTGTTTCACTCTGTCTCCATGCGCTAAGTGTAAAGCCTCAGAAAAAACAGCGCTCAGAGTGAGGCTTTTGTCTCATCTGTTGTGTTTTCTTTTTTGCTCAATCACACTGTCTCCGTTGCATCAAACAACAGACACGCCTCTTCCTTCACCTCTCCTCATCCTCAATCCTCTCATCTCCTTCTAAGCTAAATGATCCTTTCATTTCCTGATGACCGACCAAGGCCCTTAGGTGTCTGTTCCTGAATATGTTTGTGTCTGTGTGTGTGTGTTTTGGGAGTGTGTGAGCAGCTCTGGGGCCACAGTTGCATGTAAAGTTCACAGTTGTGCTGATCCTGTGGCAAAACAAAGCTCTGTGAGAGATGTCTGGACTGAGCTTCATAAGTTTTATTGCGTGTGCGTGTGTATGGAGAGGATGTCAGAGTGCATATAACTTAAACGTTTTGCGTCGCTGCATGTTAAAAATCCGTCAAAAAAAATCTGTTTTGCACACATTCCAGCTTGTGTCCACACCTGCAAATGCATCCACACACGAACACACACAATTACACACACACACACACACACACAAATCCATAGAGAGCTGACTCCGGAAGATAGGGAGGAAGTTGTCTAATGGTTGCCAAACGTTTGAGTGGGCCCTGACTAAACATGTGTTTAAAGCAGACAACATCAGCAATCACCACTTGACCCCTTCACACACACGCACAGACACACACACATATACACACTAACACACACATACAGAGCTCAAGAGGCATTCTTCACCCACACATTCAGCACTCACACGGCTTGACAGTCACATGTACACACAAGTCATTAGTTTATCATGGAGTAGGTGCGTATATGCACCCACAATGTGTCATTTGTGTGTTTGCATGCACACACCAGACAAACACACGCACACACACACCCCAACCAGATAATATAATCAAGTCAGAGTGCAGCGGCTGCCGACTGCAAAATGCCCACTTCCAGATGTCCTGACGGAGAGAGACGCCACGCTTTTCCACTGGGAATTGGTCAAGGTCCTGGGGCTTCTGCATGTGTGTATGTGTGTGTACCACAAACACACACATACACACAGAACAGACATAGACATAACCATGCAAACAGACACCCTGACACGGCATGAGCAAAACTGGGTCCAGCTGGAGAATGATTCAAAGGCTGAGGGAGGAAGAAGGGGAGGACGGAGAGGGGAAGACGGAGAGGACAAATTGCTTCTGCCTGCATCTGAAGACGTGATGTGCGAACGAGCTGTTAAAAGAAAACAAAAGCGAAGTCATGCCTGCCAGTTCCCACGACTCCCACCCGTCCCTCCGTCCCTCCTTCCTCCCGTGCGTCCATCCATCATCCGCTCCCTCCCTCCTCCTTACAGTAAGTGACCCAACACCTAGAGCCTCCTGAGATGAGTTAACAGTGTGGATGAGTCGGCAGGGAGGAGGAGGGAAGGTGCTGGTTTATGCTGTGTTCACAGTGTGCACTTAAATCAAAACTAAGCGGTCAGGATGGCTGGCTGTCTGTCAGCTGCAATGTAAGCTGATTTGGTAAAGCCTGAGGGACAAACAGGAAGTTCAGGTTCCATGTGTCTTCATTTAAGACATCATTCTGCAGCTTTATTTGATAATTAAGATCTCCGTGTTTCACTTTATTTGAACATATTGGGTAATGATACATTGTCATTTTTGTAATTCTATGGAAAGTAACACGTTTCTTAATTTTCCATTTTGGTCTTTGAACTATCAGCAGGTGTTATCTGCAGTTAGAGACAAAATGATTTATGATTTATTCTTTTTTTTTGATTCTTCGGTCCACGAGTCAGTACAGCATCAATATAGTCAGTGTGTGGACGTGTACTTTTCTGATTATCTGCCCAGCTGGTTTGTGAAGTATCATATGGAGACAGAAGGATGCATCTTCTGTTCACACTGACTCTGGATCGGTTTGCTCATTTTGCATATTGTAAAAAATATGATCTACCGTTTTTGAAGCTTTTTATTGTCTCTTAGTCACTTAAGTAATTACTTACATTGATTACTTACTTAAATATATATTTCTGTGTTAACCTTGTCCTCATAGCTGAATCTGGGAAACTGTAGTTGCTAATACTCCTTTTTAAGGCCTGTAATACTGAGCTCATGACTTAAATAACAGTCAGCCCAACATAACAACTTAGTATATCATTTGTTTAATCCCTTGTTATCCAAGTGATTAAAACAAACAAACAAACAAAAAAACTATTAGGTGGCCAAAAGGTGACTAATATGAGGTATTTAAATTGTGATCATGACACACCTGCTGGATATATTGAGATATCTGGGCTGTGATAAGAGCCAAAACAAAATGAGCAGTAACCACAGCCAGTCTCTGCTTCCATACATCACTTTTAGAATTAAATGATGAAAATGAGATGGGATACTCAGAATGTTGCTTCTAAGTTGCACCTCCCAGTGTGGCTCTAGAAAAAAGTACCAGGAGTTTCCAAATTCAAAACACAGAATTTAGCATGAGATTATTCCATACAGGGTGGCACGGTGGTGCAGTGGTTAGCACTGTCGTCTGTGTGGAATCTGAATGTTCTGTGTGGGTTCTCTGACCAAAGACATGGACCTTTACAGGTTCATTGGTGACTCTAAATTACCCGTAGGTGTGAGTGTGAATGGTTGTTTGTCTCTATGTGCCCTGTGAGAAGCTGGCCACTTGTCCAGGGTGTACCCCGCCTCTCGCCCAAAGTCAGCTGGGATAGGCTCCGACGTGACCGTGACAAGGATAAGCGGTTACAGATAATGGATGGATGGGATCATTCCATACATGTCTGCATCGTGATTGTCACATTGTGGTTTAATCTGGCTCTCCACTCCGGTGCTGTTAACTAGCTGGTTTTGAAGTCTGCGAAGCTTCTCAGCTGACACAAACACACATATGACACTTTATTTACTGAGAGCAAAGACTTTGCTTCAAATGTGCTTGACAGTTGAAAGGAAAATAGCTGTTGGTGAACTGGCACTCTGGCTAGATTTAAATCTGTTTGGCGTGAATCAGAAATATTTTCACCCGCTCCTGCTCTCGATTAGTCCTGTTTGTTGCTCTGCCAGTGCTAATCCCTCAGAGCTATTATATTATGTCCCAACATTTACTGTCCCAAATTCAAGCATTGAATTTGGGACAGTAACTGCCAACCCTTTTGGCTGTAATGATAAAAATTCAACAACAACAAAGACAATTTTCTACATATTAGACTCAGCATGGTGTCATTGTAACAGTGCTGGAGCAGGAATGTGGAGCAAAGGGACAAAAGGCCAAATTGGTGGGAGACAGGAAGGAATGGATGCTATGAAGAAGGAAGGTACAAAAAGAAGAAGGCAGTGAGAAAGGAAAATAGTTTGGAAGCAGATCTGGAGATGCAGAGAAGGACGTGGGAAGTTAAGATAAGAATGGAGGTAGTGAAAGGTGGGTAGGGACAGATATTTAGGGGAACAGAAAAAAAGCAAAAATGTTTCAGATGTTCTTTATATTATTTCTAAAAGAAAACAAATTAACCATGAGTCATTCTTATCAGCACGTCTATTGAAGAGCTGGGTTAAAAACCCAAGAAGTAGTTGTGTACTGTTGTGTTTGAAGTTTTAAATCCCTCTTCACCTCATCTCTGGATGTTGAATTGGCTGCAGTTGCAGCCTTCTCAAGATCAAAATCAGTGGTTACTTTTCAAAGTGTAAATGTATTTATAAAACACCAGAAGGCAAATAGAGGAGAAAAGGAAAGCCTATATTTCTAAATCTTAATTTGAAAATAATCCAATATGAGATATTTTCAAGAGTCACTCCCTGATGTTGATTACTGGTTTTGAACTGAAAACTGTGTTGAGCTTTAAAATCCCAGCAGTGAGGACTTGACAAAGCTCCTCCATGATACCACTGTTTTCATAGGCTGGATGGAACTAATCAGGACTGTTTACTGACCTTGATGTGTAAAGTCGTCAGGGCTCCCCTTTAAAAAAAAATAATGACGTTTATTCAGATATTTATTTTGGATGTTTTAGTCGTGACATACGTCTCACTTTTCTTTTTAATCAAAAGATTTTAGGATATCCATTTATTCGTCCTTTCTCATAGCGCTGTTTAGGTTCAGGATCAGAGGGAGCGGATGTTCTGTATTGTATTTGCAATTATGGTACAGAACATAATGTTTCTATATGACTTGACCCAGTGGGAGTACACACAGATCAAACAGGAGTGCGCTGAACATTCAATGGGTGTGTGTGTGTCTGTCCTTGTTTGTGTGGACACTTTTCCCAATTACCCACCTTCCCCAGCGCTATTTAACAGAGTACGCTCAACATTTTGCAGAGTGCTCTCCAAACACTGTCCGTGCACTGCCAAATAGGAAGCTCACATTGTGACAAAGAAGCGGAGCTATGCCAACAGCCACCCCTTCCAAAGGCTAATGATGGAAAGAATCTCCCTCTCTCCATCACCCCCCTCTTTCTCAGAGGTTAAGAGTAGACGAATAATCACTCATTTGCAGGGCAAAAAGCGAGGGAGCCTAG
Organism: Collichthys lucidus; assembly: GCA_004119915.2. Classification (NCBI taxonomy): domain Eukaryota; kingdom Metazoa; phylum Chordata; class Actinopteri; family Sciaenidae; genus Collichthys; species Collichthys lucidus. The sequence continues at coordinate 32,486,329 of CM014090.1, forward strand.
TGTGCTGCATAAACATTTTCCCGGATGTAATTTTCTCTGCCGGTCTTTTGGCTTTTCCCAGTAGGACGGAGCCCAACGCCCAGGAGGAAATCGTTTAGGCTCCATAAGTGCCAAATTGTATCCTGGTTTTCCAGAGTTTTCCTGCCTGTTCTGGCTCAGGGCTTTTCCTGTGGTGGGATTGTGTCATGTGTTATGCGTGTGCAGGTATGAATCTAAGTGTGTTTTACAAACGGTGGCTTCACCAACTTAAAGGCAGTTGGCTTAGGATGAGAAGATCCATGTCACTGTGGCCAGCATCAGGAAAGACAGAGAAATAGACAGTAGAAAAGAATGCACACAAAGAAAAGAGTGAATAAAAGGAGAGAAAAGAAGCGTGAAACTTAAGTGAGAACTTTTCACTTCCTCGGGCGTGTATCCACTGAGCTGTGCGTGCACACATGACAAAAAGCCTCAGAATCTGTGCTCTTGCTGACTTCTGTCATCAGTGTGTTCTTACACAAGTGTGTGTATTTGTGTGCACATGTGTTCGTGTGTCTACCATGTGTTCCTGATTTGCAGAGAAAGACTTAAACTGCGTGCTGCTTCATTAGATCATATTTGTTTATCAGACAATGTACAAAGCAGCTGCTGTTCTACAAAAAAAAAATTGCTTCATTTAGTGTGCATTAATAAAATGGTGAAGACACAGATTTAGAATCCGAGGTAAGACTCGAATAGTTGGAGCTAGGATGTCAGTCGTTTGTAGTTTTCTGTGGCCTCGTTTTGGCATTTCCAAATACAATTACAGCTCAGTACAGACAAGAGCTGGGGCACCAGAAAGACTGTTTGGTTGGGTTGCACTTGGTTTTAGCCGTCCGTGCATGTATAAGCACCAGTTGTGTTTCTCAATGATTATGCAGCTCTGGTCCAGGAACTATTTTAAACTGACTCCAAAGAACACACAGAAACTATCTGAGTTACTAAGAGCGATTTTATTTAATGTTTGTTTTCAATGGCTGTTGTTTAAAAGGGGCTATGTGAGGCATAAAACATTAATATGTCACTGACAAATGAATTGCGCGCTACCTAATTTTGCTAAACAAATGTGGTGTGATTGAGGAGATTGGCAGCCTCTATCTCATGCCAGTGGTATTGTTAGTGCCAGTCTTTCTGTAAATTAAGTCCACATTTCCCATAAAGCCTGCTGCTTCCTGCGGTGAGGAGGATGTTGATTCTTCGGTCAAAGGTTTCCTTTGTAACAGCTTAAATATGTTGGAAATGATTTTGATAACTGAGCATTTTGTCAAGTTTAAGTGGGAAATGGTTAGGCCTAGGGTTAGGTGAGCCCGTGGTAGGAACGATGGGTGTGATGCAGGTAGTACATGTACACACTATTTGTGACATACATGTTGTGATAGTTACAAGAGGGGCAAGACTTTTTCTTTCTAGAATGACCAAAGTGTGTTGGAATAAAGGTTAACAAAAGAAGAAAAGAAGTTTACAATTCATAAAATGTCCAAATGTTACATTTTAAATGGTTGATTACAGGTATCAGAGACAGAATTATATTTCTATCATAACTGTAATGATCTTCATATGTAATGGAATTTATTTGATGAGTATATTTTGATTTTCCAAGACAGGGTTTTAAAACCACGTGCTCAAACTGCCAAATTCCTAGCGCTGCAAGGTATATACCGTCATATCATCCAACCCTACGACTAATGATGCAAACCATCCTTTTCTTTTTAAAGAGTTATAGTAAGGGTTAGCACACTGGCTGCTAAAGAACTCCAAAAGACATATTTACTTAAGCACTTAGCTGGAAGTCCATGATCAGCGCCTCTGATCATGATTCAAAAATAGCAGCCCAGTAACCCAATAAGCAAGGACAAGACCAACACATGTGTCATCTCTGCTGGAGAAGTACAACATCTGTTATGAGTGTCTACAACACTGGCATGCATCCTGGAGGGCCTGGCATTAGTGCAGTAAATGTGATAGACCACATTAAACTGCATCACACCTCGCCTGGCACATGACTTACTGGATTGTGAATAAGGTTAAATAGTTTAGAAAGCTTAATAAAAGACACAGAATGATTCCTTTATTCTGGCCGGGCCTGGCTCTTCCCATAGACTGAAGGATGTGTTCCTGCATGGACTACAGTTTAACAGACCACTGAACCCAAAAAAGCTGAACTGAGTCTATGACTTTATGAAGGCCCAACATCAGGACTAGAGGAAAATCAGTTAGGTCAAACGGTGCTGGATTAGAGTTTGTGATAACTTCCACCTCTCTAACATGTTTGAATAGACATTGTAAAAAGGAAGAAAAGCAATGGGCCACATGATTTTGTTTTGCATAAATCCACAACAAGAAATAAATATTTTATCCAAACCCATGTCCAAAAATACATTTGTTTTGTAGGAAACATAATTCCAGCCTCAATAAATTTTTAATCAAATCAATCAATTAATCCTCCAATTTAAAATGTTCATATTATAGTTTATTGTCAGTGGAAAACATGCTAATCCTAAATTGTCTTATGATTATGATTAGGTGGTTCGAGGCTGGGAGGGATGTTGGTCTTGAAGTCAACCCTGACTTCAGGAACTGATGATTTTTTTTTTTTTTTCAATCATTGGACTTACATTTCGAGGTCGAAACAACATGACATAACCTCAGACTGACACTACCAGGATGTCACTTCAGTAAAAAAAATAAATAAATAAATTAAAAAAAAATGTTGCCAGTCAGTGTAATCAAAGCATAAATGAGGCTTCCTTTTAAACACACAAAGGCACAAGATGTTAACATTATTTGTAAGGTTAGGGACTAGGTTTTATAGTTGTATGCCTACTTGAGCTTTAACAGTGATGAAAATCTTGCACAATTCTAATAAGGATGCAATTTTTTCATTTTTTTTTTTATCTTTAAGCAATAATGGAGTGAAAAATGAAAGAGGTGACTAAAAGAATGGTGGACCACAAAGAGAAAAGAGGGAAGAGCCGAACAAATGAGACTGTACACAAACACACACACACTTGAGTTCAACCCACTGGTTGAGGAATTTCTCTGAGCTCTAAGGAGGAGGAGATGGGGACAGACAGAACACAATTAGCAGCGGCTTGTCACAACTTTGGACTTCCAAAGTGTGTACTTACAGTTTGTCTGTGTGTGCGGAGTGTGTGTGCAGAGTGTGTGACACTTGCCCTTCCACACAGCTCATTTATTGGATTAGTACGAGGCTGACCAGTGGGGATGAGGCTGGCTGGCGCCAGGGACCGCTCTGAGGCTCCGCAGCCTAGTTAGCCGTGATGCTAAGCTAACCTCTCACTCCCTGCGCCTCGGGTAGGGGGAAGCGCCACTGCCGTAGGGGGGAAAGGATGCTTGTTACTGGGGCTGAGGTACCATGCTAGTAGGCCTTTCTGGGGGGGGGGGGGGACTAATTATAAGGGAAAGCCCCAATTACGCGAAGAGGAAGACAGGGATTGGGGGGGCACTGGAGGGAAGAATGGAAATGCTACAGTGGAAGCCAGGCATGGAAATGCCACAACTAGCTGCCAGTGACAACATCCTCATCACACACACATACACACACACACGCACACACACCACACGGCGTACCTTCGGAGGTGCCGCCTGTCTCTCTTTCTCGTCTCTGCAGAAGGAAAATTGTTTCAAGTGTGTTTGTTAGCCCAGTGGCTGACAGCATGCCCGCAAATACACACACAGACGTGTGCACACACACACACACACACAGTCAAATATACAAACGCAGAGCCAGGTAGAGCATCTGAAAGTATAACTGTGAGATGAAAGGCTGCAGGAGTTTTAATAGAGTCTCAACACAGGACAGAGCTGCTGTTGATGGCTAGTACAAGAAACATGCTTACACACGCACACACACACCCGCACACCCTCACAATAAAGGTTTTAAATGCAGCTTCTAAGTGCGAGTGTGTCTCTGCTCCCACAAATATGTATACCAAAACATGCATAAAGGCGCACGCAGGCACGCACACACACACACACACACACACACACACACACACACACACACACACACTGGATGAGCTCATACTGTATGGCTGACCAGCTCTCCCATACACTACTTTCATTAGAAACACATGTTTGCTGTGTGCATATGTGTTCAGTGTGCAACGGGCTCTCTCAGTACGTGTTATGCTTCTGAATACATTTCCGGCCCTCGACCAAAAACCACTCTTGTATTTTAACTCAATCTCAGGCACTGTACGCGCGCACGCACTCTCACACACACAAAAACACACACTAATCAGGTCTCCACACTCATCAGGGTGCTGGTAGGTGAAGTTATGCTGGGCTTTATTTTGCCCCCCAGCCCGGTGAAGTGAGATCAAGGTCTGAATTCACTTTCACACATGTACAACTATAGAGCATGTACAAGGAAATGCTGCCAAACGTCTAAACACAAGGCTAAACCCCAATACACATGCACACAGGCAGATTCATACACACTTTATTTAATGTTAACATAAGAAACACTCTTCTAAAGGATAATGGCCAAAGCGGGGCCTCAAACACCAGTTCAGCAATTATTTTCATACCGAGTGAATCTTCAGACAAGCTCTTCTACTGACACATGCATCACATAGTCATGTCATGGACCTAGACGTCTATAAACATTTTACACTGAACAAAAAGCTAAATGCAACACTTTTATTTTTGCTCCCATTTTTCATAAGATGAACTCAAAGATCTAAAGATCTATATACACAAAATAACCATTTCTCTCAAATACTGTTCACAAATCTGTGTAAATCTATGATAGTGAGCATTTCTCCTTTGCAGAGATAATGTTGCACTGCGTGAGGCAAATGGTGGTCACACCAGATACTGACTGGTTTTCTGACCCCCCAGACCACCCCAATAAAACAAAACTGAACTTTTCAGAGTGGCCTTTTATTGTGGCCAGTCTGAGGCACACCTGTGCAATATTCATGCTGTCAGTATCTTGATATGCCACACCTGTCAGGTGGGATGGATTATCTCGGCAAAGGAGAAGTGCTCACTATCACAGATTTGTAAACAATATTTGAGAGAAATGGTTAATTTGTGTATATAGAAAATGTTTCAGATCTTTGAGTTCAGCTAATGAAAAATGGGAGCAAAAAAAACAAAAGTGTTGCATTTATATTTTTGTTCAATGTACATTGCCAGGTTTCCCTTCTTCTAGCTGATGATTATTTTCATTTCCTGTATTATTTAGTTTTAATATCTGCCCACTCTGTAGTCACATCCATGCAGGTAGCGTGTAGCACACACACATCCATGATTAGTTTCAGGCTGAAAGCGTTACCTGAGTAACTCTGGAACTGGTTCCATTCAGGATTCAACAACAATCAACAATTAATCCTATTTCAAATAAACTTGCCTCCTGTGTGAACGGGCCAAAAACACAGTTTATGTTTGATCATTTAGAGACACTAAAAGAATGAAGATATTTGAGTAGTCACAAAACATGTAAGTCTGTATGACCCATTAGGTTCAGTAAAATCAATTCAAAGTTGCTGAATTATTCTACACCATGCATGTGTGAGGAGAGTCAACACACTCAGCCAGAAAAGAAACTCTAATCCACCACAGAAACCTGCCAACTTACATTAGAATGAGTGGGTTACCACCGTGGAACGTAGTATCCGCTTCTCTCAATACATCCATTACTGTACCATACTAATTAGAACACAGCTGCAGTTGGTACACACTGCGTGCACAGTGTGCTAAAATGGTTGCAATCCTTGTGATGAAAGTTTATTACTGACATTTTGGGTGTGCTCTCTGTAGTTTCACGCTGGAAGCAAATTAGACTAAAATGTTTGTTTGGAAGCGGTCTGATCATCTGATGACTCGTGTTTCTAACCCCATGATGAGTCCAAGTTATCATAACTGACAGAAAGAAGGGAAAGACTGAAAACAAGACCTGGGCTGTGGTAAACTAGAATTATCCTTCAAGTGGAAAAGGACTGATATGATTTTTGAACACAATGATTGAATGTATCTAAACTGAATACTGTGAAAATGTAAAAGATTTGTCTGCTTCCCTTCATTTTACACTTATCAGCTTCTCAAACTATATTTAGGCCACTGGACACAGACTCTGCACTGAAACCAAGGATACCACAACCACATTATCAATCAAGCTGACGGGGGCAGATCTAATCTTTAATAACAGGCCGGCACTGGTGCCAGAAATTGGTTCAAACCATCAAGCTTCATGTCTAGACTACACAGGCTGTGTTACTGATCTCTGACTGGGGGAAAGAAAGCTAATGAAAAGAAAAGAGGAAAAAAGAGACAGAGAGAAGGGTTCACATCTGGAGTCTTTCCTCTTGTCATCAGATAGATGGAAACAACAGCTTCCTGTGCCACAGATAACAGCGATGCAGAGACTTGTGGGGATTGAGATGGGAGGGTTAGGTAAGGAGTGAAACAGGGGCAGAGGATGGCGAGTCACTACAAGAGAGAACAAAGAAGATAAGGGAGGAAATATGGCAGCAGAGAGCTAAAGCGTATAAAAGTTGCAACACCAACAAAATGGCCAACAGACCTGCTCAATCTGGCAACTCTGCAAAACCTTCAGACACACACATACACACACACACACACACACACTCTAAACACGCACGACAGGCCAGACAAACAGCAAGAAAATGACAAAGAGAAACAGCTCCGTCTAAGAAAGCTGTCACTTCGCCTCCGCCATGATCTTCAGCAAAAAAAAAAGAGCGAGGCTCTGCATCCACGACATGCTAACGTGAGCTCGCACTGCCACTATTGCTACAGATCAGCGAGTCTGTACCCGTGTCTGAATGTGTGTTTGTTTCTGTGAGAGGGAAAGGTGTGTGTTTCCTGTCATAGCCTCTCAGTTTCTTCGCTCTGTGCACATGATTGTGGTTTTGCTGATGCACCCTCCCTTCACAGCCTCCTTCCATATCTGCTATGTTTTTCTGTCTTATCTAAAAAAAACAACTAGTGAGTCAGAAAAGACATCTGTAATATATTTGGAGTGCAAATGAAAAAAGATGCATTAAGAACAATTGGAGACAAGAAAACCAATGTGCCCTCAGAAACTTGTAAATGTTGGCATGCTGTTTTCCTGAGATGCAAAAATGACAAAATACAGTGAACTACAAAATGGAATAATGCATGTTTGATAATGTTACACTATGCAAGATGCTAAGTGTTAACACTGACTCAGATCTGTCTCAGGCTGCACAGCGTGTTCTGATTCCCACGTCGTCAAACAGCGATGCTTTGTCACGACCCTCGGTGTGTCATACAGAGAGACACGTTTTCATCCAGGAGACGAGGCCTCACATCCCGTGTGGAACTAAAAGTAAGATGTGTCCATTTAAAATTAGAGTTAAAAGTTACTTGCGCTTCACGTTTTATGTTTTAGTCCTTTCCTTAAACCTAACAAACTGTGACCATTGACCAAAGGGTTAATAGTGTTAAACAGACTTTGTGGCAGCCTGGTAATTCTCATACAAACACTAAAGGGTGCTGAGTGTGTCTGAGGTGCCATGCAGGCATTGTTACTTGGCCACTGAGATCAGAACAGGTTGGACTGCAGCACTATAGCTAAAATGATAAGTGAATAAGAACAGGATTTTGCTTCCTTAGATATTTTAAATAGACAAAAATCTTTATGTTGAGGTTACTTGAAGGAGCACTACAGCTTTTTAGTATTGCGATTTCTAACTTTTGTTGACTGAGGAAGTTTGAAGAAAACAAAAATTGTGGAAATCAGTGCAACAGAAGCAAAGACCTCCTGATTTTCAGACCTTCTTATTGGTCCAGCTACAAAAACACTGAAGCCTATACTGCCGTTTACGTTTCAGTGGATGCCCATGTCGTAAAAACTCCATATCCCAGTTCATCCTGGGCTTCCTCTGATACTCATGTAGCCTTCAAGCCCAAATCAATTATCGATTAGTCTACTGATTTCACTTGAGCCAAAAAACACATTATACACCTGTTTTCACAGACTATAATAGGTACACTGACTCTGATGTTAAGTTGGTGCTGGTGCCTTAATGTATTAATGACACATTTTCTCATGTGCCTGTTAGTGGTATCTATTCATGCAGAGAGCTCTGCTGTTCCAGTGCGATGCAATGGAGGTGAAAGAACTTTTTGATTGGTGCTCACACCAAATCAGTCATTGTTAATACACAGAACAACAAGGGGTCATTTCAATACTTTACTGCTTTACACTTTGTAAGTGAAGGCAGATATCTGATTTCATTTGCACAAACAGTTTTTTTAATAAAGAGGAAGAAGAAATTACTAACTAAGCTCATGGTGATGAGAGCAACTTGTCACTGCCACTTTTAATACGCATTCACAATCAAACACAGACACTCTCTCTATTTCCCCCTTGGTCTCTCTCTCTCTCACACACACACACACACACACACACACACACACACACACACACACACACACACACACACACACACACACACACACACACACACACACACACACACACACACACACACACAGTGAGAGACAGACAGGAAGTTGGGGAGGAATTCCCAAGCGGACATTTCTCACGTTCCTGCAGTGACTGGAAACACACTCCAGTAAAATGGCGGTAGGACATAATTTCCAGGTGAGGAGAGAAAGGCTGTAACCTCTTCCCCTCTCCCTCCTCACCCCTCCACCCTGGCACAAACAATATCCTCCTTGATATTATCCTTACACACACACACACACACACACACACACACACACACACACACACACACACACACACACACACACACACACACACACACACACACACACACACACCTGTTGTCACCTGGAGGGGGGTTGGTCTTTAGCTGGCCGGCATCGACACACAATGGCTGCTTCTGTGGCTCAACGGGAGCAGGTGAGCAGATAGTATCTACATAAATGTGCGCTCACGCACACACACGTACACACATGCACATCTCTACACGCATGCGTGCACACACACACAGGCGATGAGAAAGACGCACACACACACACCTGCCGAGGAAATGAGCCTGCACTAGGCCTCCACCTGGTCAGCCCTGAGGTGACACTGAGAAAAACAAAAAAAAGGAAAGAGACGATGGAGATAAAGAAAGAAAGAAAAAAGTTCGAAGAGGAAGCCAACCGACTTTTTGTTTTCCAGATGAAACAACTTATATTCAATATTTCCAGCAGGTATCAATATTGTTTTAATATTTAATGTTTTTAATGTTTCTGTATAAAGGTTGAAACATTATGTGGACTCCTGATGTCTTTTGTATAGTATGTACAGTAAACTGACATCTGATCTTTGAGGGGAACACTGAAACTAATATTTAACAATCCCCTCCAGTCAAGTTGTAAGACATCTAAAAATAAAAGTCCGATCCAGGGCAGGACCTCGACATACAACAGAGAATCTTCCCTCAATGCTGAATAAACCACCAGGGAAATCTCTCTGTATTCCTGAGGATACTAAAGTTTTGAAATCTGCTGCTGTGGTGACATTCCTGGTAGAGATGGCTTTTACGTCACGTGCTGACAGTAGTTAGTTATTCTAGCAGACAGAAGGGGGAGCTCAGATACACTTTCCTCTTTAAGTAGATACATTTTAAAATAGGGGTCATATCTGAAATTGAATCCTTAAGAATCCTAACCGCAGCACCCTGGTAGCTCACCTGCTAGAGCGCCCCATGTACAAAGACTCAGTCCTTGCTGCAGCGGCGGCCCAGCGTTCCATTCTGACTCGTGACTCTTTGCTGCTCATTCCCTCTCTCTCTCCCTACCTTTCTATTAAATAAAGGCTGTTGTTTGTTTATGGTATGTTTATTTCACTGATCCTTCAAAGAGCCCTAGTTGTGTCTGACATGTTTTTCACTCAAGTTTTGGTGTTAGTTATTTTAATGATCAGTCATGGTGAATGGATAATTCATTTTTGTATAGATAATGTGTGTTTGTGTAGAGCATTGACAACTTTGTTATAGAAGTAAATACGGACACTGGAGAAAGTGACAAAATCCTCGTTAGGAAACAAATGAGCAGACAGTAATGATACCTTTGTCATAGGGAAACAGCTACTTCTTAAAAAGATTATTTTTAGCTGTGTGAAAATTTATACACAGCATCAGGACACAGAGAATTGCAATGTGTGTGCATGTGTGTGTGTGTAGAGATAGTCTGAACATCTGTGACATGAGTCAGATGCATATGCTGTTAAGTGCATCCTCCTCTTCCATCCTCTATTCATTTTTCACCACACTTGCCAGAGAGGCTCAGCCACTTGCCGTAATTATCTCCGTGTATGGAAGTGTGTGTGTGTGTGACTCCATCAGATGTGATGCGATGCATTAGGCATTTCTGATGCTTAGGTGTAAAAAATCCCATTAGAGAGAGCGGGACGGCAGATCGATACCTTACGGGATCCAGAGCGACGCTGTGTGTTTCTGTGTGTGTTAGTGTGTGCGTGGAAGTGCTTTAACACCTCTCAGAGGTGGATTAGTGCGCGACAGCATGGAGACACTGTCAGAGAGGGTTAGTGTCAGAGCGAGAGAGAGAGAGAGAGAGAGAGAGATAGATAGAGAGAGAGAGAGAGAGAGAGAGAGAGAGAGAGAGAGAGAGAGAGAGAGAGAGAGAGAGAGAGAGAGAGGAAAGTGTGGAGGAAGAGAGTTGGAAAGAAGGAAAGAAAAAAGGAGGAACAGATGGAAGAAGAGTGAAGAGAGTGAAAAGAGAAAAAAAGATGTGTCACTGCTGAAGAGGATGTGGTGTTTTTTTGTTTCTGGGTTTCTTAGTGCTTCACACTAAAGCGATAGAGCAGCCCATGCATTGAGCAGTATAGCATGTCTTTGAGAGGCAGACACGTTGGTCTGGTTGGAGTTTTTTTTTTTTTTTTTTGCCTCACTGACTTAAAGGTCACGCATACCCACACAGGTGTTTTCAGTTATGGCTGATTAGAGCTGATGGTGGGCAGAGATGTGCCGGGAATCACACAAGGTCACCAAACCCCTCTACCTAAAAAAAGAGTGATGAAGATGTAACAGGAGAGTGAGGGTACATGGACACATGACACTGAGATTTGGTCAAAAGAGCAGAAAACACTTGGATGTGTGGCCTTAAATCAGGGGTGTCAAACTGGTCCACAAAGGGCCGGTATGGCTGCAGGTTTTCCTTCCAACCAAACAGCAGCACACAAGACTTGACTCATTTAATCAACTCATCTCAGTCTTCAGAGAGTTGATTGGTCAAACTGTGTGCTCTTGGTTTGTTGGAACTAAAACCTGCAGCCACACCAGCCCTTTGTGGACCAGTTTGACACCCCTGCCTTAAATGATCGACGTTAAGACGGGCTGTTATGTCAGGGGTAAACACTTTGAACGAATCACTTTAGTAACAGCTTTAGGGATCATTTCATTTCACAAGTTGTGGCTGATATGAGAGAAGGAGCTAATGTAACTGCAGAGGGCAGTGAGTTAGCTGTTGGATAAGGATGTCATCTTGAAGAGACAGACATGATTTATGCCCTCTTTTGTCTTAGTTCAGCTCTGATAGTGCCCCCTAATGTGAAATGATCAGACACACAATGATATCAGGTCACATATCAGTGATGCAACACTTAATTTATATTGTGTCGAGCTGGATAGGGCTATAACAATTATTTATATCCCTTTATTGTCACATTAAATGTCATAGAATAATGAACATGTCCCAAGGGGAGGGGAGTAGAAACAAAAAGTGAGTATAAAGCACCCTAAGTATGTTTAGAACTACAAAATGAATTTTCTTCTGGGATCAGCCAGCGGCAGCTTTGCGCGTGCCCGATACATTTGCAGTCTGGGCGTGGTGGGGTGAACATCTCCTGCTCTGACTGCTGCCTGTGAGTGCTTTGGGACGGAGGAGGAGGCCCACTGCAACACCTGCTGCTTGTTGAGAAGACAATACTTGCTTGCTTTCACATCATGGTCTCCAAAAGTATCCAATACCACCAGAAAAAAAGTCGCTAGATTTGTCGCTAATCACACTTAAAAGGGGGGTCTGAAATGTGGCTAAGTTCGCAACACTGCGTCCTGTCACACCTCCAAAGATCACATTACATTCACACAGTTGAAGAGTTTATCAGCAAATGTTCATTTCCAGCTGACAGATCTATTTAAACTTCATAAAGTGTGAATAGATAATGCTTTATTCTCCATGTTTTGTGAATGGACGCTTGGTTTATAATCATGTCTTCATGTTCCACTCACCTGTTGTGCATTGGAATTAGTTACCTGCATGTTTGGCTTGATTCAGTTTCCAGTTTTTCAGGTCTGGACTGGCACGTGAGCTAAAACTGGATTGATTTTGTGCAAACAGACTTACCGTCATTTGTCGACACACGCAGTTTTATTCTGACAAATGAAAAAGAGACACGAAGCAGCTCTCAGTGATGTTGACCTACAGTAGGCAGCCACTACAATCCGCTGAGCTCTGTCTGCAGCACATGCAGCGCTAGCAGTGCTAGCAGCGTATCGTCATGGCTAAGCAGACGCTAGTGCCAAGTTAGCAAACTTTTTACAAAGTTGCTAAACGGGTGGTGAAATTCATTTTGCTGGAGTGTTTAATACTTTAACTCTAATGTAACGCTGTCTCTGACGACTGCCACATCACCAGTGTTTATCGCACCTGTTTGCTATGTTAGCAAGGCAGCTAGCCAGCTAGTACATTCAGTAAAGTAGTTGAAGTAAAAAGTCACTTTTTTTCCAAATTAAAAGCCCTTCAGCTGACAAAAAGCTTTCATTTCAAGGTTTTATCGTGAAATGTGTCATGGAAAACATGCACCTCCACTCTCATTATGTCCCAGACAGGAGTCGTTGAGTCATGTGCAACACCTAGTGGTAGAATTCAGTATTATCCGTCGGGTCCCAGTTTGCACTAAATTCCGGATATTAACCCAAAACATTAAGAATATGTTTGTTACATATCAGCTTCATTCTGGAAACTATTGGACCCATAACAAAAGTTACTGTATATATAAATAATGGATACATATGCATCTGCTTGTGTATACAGACACAGTGGTCTCTGTGTGTTCAAACTCTTGCTCAGATGAGTCCATAAAAAATCAGATGTGTGTGTATCGGGAGTGTGTGAGGTCAATGTACGGCTGTTCCACTACTTTCCCTTCACATCTTGGAAGTCGTGGCAGACGGTGGGGCGGCCAGTCTGGCAGGGCGCCTGCCACAGATTGAGGTCATGGGAATGACAGGGTGACACCAACAGCTAACCCCCAACTACCACACACACACACACATTAGAACACACCGCTGCACTGTAACACACAAGTGTGTTTACATGTGTGAGGGAGTGTTTTCACACTGGAGATATACATGGAACATGGACATGATCCTTTGTCTCCGCTGCTGACAAGCACACTGACACACACACACATCCATAACCATCAGTGGCAGTTAAAAATACATAAATCTATATTCCTCTACAATTGTTGTAATTGCTATGCAGTTGTGAATAACTGTGAAACAGAATGACGTGATTATACACACCAACACAGCTTCTCTCACTTTCACACACACTCCAGTGGGTAGGCGGTAGGGTGAACGCGTGGCAGATGCCCGACACATTGGTGTCCGTTCAGTCACTATAAAGAGCAGCTGCTCAGTGCTTATTGCCCTCTGGCACTGCACACACACACACACACACACACACACACACACACACAGTCACAGTCACAGTCACATGGATGCACAGGCACACATGCACTTGCTGTATAACACTAACGCCGGAGGGCATTCCATCTCTCACAGATTACAAATGTGTCAAGACAAAAACACACACACACGCGCACACACACGCACACACAGATAACAGCAGCACAAAAACCTGATCAGCCCTCACCCATATCAATCCCTGTCACTCCCTGATCTTTCTCAGTTACGCATACACTCGCCATAAATCCCTACATGTGGCTAAACCATTCCCGCCCTGTAGTCCCCAAAGCCTCTCTCTCTCACACACACACGCACACACACACGCAAGCTAAAACACTTCCTGAAGTCTTAAAGTGAGCGGACGATAAATCTTAGAGATGTTAGAGAGGAGATACAACGAGTGAAGACAGAAAATGGATAAAAGAGGTGGGAAGAAAAGAAGAGGAAGAGACCAGCAAAGATGTCGTCCTTCTGACCTGGTTCAGTCACACCAAGCTTTGTTTTCAATTCAACGAATTAATTAATAAATTAATCCTTACTGCTTCTACATTAAACATAGGACTTTTGGACCATTTTGGAATATGGAAACTTTACATTTAAAGCATTATATGAGGATTATATAAGTGTCTGTGTGTTTTAGCTCCTTTCCTTCAAGTTAGATAGCATTTACATTTATTTGGGGTCAACATTGACTTTGACCTGTGTTATAACAGTCTCACATTGAAATGGCTCACAGAAAATATGACAGTTGTTAATCAAAGGTGACTTGACTTTGAAAATGGAAACACACACACACAGTGAAGGTGGAGGAGAATGCCATATGAAAGGAGGAGGAGGTGGAGGAGAATGCCATATGAAATACCAATGGCCAGCTTATACCAATGAGTCTGACTGGTGTTATGGTGAGAATGTGGACTAGTTTTAGTGTGCTCCAGTTAGAGAGAACAATCTGCATGATTCACTTAGATCCAGATCTATGTTGCTCACATGATTCTACAGACAGGTGGAGCAAAACACCTCCCGTCGCAAAATGTGAGCAAACTAACGTGATCGACTCAGATGTGTTGCACAAACCTCAGGACTCCAGGTCATTCACTCACTTTCCAAACAGCTGCTCGGCAGTGAGTAACAAACCTGCTTTTGTCTGTGTGTAGTGAAGTGTATGTCAGGGGGTGGTGTTGGTGGTGGTGTATTGTGTTCATGCAGCAGTGTTTTTACTCAACAACAAATTTCACTTTGGGAACAATTAAATTAATTCCATGAAATTCCTCAGTCCACTGAATCCCTGTTCTTTGACTCTCTTTAGACTTGATCTCTGTCTGGAATACGCATCTCATCTCAAACCACCAGGAGATATTCCAGGAATCCCCCCCCCCCAAAAAAAAAAATCTCACACACACACACACACACACGCAGACACGTACACACACACATCCCGCCTTTTCTCTTCCTGATAACAGCCCAGTGGTTCCTTTAGCCTGATTGCTGCTGATGACAAACTCAAAAAAGGAGCGGCGATGACCACAGAGATCTGCTGTTGTGTCCTGTCACCAACCAACGGGTCACCAAACACACCCCGAGGCGATGGACAGGATGGGTGGGGGGCATAGGTGGGGTGTGGGGCACAGAGGTGACAAAGGTGCCTATTGATGAAAATAAAAATCAGGAGAGGAGGAATGGAGGGGTGGGGAGAGGGGGTCACGGGAAATGAGGGTATTTGTCTTTAAGGAAGAGATCAGATGGCCAGGCATCTTTCTGGCCTGTGCGATCACTGTTGTCAGTGTGGCCACTATAGCACAAAAATACAAGGGCCCTTTATGAGGCTGGGAGGTAATTGTGGGGTATAGGTTACTGGGGTATGTGTGTATTAGAAAAAGAAAGAGAGACAGAATACCACAGCACAGGTGCCTAGTCTTTTAAATGGCTGCTCAAGTATGAAGGGGAGGGAAAGATGGCAGGCAAAGTGTGTGTCTGAGAGTGTGTGTGTGTGTTGGGGGGCTTGCAAAGCCTCTATCCTCGTCTTTTTTATCCAGTCATTCATAGGCCTCTCTTTCATTCTCCTCCAGCCTCTGTGACAGCAATAATACACGGGAAAGCCCCTTCTCGCCTCAGGGTGGTGCCGAGGGTGGTAAAGAGGTGGTGGGTCACTGGGACAACGGGGGCACTGTGTTGGTGATGCAAACAGGTGCATTGAAGCCATGCCATTGTCTACCAGTCACACTTTAAAGTGAGCATTGAGTAGTTTCTCAAGGCTGTTAGCACTTTCCATTCATTTGTCTATGGTTGAAAAATTCAGCTTTGCCCATATTCCACATCTTAGCTAAGACACTGCAGCAAAGTGAATATATGGAAATGGCTGTCTGGAATTAAAGTCCATGTAAAGTCAGAATAAATGTGTGTTCTGAGTTTGTAAGACCAAAGGAAAAAGTGTTATTAACCACCCAGCCAAATTTGAATGATTAAACATTTCGACAAGTTTATGAAATGAGGTGTCAAAATCAGGTAAAAATGAATTCTCAGCTCCAGGACTGTGGGGGCGTGTCCTCTGAATGTTCTGAAGCCACGCCCACTCATGGCAGCAGTCAAGCAGCCATTTTAAAGCAAGTTGAGAAAATGACATGACTAACTTTGAAGCACTGAGTGAGATGAATTCATCTCTAGCTCTGCTAGGGGTGCAGGGGTGGCCTCAGCGTGTCATCAAGCCACCCTTTAAGGACCGCCCACAAAATCCTGGACTGAAAACTGGTGAAAAACTGTTTGAACCTCTAGCTGCACATTTCAGTAATATATCTTTCAAAGTCTTTTCACGTTTTCAGTAACTATTTTTCATATTCATATTTCATGTATTTGGAAAGAAATCTCAGAATTGCCTTTACACAGACTTTAAGGGGGGAAAAACACAATACCAATGCAGGCCTTGAAGAAGAGTCAGCAGCCATGTGAATACTGTGTAGTAAACAGGCTAAAAAAGTCTGTGAACACTGAAGTGGCGATACAATATATTTTAGGCATCTTCCCTTGCCTTTATTGATTTGCTAACTGCTCTTTATTCCACCCTTATTCTAACTTCAAGTTTAAACTAACACTGACACTTCATCTCATCCTGGCTCTGAGTGAAACGGTCAAAACATCCTAAATTGTCGACACTATTGAGACCATCTGAAGAGAGAAATATTAACCATAAATCAATCTATAAATTATTGTGTGATAAATCAATTTCTATTTAAAACATTTAGTCTGTAAAATGGACATGCTTTATGCTTAACAGTCTCCCCAGATCTTAACCCAACTGAACTGTTCCTGAAGGTTCATTATGGACCAACATCTTATTTGATTTTCATGTGAAACACACACACACACACACACACACACACACACACACACACACACACACACACACACACACACACACACACACACACACACACACACAGTGAAGGTAACTGAGCTGTGATAATGTGGGGTGGATGTGGCTAATGGCTGATAGCTGCTGATCCCACACTGATTAACTCATTTTTTTACAGGATGCTCCTAATGGACTGACACGCACTACACTGAAGTTACAAGTGCAAACATATACACATGCAGGCCAACCACACACAGAGAGACAAATACTGAGTTTTTGATTCAAATGCCTGATGAATGGTTCTTTAGACTATCATCTGCCGTTTCTCTGAGGATGAACAAAACATTCACAATCCTGTACCAGACAACATGTATATTGGCCTAACCACACACACACACACACACACACACACACACACACACACACACACACACACACACACACACACACACACACACACACACACACCAGTGCCAAAGTCCAGTAGCCCTCTAAAGTGTCTTCAGCATGTTGTGATAAGCTCCATCTCGTCCCGCCTGCTCTGCTCTGCCGCCAGCTAACACACTATCACTGATTTACCGCCACAGATAAATCACACACACACACACACACGCAGATGGAGACAAACAGTAAGGCAGAGACATGGCGACAAAGACAGGGACGTACGCACACCCACACACACAAACACACACAAGCTGAAGATGACAACAAGAAAAACAACAAAATGGCCGACGCAGACAGGACGGGGGGTGTTATTGTTATTTCCTGTTTTGGTGCAGGGTGGCTTTCTTTGCAAAGTCAAAACACTAGTGTGGAGAGGGACACACACACACACACACACACACACACACACACACACACACACACACACACACACACACACACACACACACACACACAGGCAGGCAGGTAAGATTAAATACTCTTTCTTTCAGTCGTGTGGTGTTATCTCTCTTTCAGGTCTGTCTCCTTTTCTTTCTTTCGTGATATGACCTCCTCGGCCGCAAAATTCCACTGTGTAGTCTAGCTGGGATTGAAACTGCCTCTATACACACGCGCTCACAGCAAGGCTTGGGGTACAGATAGGAGGTATTGATAACAGCTACACATTGATCCTGTATATTGCGGCTGGTGGAAAGCAAGACAGTGGCGTTGGTGTTGGGCTCCTCTGTCCATCCATACAGACAGATATGCTGAGTCAAGAAGCCATGACTGGAAGCACTGTATGGCATACAGTGTGTGTATGTGTGTGTGTGTGTGTGTGTGTGTGTGTGTGTGTGTGTCCCATGCAGATGGCGTCCCATCACCTCGGGGAAGGCAGAGATAAGCAGAGTGTATGGGCTGAGATAAGATGGGAGCAGACACGGGGGAGACTGACTGACTATAAGTGAGCCACTGTGGGGAAAACTGCAGTTTTATGGCCTGGCTGGCCCTGAGGACTCTGAAGGAAACACTTTAAATCGAACACAACCGGCTAAACATTGGTCGGCCACAGGCTTCGCCGTACGTACACGATGTGAGTGTTTCACACAGGAAACGTGTGAGGTACGCGAGGTGTCCTTCAGACGGCGTTTTCATGTGACAAATTCACATAGGTACAATGTGCATGGACAGACTACAATATTTCGCATGTGCTCTGTGACTTTTAATATTGTGATATGTGAAATAATTCAAAGTTACAGTGTTTTAAAGGACCAGTGTGTCATTTTTTTTTTTTTTTTTTTTTTTTGTTACCGCATAATGATAAAGTCGGCCATGTTGAACTGCCATGTTTTCTACAGTAACAATAGGATAGGAGAGGGTGAGGCGAAGAGTATTCTGTGGTTCGTACTGGGGATGGCTCGATCTGATACTTAGGATCGGTATCAGTCCAATATTGGTCAACATTTCAGAATCGAGCATCGAAAAAAAACTACTATATCCCGTCCAATCTGATACCTAAGCCCAAATGCTCAACTTAACTGTGACATGCCGTAAACAGAGCAGCTGCTGCAAGCGTGTGGAAACAGACCATTGTGACAGTGAATTAGCCTCTGCAATCTTATTTGTGTGGAGTTATTTGTATGCAAGGAAGAAGAAAAGTAAAACAGCTGAATGCAACTTGGGCAACGCAAGTGATTCAAGGGGTGGCAGCAGCAAAGGATGTTTCAACACCACAAACTTGATAAAGCATTTGCAGAAGCATCACGGAGTATGAAGACTTTTTGCAGTCAACAAGTGCTAAGAAGAAAAGCATGCCGTGACAGCAGTCATTGCAGGAAACAATAATGACGTGCCCTAGAGAGCAACAAAGCAAAGGAGATAATGGAGAAAGTCATCAAATTTAACACTAATTTAGCTTAAAAAACAAACGTTGTTGTTTCAAACTAACTTGTACAAATACATTGCAATAAAAATAATAATAAAAAAAGGCTGCAGTATCGCGATAATACCCAGAACCGCGATACTTTGTCTGGTATAGTATCGTGGTTACTCATTTTAGTATCGTGACAACTCTATTTTGCATCGATGGCAATCTTCAGCTGATGATTTAGACGGCATCCAAAACATAAAAAACTGGAAATTGCATACATTAGTTACGCCAGGTTGCCTGTTTCCTTGACAGACGCAGTGGGCGTAATAACAGCACATAAGCAAATTAATATTTTTAATTAAATTAAATGCATTTTTAAAGTTAAATAATGTTTATATTTAATAAAATAGAGAAAAAAGGAAAAACTGTTTGTTTGTTTTTCCAGTAGGAAAGCATGGTGATGGCCTGCGATGGAATTGTCAGAAAAAAAATTGGCCCGGGTCCAAACTTATTTGCTGACCCCTGATTTAGAGCCTTGTTATCAGTTGCCAAATCGACATTTCATTTCTGATACGGCTGTCCCACTAAAGTACAAAGAGGTGTGCGAGTTCATTTTGAAATGTTTGGAAAACACTGACACGTTTAGTTCAACAACTGACAGCTCAAATGTGTCTCCGATGTCCCTACTAAGTCTGACAGTACACTGCAGAAAGCAGCGCTGCAGGCTGAGCAGTTCCGTGGTTCGCACACAGGAGAGTCAAACGCCACCGCGATTGATGCTGGGATGCTAAATGCATGGGAAATTAAGAGCAGAGGTCCATGTCATTTTACGAGACAATGCCAGCAACTTGATAAAAGCAATGGATCGTCTTAGAGTTGCCAGTTTAGGATGCTTCGCACATATTCTTGATGAGGGACTGCTGCCGCAGCGTGGTGGAACAGATACGGTTGCTGACTGCAAAAAAATGCTCAGAGGACATTCAAGTGGAGCTGAATATGCCACCCAGACGTCTGCAGCAGGATGTACGAACGAGGTTAAATAGTACATATTACATGATCCAGAGCCTCATTGCAGAGAAACGGGCCCTATGTGCAGAATATGACCTGCTAGGGGTTGTACAGACTAGTCGACTAGTCCGACTTTACTACGCCACAATGACGTTTAGAGCTTGACGTCGACTAGTCGCTAAACGAGAGAGAGCTGGCTCAGTTCGTGGCTGCGGCAGCTAGTAGTGGCATTTCCGGTGGCAGCTGGCACCGGACGATTCGAGCCATCCCCTGCTGCACTAATCTCATATTTTGATGCAAACGTTATCTGGCTGTCCCAGCGACAAGCACGCCAAGCGCGAGGATCTTTTCACTCGCTTCCCGGAGTCGACTCGACTTTCATCATATTAGTGTCGACTTATAAAAATCTGAAGTCGTCCAACCCCTATGACCTGCCAGCCACACTGACCGCAAGCCAGTGGGGGCTACTGGAAAAGACTGTTGCAGCTCTTGCTGCTTTTGAGGAGTTCACAAGGGAGGTGAGCTCTTCACCAGCATCTGCATCTGACGTCATCCCTATTGTGAGTGTCCTTAAATGCATTCTCAGTCGAAAAAACAAGGCCAATGACAGAATTAAGACCATGAACAGGGTCTTCCTTGAGGCTGTGAACCGACTTTTCAGAGACCTGGAATCCAAGCCAGTATACTCAGTTGCCACACTACTGGATCCAAGGTACAAAGACAGGTATGTAAGGGTTTCCTCACTTTATAACTATAATTATGTGTGTGTGTGTGTGTGTGTGTGTGTGTGTGTGTGTGTGTGTGATTTTTTCTCTTGTAGATCTAATAACAGTAATACATATCAAACATCACCCCTTAGGCTGGATTTCATCACTTGATATTGAGGGTGGGAAAACTTTCAATGTTGTACGTTAATTTTTGTCGTTACAGGTACTTCACAAATGCAGAAACCTCAACACAGGGAAAGGATGCATTATTGGCAGAGGTCATGGAGATGGAGAAAGTGATGAGGACCAGAGGAACACCCTCTGAGCCAGCAGAGGGGACTTCTTCCCCCCCTTCCACCTCAGAGCCTACAAAGAAGATCTCAGGGGTAGAGGCTACAAGCAAGAGCAAACTTGGAACCATTTTTTTTTCATGAAATCCTGGAGGAAAGTGCACCTGGTCCTGAGTCAACAATCACTCATGTACGTGTTGAAGTGCAGACGTAACTATTCCACGTTGGGACAATCCACTGCTGTACTGGAAGATCAACCAACCTAGACTGCCCTCCTTGGCAGTTACAGCAACTTAATTTCTCTGTGCACCTTCAACAAGTTTGGAGAGCAATAAGCTCCAGCACAGCCTCCATTATTATCAATGAAAGAAAGAGCAGACGGACAGCTGAAAAGGCTGAAATGTTAATATTTCTGAAGGAGAATCTGCCCCTCATGTTGAAGTGACCAAATTAATGTCAGAAAGCATTTGTGACAGTTATTTAAAGTTAGCAGTTACTTAAAGCAGCTATATGCCCTATAGTCTTCAATGGAACACTGGAATTGAGTCCATTCTATATCTAGTTTGATATGGGTGTTTTACATGCAGTTCAACCCCAGAGGTTACCTGTGAAAGAAGAAACATTCAAGTTTGCAGTTTGCATCGATTTGAAGTTTAAATAAAGAGGCACATCGTGGCTTATTTCTTCCTTTAGGGGAGCAGAATGTTTGTTACACAGTTTGAAGATGTTTTTTTAGATGTCTATATTAAGCTAAGTACATCTATACAAACTATATGTATTATTAACAACTTAACAGAGGAGAAAAGGATGTATCGGATTGATATCTGTATCGGCAGATACTCCAAGCTGCAGTATCAGTATCGGGCATGAAAAAGTTGTATCGAGCCATCCCTAGTTCCTACACTCAAGACCTTTATGTGGCATAGTAGGATTGGCAGTTTGGAAAAAAATATATATATATTAAATGTATATACTTGCATTTCCCAATTTGTATGAGAGACAAAACAGGAAATACAAAAAACAATGTTTACTACCTTTACCTGTTATATAACCTTAGACAAATGTCTAAATGTCAACATGTTTCTATCATGATCCCTTTTCCAGTTGAGATGTGGTAATGTTGAAGTTTAAAGGTAATAAACATTGAAACAAAATCGGTGTGTGGTGGCTTCAAGCCCAAAAATGTTCCTGCTATCAGCCTTCACAATCTACTATCAGTTCAATCTGAAGGGCTACGGCATGCTCAGAGATGTGTTAACCTGGATTCAACAACTGACTGTTGCTCTCCTCATAGCACCACTGCATTCACATTCTTTAGCTCACTGGCCGCTCTAATTAAACACACATTAATTGTCCGAGCCTTCAGTCCAAAATGTTCTGCTACCGGCCGCCCAACTCACATTGCTAAGTTGTGCTGCTCACGAGTATGTTCCTCAGAGGGTGAGACAAAAGTGATGGGTGTGTGATAAGAGACGGCGCCATGGCGGTGCAGGACACAACACTAAACCCTCCCTACACACACACTGATAAGCATCGCCTCCATCCCTCGGCCTGGCTCTGTCCTCCTGTCTCTCTCTGAGCTCTGAACCAGCTAGTGAAGAAACTAGGAAACACAGAGAACACTCAGTGGAGACAGACAAAGAGGATACAGACAGAGCATGGACGAGAGAGACAGCGAAGGTCAGATGATCAGACACAGGGGGCGCTGTAGTTAAACAGGTGAAGGTGGTATCAGACAGGTAAAGACTGGTCTAAACAGGCCTGTTCTGTATTACCCAGCAAAAACAATATCTGTAAGGCCTTGTTCACTCCCGCATCACCCTAAAGACCTTTGGAGCCCAAATATTTTCAAATGAAGCTGGCAAGATCCACAAATTTCCTAACTTGGCAAAGGAATTTGAATATGTGCAGCACAGCTGCATGTGTGAAAATATCCACAGAGCTTTAGAAACACAGCAGGGTTTTAAAAAAAAACAATATTTTCCAGTGTACATGCTACCAGGTGTGTTTAAAATGATGATTTACAAAACAAGGTAATGAAAGCCAGTGTTTCCCACAGCTCAGAACTTTTCACTGTTTTTGTCGCGATATTACATATGGAGTGTACGGTGGCCGGGAACCCCCTCAATGCTGAAATGCTGCAAACAAAAAGAAACAGAGATGCAAATAAAAGAAACACGGGACTCACACAGAAGGCGGAACAGGATCACGAGATCTTTCTTTTATTTGCAGCGCTTTTCTTTTTGTTTGCAGCGTTTCTTTTATTTGTAGCGCTGTTTCTTCTTGTTTGCGTTTCTTTTATTTGTAGCGCTGTTTCTTTTTGTTTGCAGCGTTTCTTTTATTTGTAGCGCTGTTTCTTTTTGTTTGCAGCGTTTCTTTTATTTGTAGCGCTGTTTCTTTTTGTTTGCAGCGTTTCTTTTATTTGCAGCGCTGTTTCTTTTTCTTTGCAGCGTTTATTTTATTTGCAGCATTAAGGCTTCCCGGAGTGTGCCAGAAATCACAATTCACATGCTACTCTTTATTTGATTTGATTTTACGGTTCTTGTTGTGTGATTCATCATTTAAATACTAATTAATGTCACACACTTTATTTGGGGTTAGACACCTTTAAAAAAAAAACTCTAAAATGATTTTTTATTGGTTTTATTGTTGTAGTTTTTATGTTTGTTTAATTGCTCCTTGAATTTAATGCAACCCTTCTTAAACTTCTCTTTCATTTTTCTTATTGGCTTTTATTTATTATAACATTTTATAATTGCGCATCTTAATTTAATTTATGCATTATCATTTAGCTAGATTCAATTCATTGTTGTCTATTTCTGTTTTTTATTTGCTCTGTGAAGCACTTTGGGCTGCAAGAGTAGATATGTAAAACTATTTGTGGCACACCTTATTGTGACACAAGCTGCAAATATTTCTCGACACCTCAGTCATAGCGGCAGGCTATCTGTCAGTGTGAGGGCAGATCAGATGGGCGAGGTTTCTGTCACAAGACACAGCCGATAATGCCACAGACGCCACCGTCTCTCCTCTATCTCTTCTATCAAACAAAAGGCAGCAGGATATAATGTCACGCAAAAAGTGATGATTCCCTCACCCGCACACGCACACACACACACACACACACACACACACACACACACACACACACACACACACACACACACACACGTGTAACAGCATTACAGATAGAGAGTAAAAGACATATTTTAAAGGGGAAATCCTCTCATCTGTGTGGGATTGGATTAGCCCAACATTGTAACCAGATTAAAGGAGACATGTAGAGGGACATCAAAATCACTTGAAACCAAATCAATCCTGTCCAGCGGCTGATAGACTTTGCAGGCCTGTTCAAACAATCACAGCAGATTGTATTACAGAAGAAGGGCACAGTGCACACAACAACAGGAGGGAAAACATCACAAGATTCACGACTCGTCATGGTGGGACACAGAACTGCTGAATAGCTGCTTTAAATGACTACTTATAATCCACTCCGACTGGATTGTGCTGATGACATTTCACCACAGAACACTGTCACCAGAGTATGCACAGAATATGAATATCTAAATCATATTTATACATTTTTGTTTCCCTAAATAAATGTTTTTTTGTGTTTATATTTTCTGTAGGTACTAATATAAATCTATTATATGGGATCCTGGATTCCTGTAATAACGTGGTATGATATTTGTTTATATTTAACAGGTGCATGTGCAAAGAAGGTGAATAGCACCTGCTATGAGCTCACACGTTACCCTGAGACCCCACCAGGCACGTCTCTACGTCTGTCCTCTACGCGACTTCAAACCCCACCGGGAGTGTTGCTCAGATTTGGTAATTTTCCTGGTCTATGTGTTTCTAAATATGCTACTACATGTGTGAATATGCTGCGTAGTTAAATAGTTTCACTTTTGTCTGTTTTTAGGACGAGCAGTTTGCACGGGGTGTTTTTTTTTGAAAATCCACTGGATTCTCTGTGCTGTTTCTGTGTCTGGCCTCCTGTCAGCTCAAGGTGCTCTGTGTAGAACAGCCGTGGAACCGGTGGGGTTTGAAACACTGCGTATGGCTGCATATCTCTGCAGCGACCGCGGCACACTCGCAACACTGTGCTTCCGCGCCCAGTAGAATTTGGGGGTAAGAATGAAGTGACAAAGGATTATGTGCTCAGATAGTGTGAAGTACTCTTACTTATGTAAATGATAATTAATAATCATAAAACTATCAGCATTATTCACATCAGATTAATTTTACAATGAAAGACTTCACCAAAGATGGAGTGGAATGAACTACTGTACATCTGAAAGAAACAGGCAGGAAACAGGAAGCACAGTTCACTGAGTACCACTGAGTGGAAGAGGAGTGTTTCCTACCTGATCCTGCATCCATGATGTTGGACTGTCCTCTACGATCTGGCACCAATCGTGATGAGCCCGGCATGCTGACTGGCTCGGAACGCACTGGCTGGATTCTGCATGTGTAAAGAATATTATGAGAGAATATTACACACACAGTGACATCTAAGGGCTTTAACATGCCTGTTTGACTGGATCTGTTACCAGGAACCCACTGGGGGAGATTTAAGATGTTGCTTTAGTGGCTGAGTGTAAAGCTGTTTACACTGGAGAGATAAGTGTAAGGAAATCTGTGATTATAAGAATATTATTCTTACACATGCTTTCCATGATCATTTTCTGGTAAATTCGAAACTTCTAATTTTTCAACAAATGTACTCATGTACTATGTATATTTTGGAAACCCTGAGTGGTTTAGGCTGATAACACTGTGTATTCCTGCATTCAAATCTAGCCTAATACAGCTCTATGCTGCACTACTGAATGCATTACTTTTGAAGTTTTTAAAGTACCTGAGGCTGTGTAGGTCCAGGTCATCTGTGTCAAAGTCCAAAAGGGGCTGTTGGACATCAGTGGGGCCCTGGGACTGAAGCACCGAGGACGAGGAGGAGATGACTGTAGTCTGGCCCGAAGGATGAATGGTCTTAAACTGAAACTGGGGGCCCATCCACAGGCGCCGGTGGGGACCTGTATGGGTCACAATCTCCACCTGGGGATATAAAAGGTAAAGTACGTGATGTTGAGCAGGTAATGTTTTGTCTCCTTTTAGCATCTTAGCACATTAGCGTTTGCTAAATAGCACTGAACATTAAGTACAGATGAGGTGGTGTGACAATGGCGATGGTATAGAGGATCAAAGTCATGACTATTGACTGTATAAAACATAGATGTCGTATCTGTGACGTCACCCCAGCTTTCTAAAGAGCTGTTGTGAGGCACTGAGTGTGGTGGCTCTGGCTGCCGCCATCTTGGCAGTCCTGCATCCGCCCACATACAGGTTAATCTAAAAATGGACATGTGGGTGGGCATGAGGCGCCTGAATGAAGCCTGGCTGCTCAAACAGGCCATCTGTAAGGGCACCCGCCTGTCCATCAAAGCAGCCATTCTCTTAATTATGCATACCTTGGTGTAATCTGAACAGGTGTTAGAGGCCGCACACATGTTTTATTTCAGCTTTGGAATTTTACTATGGGGATTTATGGGAACTGATTGCATTGTATAACAAAAGAGTAGTTCTGCATTGGCTTCACTTCAAAGCCACAGAGGTTGCCGCTTGGTCATAATGTCATAACGATGGGTATATCACATGACTTTGTTTTGTCCATTTTAATACATTTCAGCAAAGCTTTCTTCTAAAGTCACTTTTCTGCTGTATTCTCTGTGGCCTAACAGTTTTTTCTATCTCTGTCCTGTTGTTAATACAGACGTATATGAGTTAATCATGACCCTTTGACTTGCCCATGCATTTGCATTGTTTGTTGAGCCCTGATGTTTAGTTAAGGTTAAGGTCTGTGGACTACAGGATTCACTAAAGGCCATTACAAATATTGAATAAACAACAATTTTAGATTGTTGGTTTTCAACAAAAAACAAAACAAAACAACCATCATTATCCAGAAGTCAACCACATGACATACTGTTATACTACTGGACCGATCAACCAAATGACCAATGCAGACCCACAGCACATAAAACATCTGTAACACTCTAAATATACTCAAACTCCTCTATTAATCCGTCAGCAGTTCGTCAAAGACAGAGTCCTGGCAGCTTTTCTGAGGAGTCGTCATCAGTGGATTTTACATGGTGGTTTGGTATTGATCTGTATGCCAATATTCAAACGTCCCATGCAGTACTGAGATGAACTCAGTTACATGACATGCGACTAAAAGTTTGCTGTGCTTCTGCACCACTAAAAGTCTGATGATAGTGTCAGAACTCGTCACGTTCTGAGTGTGTGTCAGGAGTCCTGTCTACATGATGGGAAGCTTTCCCAGAGGGTTAATAGAAGTGTGACACTTGCAGCAGTGAGGTAAGGTGAGGCCTATTGGGAATGGTTCTGGGATGGCAGGTGGTCCACGGACGGCTGAGATGAGTGGCACTAATGCTGGCTGAAAGTGGGATAGGAGAGGGCTATAGAGTGGGTGACTCATAAACATCAGACTGTTACTGCCTCCTCCATTCTCCATCTTCTCTTTGCCATGAATTTACTAACCAATCTCCTGCCTTGGACTCCCACTACTCCCCCACAACTCTGCTCTGACTTTTCAACTCCCTGAAGCACTTAACACGCCTACTGGTGTCTCTCTGTTCACATTTCATTACCTTTACTTCATGCATGTTCCTCTCTTAGTCTCAATCTAGGTAACATCTCAGACAAGAGTGAGAGTTTCCACTTCATTCTATGCTAGATATACGTGGTCTGTCACAGCTGTGCAAATCACGCCACAGAAGATGGGAGAAATGTCACTTTGTGTGTGTGCTTTGTCAGTTAACACCATCAATGTCACGCCCAGTCACAGAGCTGAAAAGCTGCCAGTTGCAGCGGGATGGAAGATCCAGATGTTACAGTCCAGTGTCAAACACTAACCCATTCCGATTCCCATCTCGCTGGACAGAGCCAATGAGATGTTGCTCAGGTTTGTCCTTAAAGGCTATACCCTGTCTAGACTGGCCAACAAGCTAGATCACGCTAACTAATGGGCAAAACACACATCAGGCCAATTAACAACAAGCATGAGGTAAGCCTGTCTACCCTTAGAGGACTTACCAGAGAGAGGTAAAGGGAGTATAAAGGCAGTATTCGTCAAACAAATTAGATTGCATGACATGCAATGCATTCCGAAAAGGTGGGGTGAGTCCTCATAGCCTTCTCCCGGTTGCATCCCTTTGCCTCCTGATCTCTCTCCAAGAACTCTTTGTCAGCTTCCACTGTGATCTACTCCAGCAAAGTACCGACATGTTCTTGCAGTCTTTCTTTGCACTTGGTATGAGATCCTCCTCTGTGGTACTAGTGGTACTGATAATTGAGCTGGGTAGCTTGCTAAATAAAGTAAATGGTTGGTGGACAACAAGGCTCAATCAAAGAATTGGGATTACATTATTGATGATTATACATTGCATGCTGCCACCATGGTAGTCAATGTTTTACACAATGATAATACACAATCAATAATCTAATCAACAAATGATGACTGTCACCATGCCCAGTGTAGTAGAAAGCACTAGAATTTTTGACAATTTGACCATCCATCAACTGCTATGGTCTATATCACATCCTTTCCATCACATCTTAATTAATAGAAGATTTTGTTGTTCCTAAACAGAGACCAAGAGAACACCTAATAATAATGTCCAGCAAATGGCCTGAAGCTGCAGCGAGCTGAAGCACCGATACGGAAGGTCACAAACCTCACATTTCATTAGGGAACCGCCATTCAATCCTAAATCCCAACCAACGGCTAAATGCCAGCTGATAATCTAATGAAGGCCATTGATATGATATAATGAAAGCCACAAGGCAGTACTTAGCCTCTAATTCAACAGAGCATATATGTATTTAGCATTTCTCAATCCAGCAACACACTAAGCTTGGTTTGACCTTGGTGTGTCTTTCCACAATTTTTTCAAAGACAGGAATAAAACTACACGGTATAACTCCTCTATGAAACCATGTTTAATGTAGGTTGGATCAAGAGCTTCTTCCAAACCATCTGAGGTACAAGCTTAGACATGACTGTAACATCTCCCACCACTGATGAGTGCATTACCACCGCTCTGACAGGAAGTCACCAAAATTCTTGGTTAGTGCAATGGATAGTTTTGCTCCTGGCAAACTATCATGACAGATATGAACCAAGTCATCTGCAAGCTAAGTGGGGTGCATTTTAACCAATCAATTATGCATGCAGTGGAATTATTGATGGTGAAAATGTAGTGGGTTACCTGCCGACACCAGAGATGAGTGCACTGAGGTTTAACCAAGCTGAAAAGACTAGAGTGTGTGTGTACTGGATTTTTCTAACACGTCTTCACCAAATACTGTGAACATTTGAGCAAAATTTAGGATGCGATGTGATTATGAAAAGGCCACAAACACTGTAATGCTATTTGACTAAAGTAAGAAGCACAAACGTGTATACAACTCAAGAATTAAGATCCAATTGCAATATGTGGAGAGTTATATAAAGATCAACGCAAATTGATGTTTGCACATTTACAGGAATAAGAAATAGTTGTTTTGTGCCTTCCTGTTTAGTCCATTACCCCTCGTTACACCACTGGGCTGTACTAGACCAGCACAGGAAACACAACCACATTGGTAGAAGTAAAAATGGACTTTCACAGTCACAATCAGACTCTCAAGCACCTTCCTCCAGAATCATTTTTGTTTCTCGCCAAAGCAATAAAGCAAGCTATGACTGAGACACTAGGTGTGATCTCACTGATCAGGTAATGTCAAACGTGTCTGTTTGTCACACATTAACTGAATGAATGTCACTGTAAAGGTGGTTTAGGTAGAGGTCTGACCTGAGAGAGCCACTCCTCGTCCTCCTGGCCACTGTGGTCCGATGCCAGGCTGTCTGATGACTCGTGACGTGTGATTGGGCCTGGGCTCCCTGGGGGCATTGCTGAGAGAACACACATGCACAAACACAATATTATATGATGTTATACCTAATGATGACATTTGATATTTTGAACAATGATATTTTGGCCCAATGTCCGAGGTCATCGTATTTTTCTCTGCAGAAAGTATTCAATGTTTCCTTTATAATAATATTCTTGAAAAGTGTAAAGGCCTCCAACACTATGAAATCTGACAGCGATGCAGCTAACGCAGAGGGCTATCACTAAGTCTAAAGTGTCTGAGTAGTCAAAAAAGCAGAGCAGTAAAACTCACATCAGCATTAACTATTTACATAAATCGGCCTGTGAAATACAATGATAACTGACAACTAGTTTATTGAAGTGTGCTAGTGTCATTAGTGCTTGACTGATACTATTTGACAGCCAATACCAATACACCTGACGGCACCACTTTTCTTTTTTAATGTCTTATTTAGTAAGATAAAAAGCAGAATCCTTGTCTCTCATGGTTGCGTGAGAGAGAGGGAGAGAGAGAGAGAGAGAGAAAGAGAGATAGAGACAGAGAGAGTGGCAGAGAAACAGATGGGGCTCTTGCAGGCTTGAATAAGCAGGCGTGGAGAACGAGGCCTAATGTGTAGAATCAGTCCTTTCTCTGTCTCCCACCTCAGGGATGGGGTTTGTTTAACACAAGAATGGCTAATAAACTTGTCAAGTCCACATCTGGAGCACAGGAGGCGCTCCTGTCTTTATCCACACACACACACACACACACACACACACACACACACACACACACACACACACACACACACACACACACACACACACACACACACACACACACACACACACACACACACACACCCCTGATGGAGGTAGCTTGGTGTTTGACACCTCTGTTACGAATGTCACATCAACCCCTGGCCCCCACCTCACCTCGACACACACATTACTCTTATGAAGTATGAGGTTTGCACAGTTGTTACACCTGCTTCTGAAATAGTGCTCGCTGTGTGTATAATTAGGTTAAAAAAACTGTAGCTGAACAGACAGAAAAAAGCGCCACCTACAGAAACTTTAACTGCATCAATAGGAAACCATCAGAAGACAGATAAAGCTGCGTTAAACAAAGAGGAAAGAAAACAGACTTTTCTATTCAAGTGCCACCATGAACACATCCAGGAGAGTGACATGGGAAAAAAGAGAAAAGAGACCTCATTCTGTAACTCATCCTCCAGGTTAATCACATGACTGGAAGAAGATCAGAATGTTTTTAACAGGCTTTATCACATTTTTATAATCAAAGCTTTATATATATATATAAAAAATATATGATATAACTAACTTTTTTTTCAGTTAATCTGTGAATCATTATATTATTATATGTTAAAGGAAACAAACAAAAAAAAACAAATCACGGCAGTTAATTATTCCTCAGAGCCTGAGATGATGTGTTCAAAGGCATCACATACACAGTTATGTAAAGCAGACAAAAGCAACTGATACTCACTCTGGAAAAGATGGAATCAGAGAATATTGGATATTTTTTCTTGATACATTACTTTAGTCACTCTCTTGATGTCTGTCTGTTTCTATTGGATGACTATTGGTTTAGAACTACATACAACTGAAGTGCAGTACAGTATACCTATGATGACCAAAACTATCTCCTACAGCAAACTAAATCATACAGAAAGTGTTGTATTGAAACTGTTTTTAAAGGGTCACTTCATCCACACTCCATCACCTACATCTAGAGATGTCTACAAAACGTCTGTCTTTTATATAAAAAATACATTTAAAGAAATAAAAATCTCACAGGGGCTATTTCTTTGAAGGACATACAACATGTTTTTGTTGTTGTTTTTTTATTTTTTATTTTTAAATGTGATTTGTCAGTGCACTGAGCACGACAAAAATATCCTATTTCCTCTGTATTAGAGTGGAGGAGGATGAAGATCAGGGACAGATACATTTTAAAACCTGCACAAATCAAACCAAAACTCTCTGCAAGGTACCGTAAGTGTTTTTTGTCTTTATTTTCTTTTTTGAAATTAAAATGAAAGTGGAGCAATACATAATAACTCACAGAGAGTGTGCAGAGAGAAGATGAGAGTCACACAGAGCGTGGCAGAGCAGGCCTCTCATGTCCAACATGGAACAGAGAAGAACAAAGCCTGTGTTGTGTTACTTATTAAACAAAATCACGACTCCCCCATTTCCTACTACTGCCTTCACTCCCACTGCCCCCACCTCGCTCTCCCTCTCCCTTTCTCTCTCTCTGCTCTCTGACCCTTGGGGCCAATAGCTGTTCCCTAATTAATTATTGATGTTCTGAAGCAGTTGGTGGACTGGCTGGATCAGGTTTCGTGTGTGTATGTGTGTGTGTGTGTGTTAGTGTGTTTCAGGAGCCAGACTGACCAAAGCAGTTACAGTCATATCTACCCATCTCAGTGCCTGACTGGCTATCCACTCGGCCTTCTGCTTTTACAGCGCTCATTACTGGCTCTTAAGAGACAGAGCGTCAATGCGATTTCATAGACACTGTTTGTTTTTTTTTTTTGCTAACTTATTGCACCGCACTCAAGAAAGGAGTCCGAACGTATGTCTGTAGGCACATTAAAATTACTGTACTTTGCTGTTGATGGATTTAACGAAACATCAGAATATAAGAAAGCAGCATGGTGTATATATATATATTTATGTATGTATATATTTTTATATATATATATATATATATATTTATTTGATATTTATTTATTTATTCCTTTCTGATTGTCTGATTGTACTGACATGAGGCAGGAAAAAAACTAAACGAAGCCATCAATCAGTGGAGCCTTGACTAACATGTTATTTGCTAATGGTGGGTTGAGGTCAAAGATAAGCTTGAACTATAATTGATAAAATATGATTTCCAGCCAACTCACAATAACAGCTGCCTTGTTAAAGAACAGGATGAATGGAGTCTAATTTGTTTTTTTGGTCTGTTCCTTTAATAACCACCCTGATGATTATGTGATCGCATACCCGCGTAAGCAGAAAAATAATCTTCCCTACGCTGCAGAGGAACAGAGTTGTCTGTGTCACAGTCTTTATTGACTGTGGAGAGAGTGGTGTTTTGCTGTGCTGAAGGTTGGTAGCCAGTGGCCTGTTAGCCAGAGCAGCGAAGCGGGGAGTCAGAACAAGAACAAAGGCTGCCTAGGTATTGATGTAGCCCGACCTCCCAGGGCCTTGGGCCAGGGGCCGGACAGGCCGATCTCCAGGGAAAGATAAGGGGCTAACAATCTGATAGATCTGGAGAGCTGGCTGCACAGTGGACAGAGGATAGCCGTCTTGTCTGGGCTGTCAGCTCTGTTCGCCTTTATCTCTTTCATTTGTATTTTTTAAAGATTCATTTTGTTACTCTTATTTTTCCTCTCTCTCC
Organism: Collichthys lucidus; assembly: GCA_004119915.2. Classification (NCBI taxonomy): domain Eukaryota; kingdom Metazoa; phylum Chordata; class Actinopteri; family Sciaenidae; genus Collichthys; species Collichthys lucidus. The sequence continues at coordinate 32,520,048 of CM014090.1, forward strand.
TTTGACCTGCTGCACTCAGTTGCCAGACATTTCACTTGCTAGGCTGCCTCTCGACCGCTCCACCTGTCTCTCTTCTCACTTTCCGCTCTTCTCGCTTTCCTCTTTTGAGTAGTACTCTGGCAGATAGGTGCTGGCATACTGACAAACTGGGATAGCTTAGTCATTATATATCATTCAAGGCGTATTTGACTGACAGTTCCTTCATTCAGCCAGTGCTACCCTTACCCCATCCTTTCTCTGCCTCTCTTTGATTACTGACCCCGTCATGGCGCCATGGTTTCTCTTTACCAAACGCCTGATGCTCCAAAGCCTTCACTCTGGCCCCTCTCTCGGAGCAATTAGATCTATTGACGAGGCAACTGTGGCTGGCCTGTCATGGGCCTGGAAGTCCCAAGAGAGCAGCAGAGCCAGCCAGTCAGTCAGTCTCCACAATTAGCACATTATATGACAGGTAGGGAGGGGAGGACCGCGGCCAAAAAGCATAGCCTCTGTTGCTGCCATCATCGCCAGGCTCAAAGGAGCCAGCCAGAAATCCAGGTGGTAAATTATTAACCGGTTTGTTTGCTTCAGAGAAACTTTGCGGTGAGGGGAAGAGGTGTCGGAAAACATACTGTGGTCCGCTAGATAAATATCACCCCGACAAAAAATCGTACTTGGAAAAAACTTGCTCTGAATAAAAAGTCTGAATCTAATGAGGGTGTGAAAACCTCACATTCATCAAAGTACACACACTGTTGTGATAGGGATTAGAGCAGCCATTCTGTTATTACCCAGCTCCAACACCTTTGGTGAAAAGAAAAGGGCCCATTCACAGACTTGCCAAACAGACAAATGGGTACTTCTGGAGAAACAGACAGGAATCCTGTGATTCCGCCTTAGCCATAGATAGAGGATTCCCCAAACACTATAAACTTGGCTCAAGACTGCTTTTATTAAGCCAGATCGTACTTCTGTATCTCCTCTATTTGTGAGTATACTGTATAATGTGTGTCTCTTTCTTCCTTATCTCTCCAAGGCAGTGCTGCACGTTGCCGTCCTCTGAGCGAAGCTGAGTGCTGCCAGTAGCTGCTACAGATGGACAGGTGGAGATAGTGACCATGAAGTGGCGCCACTGCTGTCTTTTATCATCCCGTCCTGGAGGCTCCGGTCTGGCCTGACCCCGGCCCTTCCCCTCCCCTTCCTATTCCTTTCCCTGCATACTGCATTTTTAATCAGCCTGGGTCATCCAATATAGAGCCACGAGACTGGAGACCATGGCCTGTCAATCAAGCACTGCCACCTCTTTGCCATGCACTGTCTTTCTAGAGACATAGTCGCAGTTTCTTAGACAATTAGCTGAAGTGGATATTCATTTCGTACCCTTATTTTTGACTTTTTCATACTTGTGTAAAAACCTCCTTGCCTCGCTTCCTCTCTTATGTTTTTTCCATTTCATGACGGTTGTATCCACAATGTAAATTAGACCTAGATAGCACAATTCGTTCTGCAAGTAAGAACAGTGTGTCTTTTCAGTTTCCTCTGCAGCAGCATGATCTTGATGCTCAGCAAGAGGCAGCTGGACAAGGGGCGTATGGCTGTGCTGTAATTCATCCTAAGGTCAAATCGAGTCTTTCTCCTGGATCACTTCTCTGTTGCGCTGCCAAGCCCTGAAGGAAGCAGCAGTAGAGAGAGAGAGTGCTGGCAAGGGGACACATGCTGAGAAACCGAATGTTGAGAGTATGTGCTCGGGTGCAAAGCACAGAAATAGAAGGTGGCACTCCAAGAGTAACCCGGTCGGTGTTGATGGTATATAGGACGCTTACCTGGAGGGAAATGGCAGGACTGCAAGAAGTGGGTAGAGGGCTGAACAATTATGTTCATAGCGTCTTGCCCTCGCATTGCTTCACACTTGGGTGGTTCGAAACACAGTGTTATCTGGGCTTCATTAATTGGATGTAAATGGTAATGCAACAAATCTCTCATTATGCAGCCAGTTCAGCTCTCCATGCTGGCAGAGAGAATGGTGCAAAACGCTGACGCCCGTGCCCGTCACCCAAACATGTCCTCATCGCTCTGACACTAGGAGAGACCATTAGCACTAATTTGACAAAATATCCTACCAGTTAGACCTGGAGCACTGCTGAAGTCAATGGAGACGAGCAGAGAGATTAGGGTAAACACAGTCACCACTTGCCCCGGAGCAGCCGCGAGAGCTAATTACAGATTTTGTGTGTTTATAATTATGAGTGAGCTCAAAATGCAAGCCTATTCCAGGGGTTGGATTGATTCCGTGTGTGGCCATCCATGTGCACTCACGAATGCACACAAATTGGCCTTTCAGAGGGCAACCTAAAGTGCTTACTCCTCTGTACTTGTTATTGAATTACAGAAAGTTTAGGGTGTCAGCTAATTGGTCCGAGTCCGGCATCTTATAGCATTGTGCTAGCATGTCCTGAAGCAGGCATGTAGTGTGGTCCTGCAAACGATAGATTCAAGGCACAGGACCAAACAGAAGAAGCAGGATTACTTCTGACAGGGCTCAGAGGACATGAAATGGTAGAAATGGTGGAAGTATCTTTCACTGACGTTACAGGGAAAGGGAATTTTATGGCTGCTGACTGGACAGGTCTCTCCTCAGCATGTGGCACCAATAAGAGGCTGAGGACTGGCTTTCAACACAGTCAACATAGAAAATCACCAGGGTTTAGAGGTCACCCCCATTGGCTAATAATGAATGAGTACATACAGAAAACAAACACGGTTGGGTTACCCTGTACAACCAAACCATACAGAGACCTACATTTTATGATGCATACATGTACACCGTACATGTAGACCAGACAAACACAACAGCATCAGACATTAAACTTTTTGTATCAAACACAATTTTTTGCACGGAATAATAATACTAGCCAATTCAACAATGGCAGCAATTAAGCATAAAAAAACATAAAATGTGGGTTTTTACACTCTGTTATAGGCCATTATAGTATTAAGCCACTTTCCTTAGCATGAAGTACGCAATGTCTCAGGCCAGACACAGAAACAGCATAGAGAAGCTGGTGGATTTTCAAAATAAAACACCCTGTGCAAACTGCCAGTCGTAAAAACAGACAAAATGGAAACTAATGTACTACGTAGCATATTTACACATTCACAAGTATATTTAGAAGCACATAAACCAGGGAAATGACTAAATCTGAGCAAGTAATAAATGCTTCTGAAACGCTCCCAGTGGGGTTTGAAGTCACATGCAGGACGGACCAAAACAGCGCCCCAGCCGCGACGTGACAGAGACGTGTCCAGTGGGGTTTCAGGGTGAGGTTAAAAAAAAAAAAAAAGTAACAGTTTTTATTTTCAGTTGTGTCTAGTCTTCACAATCAACAGAACATAGTTATGCATTTTACATTTAACTTCTGCCATATGGTGTAAATTAATCGATCTAAATCTGATACACTGGATCTTTAAATTTTTGTGGGAGGAACAGGCAACCTTGGTAACTCGTGTCAGGCTTTACATATCTAAAACTGCTCTTTTTTTTCATACTAACCATATTTTTGTCATATCATAGATCCCAGGTGATTTAAGTGCAGTTAGAGAAAGTGTTTGCACAGTGCTGTCATACAGTATGAAGACTAATCAAAATAAATTCCACGAATCTGACCCTACAACCCTTTAATGTTTGCCTGAAGCTCTGTTTTAATGGTTCTTTCTCTATCAGGATCCCAATGAGCTGAAACCTGAAACGCATGTTCACTTTTGTTTGAGCTGCCTACAGTAAGTCCGCATTGATCTACATCTTTTCATTGATTTGATATGCATTTATGCTTCTCTGAAATGTTCCTTTGCCTACACCACAAACATAAAAAGAAGGATTTGTTTTGCACTTACCTGCTAGAAGATACTGGTAGTACTGCACCAGGTCTGAGGCCAACACCAAGGGGTGATTGGAGTTGAAGGGTGGCTGCAGCTCATTCCACTGTGGAGTCCTGCTCCGAAAGACACATCAGTTATGATACTACATTTACATAAAATGCACTTTTTACAGGACAGAGTGCTCAGCACAGTGTTACCTGGCCAGAGTCCAGCAGGCTCTTGGACAGGTGCTGAGCTCCAATGGAGTGTCATCACTAATCTTTTGAGCGGTGCTAATTGGTCGAGGCTCCAGGACATGCTCCACCAAGTTACCATAGCAACTGATGACATACAGCGAGTCGACAACCGACTGCCTGGACTGATCTGTGAAGAGGATGCGAAATAAGGCAGCGATAAAAGTATTGCTTCTTAAAATGATTATTCAGAACAAGATCAGATAGGATTTTGTATCTGTTAGCCATTTTGTTTTCACTTTTAGGGCGGTATGTTTTGACTTAGCCAGGATATTGATTCATAAAAGAGTGAAAGACACCTGTGGCCTTGATCTAACCTTTGTCTCTCTTCATGTTGGGGTTGGTGATAAACCAGGAGCGAGACAAGGCAAAGATGGTGGCCACGCAGAACTCTCCTCCACTGGACTTGCTCGGGGAGATCTGAGGAGGCGGCTTAGCTTTGCTTCAGGAGGGAAAAGAGTACAATGTAATGAGACAGTAGTAAAAACTGCACTGAGGTGTGTGTGGGGAGGTCTCAAAGGTGCTCTGTGTGCAACACGTTAAACTCAAATGACTTGTAACTGACTGGTTAAAGTACTGTAACTAAATGAGACAACATGGACAAATGAATAATTCCAAGCTGATACCAAATTACCAACATTTGAATGTAAGACCACATTTCCCATGAACCATGTCCCTGTGCAGCATACGTCCTGTCTTGTGCTGTAAATAAATGACCAGGTGGTTCAATAGTCTACTCAATAGTGGACAGTAATTACATCATTTCTAAATGTATCAACTGATTTAACAAATTATGAAAATATGTTGCACCTTTGAGACCAAGATTTCAAATCATGTCTTTTTCACGACATATAACAACCAGAATCAGATTTAGAAGAAGTGATGATTTTCAACAGCATAACACAAGAAATGTAACACTTTGGAGGCAGGTATATGGACTGGAATTACACAGTGACATCTGTGAACAATAAACACAAACTTCAAGTGCTTTGCATGCAAGGAGCTAAGCAAGGGGAATTCAAATGCCTGCAAAAAAACATCCACTTTAGTAGCAGAAAATAAGAAAATTAATGTTGCTCAGACACAAAGTTGATGTATGATATATTCAGAAAATAAATAAGATCAATCCAAAACACAAAAACACGTCTCATGTCGACCTGCTCGATCAGTCCCTTTAACACAATTCAGTGACCATTCCAGATGGTCTTCCTTTCCGAAAAAGGAAGGTACAACAAACAAGTGTGATCCTGTCACAGGTTACATTTAGACCAATAACACCACTGTGGCTCAATCAAAAGCTCCCTGATTCATTTCAATGAAACCATATGGTTGGTGCAGCCTGTTCTCTTTCCCAGGTCATCAGAAATAAATGTTTGGTCAGTGTCCCTACACTTCAAACTTTGACACTGTCGACACCCCTCAAGCTCATGCCTGAACTAAAGGTTGTGTAAAGTAAGAATAAACATGTATTCTGAGTTTTTTAGACCAAAAGTGTTATTAACCACCATGGCAAATTTGAATGATTAAAAAATCGACAAGTTTATGAAATTAGGTGTCAAAATCAGGTAAAAATAAATTCTCAGCTTCAGGGCTGTGGGGGCATGTCCTCTCAATGTGCTGAAGCCACGCCCACTCGTGAGAGCAGTCAAGCAGCCATTTTGAAGCGACTGAAACGTGTCAGAGATTAATTCATTTCACTCAGTGTTTCAAAGTTAGTCATGTCATTTTCTGAACTCATCTATCTCTCTGCTAGGGGTGCAGGGGTATGCTCAGGGTGGCCTCAGCGTGTCATCAAGCCACCCTTTAAGGACCGCCCACAAAATCCTGGACTGAAAACTGGTGAAAAACTGTTTGAACCTCTAACTCCACATTTCAGTAATATATCTTTCAAAGTATTTTCACATGTTTTCAGTAAGTATTTTCCAACATAATCTCAGAAAGACCTTTACACAAGCTTTAATGTATGTATTTTATCTCTTATCTGCTACCAGCACTAATGTGGCTTGGTACCTTTTTGCCTTTTGGCCATTCAAAGACAAACTAGACCAAACTAGAACTAAACCTAATTCAGTGTGGTTTAACAGGCAAAAGGGAAAGTCTGCAACCTAAAGGAAGGACGACTGTGGCTTCCATTGTTACGGTGTGCACAGGCTGGCCAGCTGAACTAATGACAATGTTCTCACAGCTGGGTTCATCATCACTGGTGACTAATAAACAATGTCATGTGTTGGGTTATAAATCGCGTATTTTTAGTATACTTTTAAAGATGTTTCCCAATCCTCCACATTTCAGTCACACTGGATGCACGTAATCTAAGTGATATTCATCACTTAATGAATCATGCACCTCACAACAGCAGCATTCCAGGCTCCCCTCCTTGGTTGCCTAATTTCGTGTCAGCCACAGGAGAGAATTTATTGGAGTTATTGGATTATTCAGAATGTCAGGACTGTTTGAGAGGAGGCAGGACACAGAAAGGGTTTTCAGCTGCAATAGGGTTCCCCATATGGGAATGATCAGTGAACAGTAGCAAGGTCTGGTATTATTGTCCGGCCTTATAACCAACCTGGACAGTAAAACATGGTCACAGATCAGGCATGAGGTGGGCTCAGTGCTTGAAGACTCACGGTGGTGTCACACACTCCCAGAGGGGTGCTTAACACTGACCTTTGGAAACCACACTAGTGTGGAAGCAACAGACTACACTCAGTTGTTGGAGAAAAAAAAAGCAAAGACTAAATTAAGACAAATAGTTGATGCAGATCTGCACTTTTTTTTTCCATTTTGTAACTCTGTATTACTAGATAGGAAAATATTTTAATTATTAACTTATCCTCAGCTCATGAAAGCTTTCTGCTGCTGCACATTGTACAGGTGTTTTATATCTTTGGCTTGTGTGAAAGAAATAAGCATAAATTGATAGTTAGCATTAGTAGAAAAGCTCAGATGCTACAAAAAAAGTTCCACATGAAAAAACATTATTAACAAACATAATGTTTTTACAACTTTGGCACGTATGCCACCTGCAGACAATGAGTGTTCCTACTGCAGTTATTTTTCTACAGCAGCTGTCGCATGCTGGGATAGACTCTGATCACCACAAAATGGACAGATATTAAAAACTATAGTGTATTCACACAAGGCGGAAAAAAGCTGATTAAACAGAGAGTTGGGTCTTACTGAAAACATTTACATACCGTCTTACTTATTGTCAACTCTGGCATATCATGACATAAACATAATTAGATGATATAATAATAATAAAAAAAACCAATAATAATAGTACATCTAAATGCAAAAAAAATAATACATAGTAGCATGTTCAACAACATCAATGTAGTGCTTTAAAAACACAAGCCACATTGTATTTCAATTAAAAATTAAAACAGCCAGTGTTGATGATTATTAATTTTTCCATTTTGCTTTTTGTGATCTTATGATTTTGATAATTTAACAGCTATAAACATGAAATCTCAAACAAACAAACAACAAACATATAAATACGCAAAATAACTGCAGCTTTAACTTTAATTGTCTTGCAGTAGGGTTGCAGCAGTATGCAAATTGACAGTTATATTATATATTATACTGTGTACATGTACTTATCTACAGTGTAGAGTTCTACAGTATTAAAACAGTTGTTCAACCTAAAAACAAAACCTATGTTTTCATTCTTTTACAGATCATTGCAACTAATGACAATATAAAATAATTAATACTTATTATTGTAATACTGTATACCATTGTACAGTCTTGTTCTGTTGCCTGCAGGTGGTGTAAGTGATAAAATTGCAGCAACAATTATGTCCTTATGTTCTCTAGAATGCTCTGACATTGACGAACAACCCTCACCCCCGTCAAGGGTTTTGACTGCTGGAGTTGGTTGTCACTGATACGAGTGTAGAACTGGTAAAATAAAAATAAATGTAAAACAACATAGTCAAAATTGCAGTTTAACAGGAATGCTTGTAGGGGAAGACAGTGTGCCCAGTAGTTCAACTAACTTACAGTACTAGCTGTTGAAAGACCTGTTGCTGGTAAAACTCTCTTTCTGTCGCCTCCCTTCAGACTGTCAGCACCTCATAAATTACTCCTTGGATGCAAGGAAATGTTGATGTCTTTGTTTGGCCAACACCGTGTGAAAGAGGGATCAGGAAAAAAAAAGGAAGTTAGTCATAAGAAAGGCCTCTATACAAGTTTCGTAGCTTGTATTTATTAGTGCTGGCTCAAGGGGAGAAGGCTGAATAACCAAATATCCACAGTAAGCCCTGTCTGTAAAAGGAAGATTGAGGGGGAGATAGAGTCACACTCAGGATATTGCGTTGGCTAACTCCAGGGTGCCCTTGTCTTCTCCTCCAAGCTCTTCCTCGGGCCTATTTGTTTGTCAGTGCATCCAGGAGATAAAGCCTTTCAAAAACAGGTCCAGTAATGGCTATCCACTAGCTACGAGAGAGTGATTCCATTACAGCGATTCTTCCCTAAGCATGTGCCCTTTCTTCTGCCTTTCAGTCTCAACAATAATGGACCAGAGTAAGGCAAATTAAAAGGAAAACACAATGAGAAAGAAATTAAAATAGACATGTAAGGTATGTATAGTATTTAAAACTTCCAAAAACCATAATGTGATCCATTAAAATGAATATGGCTATAAGCATGTTAAAAGGTAAGGGGGTACGGGAAACGAGGGATCTGTTAGTCACAGGACACCATATAACTTCTGTTCATTGCTTGAGAGGAGGAACAGTATTCCTGACTTTGGCTGTGTGCGAGTTCTGCAAAGTCGAAGTTCTTCTTTGGTGAGGTGTTTAATTGCCGAAAGCCCTGGTGTTCCATCTCTCCTATTGCTGGAAAATATGTTAAACCCTCAAAGGCCCTGTGGTTCACTGGATTCAATAACCCAGGCAGCACAAATCCTATTTCAGTACGAGCTGATGTTGGTTTTCAAGGGTGAGAGCTTGGGGCTGACGAATATACCACACAGAGACTTACACTGCGTACTAAGATATTCTAACCTCCCCGTAGTCTTCATGTTGACTTTGGACGTAAATGGAAGTTGAATAATAAATCAAGGAAAAAACATTGTTTATATCTGACAGATTTTCTTGAAGAGAGAATGACACATCAGTGAGGAAGGACTTTTAAGAGGCACAGTAGAGATTAATATTCGGAGCCATTAGGGAAGGACTGACCAAGCTTTAACCGCATACACTCACCTCACACACACATATATGTGTAAATATATATATATGTGTGCGCGTATATATGCATACATATAATATACTATAACTAAGTACACATACGTATGTAATCACACACACCAATGGATATGCTTGTAAGTCTGTGATATTGGCTCCCCACTGTGGTCTCATGGCTGATGAGGTGGGTCTGGACCTCTTTGAAGAGGCCTCAGCTAGCATCGAGCCTGCCAACAGGACCAAAGATCACAGCTCGATTCTCATCTCTTCTGGGTACAGTGACCACTAAAGTTTATTCATCTGCGTTTTAAATCATCCGTTTCCTCTTGATCTCACTTGAAGTGGCTTAAAAGTGTTGAGGTTTCTGCCCTTATAACAGAGAGGCATTGCTCCAGCAGAAAAGGGCCCAATTCTGCTCTCCATATAGAGGACAAACAGTTTTTGGAGTGGACCAATATCAATAAATTATAAAACATAAATACACTAAACTAAAAGAGAATTGGGAGCAGGGGGAAGGGATGTCACTAAACAAATGGCAAATCTCTTTTTTCCCTCTCCCTCCACAAGATTTCCTTTTGTATGACTGCCCTTTAGCAGGGAGTGGAATCCATTTTCTTTGCAACTTTAATTCACTGAAGACTACTCACATGCCATTTCCACTTTTAATTTAACAAATGAGGACTCTTGACTGAGCTAATAGCTTTTCCTCAAGGGCATAATTCAATCTGTGACATCAACCATCAAAGTCCTTTCGTATTACTATGTCCGGGGCTAACGTGAGGCGCCTCCAAGGGGGATGGAAGTCCAGTGGCAGCTTCCATTTATTTTCATGGCCCTTGCAGTAAACAAATATGATAGAGCTCACTTGAGCTGGCAATCCAGCGACAAAGAGCAGTACGGCTGTCGTTTGGCTGCCGATTCTGGGCCATAAGGTTCATTTAAATCAGAAAAAGAGCTGGTATTACGGCTGCAACCAAGAAAGGGTAAAGAAGACAGAGAAGGAGAGTGAGAGAGGGCAGTCATGTGGAGGACACATCCTTCAACGTCAAAGTTATTATTTTACAACAGCCCTTGGAAAAGAGGCAGCCTTAGGGCTGTGTTGAACACACGGCACTAATGACAACCACTGGGGAAACTCAGTGAACATTGGAGATTGGGCATCAAGTTTTCAAGGAGAAATAATTTTTTGTTCCTATGTCTATTTTAGTTCCTATTCCCTTTTCTCTTTGTGTGTGTGTGTGTGTGTATATATATATATATATATATATATATATATATATATATATATATATATATATACTTAAGCTCACACACGCGGTGTGAGCTTAAGTATTGTATACATAGACGGCTCTGTTACTAAAGCAGAAACTGGCGACTGGACTGTCACATCGCAGGACATACACTATTTAAGGAACAACAATATAGGTTTAACTAGCTCCAATTTGAGCAGAAGGCAGTTATTGTGAGGGTCAAGATTCCGATGCTAATGATGTGTACCTTTGAAAAGTATACGCTCTGAAATCACTAAGGGCCTAGATTAAGCAGGAGGTGGATGAAGACAGAAAGAAAAAAAGCTTCAATTAAAAAGTATGAGTGACTGCCCACAACAAAAGACGAAACCCAAGACTTGGGGAAGGCACCACATGCTATTCATTTTCTAAAGTGAATGGAGTCAACAGGGAGGAGCTGGAGAGCAGGGAGCCGGGAAGGGAAAAGTTCACTTCACTGAGCCACTCAATCATCTCTCTATAAGTGACTCTGTCATAATGGGACTTCTTTTAAAAGCTTGTAAGCATCTGATTTCACGAGACAGCGTTGACAAGAGACTTGGCTTCAGCCCCCTGCCATAAAAAAAGTTCCTTGAATAGGAAGATGCTGTGCCCTCTAACATTTGATTCTCAGTGCAGGGCATTTAACAAATCTAGTTTGACTCACAATTTGAAAGTGAATGTTAATCATTTATTATTCATTTCCTGAAAATCTGATTAAATTGCCACTTTTTTCCAGTTTTGCTTTTTTTGAGTAAACGAATCAGCAGCGAGTGATTCATCTGTCCTGCTGATGTCATTTGATTACAAATGGAGGCTGTAGCGGTTGCTGAGAGCAATTAACATTTTTCTTGATAGCTGAAAAAAAATGCATATTTAGGGGAGTTCTTTCTGTAAGTCAATGTAAAACAATTAATGGTGCTGTGTCAATCTCATCAACATCAGACTGTTTGCTGAAATAAAGGTGGGAAGAGATTCAGAGGTCTGGAACCAGGCTAGTTCATTCTATATTAGCTAGTAATTTGTTGATTTTATATTAGGCATGGATGAGCATATTAACAAAATAAAGTAAATGAGTAATGATTACTAAAGTATCTGCTTAGGTGAGCTTCTCTACAATGTTTTGTAAAACATTTAGAGCAGTATTACTGATTTTTGGCCACATAATGACTTTATAGTCAACAAATGTGTTACCTAATTACACATGTAACCTAAATGGGTTCAATTTGCTACTGTGGATGGAAACAAGAGGCTCTCTGAGAGTGAAAAAAGTAAAGTTATGGTCCATAAAATCAAAATAATGGGCTTAAAGATGATAAAATGCCTTGTCGAGATGAGAGGGATTGCAGAACTGGGTGATAAGTTCATCACTTTGGGCGACCTCTTTCACACTCAGTTCACTTTAAATACAATTATTCAGTCAGAACTGACTAAACAGCTTGCTAAACACATATGGAGATGGGTGCACATTATGCACATTGCCTTACCCACACAAGACACAGTTCACAAGAGTACCAGAATACGACAAGGCACGATTACTGCGTGCAAACACACATCAGATGGAAAAAAAAAATGTAACCAAAGCGGGCAAAGAAAAATTTGAACAACATGTGTTTTACACAAAGGCGTTATTCTTGGAAAAACATCATGGAGGGTCTAAACAATGAGAAGGGAAAAGACAAGAAGACAGAGATGTCATTTTCTAGTGGGTGGCTCAAAGAAACCACACGGTAACCATACAAGAAGTGCTATGGCATTGCCCCAAAGCCCTGCAATACACCCCCTGGATGGACTACCACCTATGATACGGACCTGAGGCATGCACTTTGTTTGTTTGGTTGTTTGTTATATCTGCAACCTTTCTTAGAAGATTAGCTATTAATTAAAATGTGAAACCAAAACTGGCAATGCATTACATATGCATACTGTATAGAAGCATTAAATCTAACAAAAATTACTTTGTTTGCTTTGGTACCCTAGTGGCTTTAACACAACATGTTGAATCATCCTACTACAAAAGCTCAGCATAAATAGAAAAATTGAAGGGTTTGCAAAAAACACAACCAAAAAAAGGCACTAAAAAAAAAAATATATATATATATAAGAAAATAAGAAACACTCCTCTTTGGGATTTTCCCCCCTGAGGAATGACTGCACACACTCTGCGGAATGTGTTGAAAATATACCAGGAGACAAATGAGAGGTAAAGGAGGCGGTGTGTGTGCTGTGGCGGAGTATACAGTTGCATGCTGCCGAGGGAGCCGAGGAGGGGAGAAGCAAAAACTCACCATGGAGTTTTAATGGCAAAACATCCCGCCCCAAAGAGGTAGGGTCTTCATGAAAGGGTGGGAGGGTGAAGGGGGGTTGGGGAGGTGGGGATACAGAGATAGACGGAAAAACCATTATTAAACTAGCACACTTGAGCAAACACACTTTTCACATTACATACTTTTGACATGTCTGTTTAAGTGCACAACACATATGAGGCAGGAAACAGAATGTCTGTGCGCTAAGATGGATTTGAAAACCTGCGGGATGGTTTGATGATTCATCTGCTCAAGCTGCTCTGTAAAGTGTGATACCATATATTTGGCAGATGCAGCATGTCCACAGACTTTGATTTTTTTCTTCAGATATATGCTTTCTTTTTTTGTGTGTGTGTCTCTCCCTAACTTTAAAAGTTTAGGGTACATGTGCAAAAACATGTCGGTCTGAATCCAACCGTGTAAATACGACAGAAAAATGATGGGAAACGGTTCTGATTGTTGAGATTGAGAAAGACTATGAACTGTTTATCCAATTTGTATAAGAACTGGGGACACCATTAAAACTAACAGCGCTCGGGCATTGTTGAGACAAGAAGTTGGGTTTGCATGTGACTTCTTTTTTTAGTATGAGTGTGTATTTATGGCCATGCATTGTCTTGTGAATGTGCGTGCCTGTTTGGAAGCAAGGGTGTGGGCAAATGTGTATTCACTGTGATTATGTTAACAAGTACACAATGTGTGTGTGTGTGTGTGTGTGTGTGTGTGTGTGTGTGTGTGTGTGTGTGTGTGTGTGTGTGGTGTCTCTTTCAGGGTGTATTTCGGTCTATCTGTCAGTTTGTGCGTGTTTCTGATGTTTACAAGACATTAGGAGTGGGAGTGTGTTCCTGTGTTTATCCTGCATGTCCAGAGATAGTGACAGAGCTCCGTAAACAGTTTACAGTAAATAAGCCTTTTCCCTACAGCAATAAAGGTCTGATGAGACTGAACTCTGTCCCCGCCAGCCAACCTCCCCAAGTCATGAAAAACAGAATCCCCGGCCAACCAAAGCACTCTGCAGGACTTCTTTATTTTATCGCTTTCACCGCATCCGCCGTGGGCCCTCCCAACGATAGCACACAGTCTTCAATTAGTCCTGGTACATGGATGTGTAGAAAAATGTTACTCTGGGAGACAGGGAGCAACAATTTGCCCCGGAATGTCTTAGTCCTGGAGTGCAAGTTGACAAATGGACATGGTGTTTGGTGTAATGGAGGCCCCTAGTAAACTGCCACTTATCAAAGAGTTACAGAGGGGGGTGGATGGTCTATACCGTCTACCCTCTACTGAGTCTATCGAGCATGCTGAGCCGCCCACTCTGGGCCTCCAGCTGGGTAAATGGATGGACACCAGTGAGAAAGTGCTGAACGAATGGGGCGAGATCACCATGGGGGTAGCAAAGGCCAAGTAGGCTTTGGGGTTTACAAGATGCCACTATGAATTTCTCGGTTGTGTTGGTGGAATTTATTGTTGGTTGCGAAGAAAGTTGAAGAAAAACTAAATATAGGGTCAACTATACGGGGAACATGGAAGTCTCCATTTAAAACTCAACTTAAAGAGTTACTCCACAGTCACCATTTTATGCAATGTGATCATGTACAGAGTAAAAAATAAAAGTGAAACGGCGGGACCAGTGAGCATATGTTATTACACATTTCCAAAGAGAAATTCCCAACATGGTTAATAATTTTTCAACAGTTTTTATCATGAAAAATAGCTCCAAACCACATGGAAGTGTTGTGCAGAGCATCTTAGCTTCAGGGTTGCAAATAAAAATATCAAACTGGACACTGATAGAACAAAAGAATGAGGTCATGATGGGAAAATTCTCCACCATGTTGAGCTGGCAGTAAACAGTTTGGACCACAGTGTAGACAAAGACCGCCCAGCTCTGTGACACACTGCTTGATCCTGCAGGTTTGGAGGAAAGGAGTCCCACACAGGTCAGTGGCATGTTGGAAAACAACCAGTTAAACATGGGTCAGTGGAGTAAAAGGGGTGTAAGACTGTGAGTGGGCGTGTTACTGAGCGGGGGCAGAGAAAAAAGAGGAAGAGGGGAAAAGAGCGAGAGCGATCGATCCTGCGAGGGTGACGGCCCCACTCCCGGAGAATAATCGTTCACACATTCATGTCTTAACCCATTGGCCCTAATAGCAGCTCCGCCTGGGCCATTAAAAGGAAAGGAAGTGAAGTGATTTGTGCAAATGGTTTTGTCATGCTGCCATGTGATGTGGGGCATTGCTGTCCTAGCTCCGGTCTCAGCGAGGCTCTGTCACCGGGCTGTCTCTTATATACGTATTACAATAATCTGAGGGCACATCTGCAGCAGGTCACAGGGTCTCATCCATTCTCTCGCTGCTGTCTTTTCGTTCCCTCGCCTGCACTCTATCAGCGTTTGCTTGAAAATGTCATCAGCAGGATTTGGTCAGGGGTGCTTTGTTTTGCGTGCGACAGTCATTTCATTTGGATTTTGATTTGTCTGTGTTAAAGTCACACTGTGTGCAAATAGGAGATGTGTGCGAAAGTTTGACTGCTTGCAAATCCTGAATTCATCACTGACATGCATGTTCACAAGTTTAATGACAGGGGACGAGCAGACATTCCTTGGACTGCTTGAGTATTTCACAGATTAAATTCTGACAGTGACATTTCACCAAGACAGAATCTTTTGATTTTCTGACCATTGCCTTTATCATCCTGTGGGTTTAATTCATCTGGGGCCAACCTTCTGCCAAATTTGGCCGGCAGGAAACAAGAGGCCGGGTCAGAACCGACACTCCTCTCCTTGTTCGGGACTCCCAAGAGACTTTGAGGACTAGCAGAAGCTTGGCTGTTCTACTTCACTCCCTGACCTGGCCTCGTCTGGGGGGAGGTTATCAGGCGGATGCTGAGCTACATCCGACCCTCTCAAAAATCTAATTTAAAAGTGCGTGTGTGTGTGTGTGTGGAGAGGGGCGGGGTTATTTGATGTTGAGACATTTGAGGTAAATGAAAACATAAGCAGCATTTTGCACATTGGTGGTCTGCACGGTGCCGGGATCTGTGTGATGGTATCCCTACAGTTGGTCCCACCAACATGTCTATCTGCATGTGTTGTTGTTGTGTGTGTGTGTGCATGTCACAGCACAGTGCACACAAACACAGCCTGGTAGAGAATGTAGGTTAAGCAGCTGGTGTGTTCTTCTGCTGCCCTGCCAACAGGGATCTGCTCATACAGGTGTAAATACAGCTGCTGGACGCTTCTCTCTCTCTCTCTGTCTCTCCGTCTCTCTCTCTCTCTCTCTCTCACACACACACACACACACACACACTCATATAAAGAGAGAAGGAAAGAGGGGCCTGGCTGCACAGACAGACAGATGGTGCTTGGCCACTCCTGTGCAAGTATAGCTTGAAAGCATATGATATCACCCCCCCACTCGAGGGGCCAAACCTGCTGCCACACTTAGTGTGTATGTGCACATGTGCGTTTTGGTGAATCGGTGCAGCCGTGTGCATGCAGGAGCAGGCTGCACAGCTGCATGTCCCGATGCATTAATACTGATGCTTCCTCTGGACTGGATAGAAGAATAAATGAAGGAGTACTGAGGCGGCCTGCCAGGCCCGATGACATCCTGAAGAGCCAATATATCTGTTTGAGGTGTTTCATGAGCAGGAATACTGGGCTAAAAATGTGAATTTTGTTTGGAAGTCTCACACAAAGAGATGATTAGCACCTCAACAATAGAGCTGGCTATATTCTTTATTGTATTCTTTGTTAACAAATCCCATGTAAAGACCCAAACCAACAATGAGTTTAGTTTATTTTAACCCACCAAGTTAACATTTAGCTCTATTACAGTGGTCGGCAATTAGCGGCCCGCGGGCCAAAACCGGCCCGCCATCAATTATATCTGGCCCGCTAGATGACAGTGATTTATTTTTAAATATATATATATATTTTTAAATATATCTTTGAAACCTCATGTTTCCTGTCAAAATACAACAATTCCACGGATTTCACATTTATTGAAAAGTAGCTGATAAATAACGTGACAGCAGCCAGAACATCCTCGCAGCCTCTTTACTTGACGCACAGGTAGGAACACTAATTAGCACGCACGTGCGTGCGTGCGCTGTAACCAGTGGAAAATAAAAGTGTCCGGTGCCCCTCTTGTAACGGACAACGTAAACAAATATGTTTCTTTAAAGGAAAAAAACAAAACCAAACAAGGTCGGCTAATATCAAATATGAATGTGAATGCACATCAGCGGCAGATCTGCGCTGCTTGTATACATTAGTTACGGCAGGTTGCTAGGGCAGGTAGCCTGTTTCATGACAGACGCAGTGGGCGTAATAACAGCACATAGAAGCAAAGTAATCTTTTAAATTAAATTAAATGCATTTCTAAAGTTAAATAATGTTTATTTTTAATATAAGAGACAAGCCCCCCCCCCGCCGCAAAGCATGGTCATGGCCCGCGATGGAATTGTCAGAAAAAAATTGGCCCGGGTCCAAACTTAATTGCCGACCCCTGCTCTATTACAATGAAAGTATACTCAGTTTATGAAGTACGTCTTAAAACGTACTTTGCTAAAACTAATTGATAAACACTGTTGAATGTACACTTCTTGTTTGGTCATTTGTATTCATGCATTATTGGTGCTGGTCTTTTCATGGAAAAATGCATTTTCACCAGTACCTGAAATAGAACTGAAAAGATTTAACAAATCAACCTACATGAATCAAGACTTGTTGCGATTCACCCGATAGTAAAGTCATAAACTGTGATATACAACAAATAAAGTGATATGTAGATCTTTTATTGAAAATGTAATACTATCAATACTTTTTATATCTCTGTCTTAATTCATGTAACTTTGTCATGAGTCCTATCAAAGCTAAATTACTGACACAATGTGTCTGTAACTGTAACAGAGTGCTGAAAACTGTCAAGTAATGAAAAGTGGCATCGAACGTCTCATCAGATTCTTAATGTTTAATCAGGCCGTTCCTGATTCAAGTCAACATTTTCCTGCATTTTATTAGGATTTTTTCTCAGAATAGGGTGTGAAAGAAATGTTTGCTCTTGTATCAGAAACACAAGTGTCATACTGATACTACTATTATTGAAAAGTTTAAAGACTATGGCAATGACAAGGAATATTTTTGTGCAACACTTCCAAAATAAAAAATAAAAAACTTAAATACATGAATGCGTACTGCTTAGAACCAGAGATGGGGGTAGATATGAACAGGAACTGCACAGCATTGATAGAAAACTAAAACTGAAAATAATAGAGTAGAGATAGTGGAGAGAGTTAGAGTTAGTTAGAGTTTACCAAAAGAGAGTTTTGTAAAAGAAACAATAAATAACACCAACATAGAGACAAAATAAACATGACATAAACCAGCTGAAAAAAAAGAATCAGATATCATCAATCACAAAAAAAACAAACTTTTTTTACTCAAAATAGGAAACTATCAATGAACACAAGCAGCCTGTAGGCACTCTGTATGAGGACTTATTTGCCTTTAAATGACCATTAAAACCAATCAGAGACATTTTTAAAGGCCACATTGCATGACTTTAAATATGACAACTGCTAAACCAAATGCAAACCATCAGGACCAGGACATCATCATAAATATCCAAACAGGACACCACAGTGGCCTGTAAGCAAGAATACTTTTATACAAAGCAAACGAACTCTGCAGGGTCATCTTAATGATTTGGAAAATGGCCTGATGTTGTTTACGTTGACCGCAGGATCCACTCTCTGTTTTCATCTTCAAAGCTCACTTATCAAATATCATGGGGAAAATAAAGAAATAAATAAATCCCCAGCCGTCTGTCTGAATCATTCTAGCATTTCCTATTCAAACAGGGCATGAAAATTACATTTAAATGAAAATATTAAAATCTGCCCATATTTGTGGAGCCACCTGTACTGTATGTAAATGTACTTAGCAAAGGCCTGTAGTTGCTGATGGTCTTAAAACTACATGATTTCAATGCAAGGCGAAGATCCAAAAAAAAAAAAAAAATGGAAGAGAGGTACAGAGAGCGCTCCACTCTGTCTTACTCTTAATCTGTTTCAATAGTCAACCTCGCACCTTTACACGGAACTGAACGACATGAATGAGATTTTAAATTATTGCAGAGGTTTCTATTCTCCGAATGCATAATGCCTTTTATCCGCTTTCCAAACAGCCCCAGGACATGTTCGCATGTGTGTGCTGTGCTTCATTACCCTATGCAAAAAAGTGGTGGCCTGAGACAAAAGAAGTCCATGAACATCAGCTGGATGTGTGAGAGGAAAAGCTTTGGCCTACACGAGGCCACTGTTGACACAATACAGTGTTTTTACAACGTGATTAATGGATAAAGACAGCAAATCACTGACTGAAGTTAGAGATGGAATACAGTGTGATTTAAATTTTCCATGACAGTGGCCAAACTGTCAATTTAGTCGACTCTATGAGGTTGCCAATAATCCATTTGCACTCGCCCGCTCTGGATACGCGTTTTAAAGGTTTCAGTTGTACTATTTTCACAAAAGGGAATTCTTTTTTGAAAACAATCAGAATGACTGAGACGATTTGATAGAACTTCTCAGAGTGCTGGCAGTGACAGGTTTAAAAAGAGCTTACATGCAGATGAGAAAGTGTCCTTTAAAACATTGTGAACATGTCTTTTCACCACTCTTCATACGCATACTTAGCATACGTTTTAATATTTGTTGTGCATATGGAAATACATTTTATTAGGTCTGTGCTTTCTACTCTAATTTTATACAAGAAAAAATTGAAACACTTTAGTTTATAATTTATAAACTGTTAATAAACAGTTAATACCCGTTTATAACCCTGAAATAACACAATATAACATGTCTGAATCTGACAGAAGTGCCTCTTGTGTATTTGTCAACAACTCATACTGTGAAGTATCTAAGGCTGGTGTATAAAAAGATAACTATAATATGACACAGTTGTTGACAGTGTTATGGCATGGCATATTATTTATTTATTGTATTTATTATTAATTATTCATGAATGATTATTGACTCTCAATGAGAAGTGAGCAAACTGCAGCCGTTGTCTGTTAATATTTGAGGCGAAGAATGAACCTAAAGTCTTCATGAGTTTTGATCACATATATAACAGCTGGAATGCATCTGTGACTTGTACAGGTAAATAAAATGTTAATTAATGTTCTATATCACACTGTAAGGATTTATTCCTATTTCATAGTCATAATTAAATATAATTACAGATATATTATTGTTCTGTTTAAACTGTTTAAACACTTGGGAGATGTTATAACTGTTGACAAACACATTAATAATCAGCTTAGAGCTTGTGAAATGATTTCACTGTGTTTAAAGGTGGAGGGTTATCTAACACATACAGGACATGTCTGATAAGTAAAACTCAACAAAGAAATGTTATAGATCCTGTGATGGGATAGCTGTGTTACACATGTGCTTCATGAACTGGACTTCCTGTAGAGAATAAAGGCTGAGGTGTGTGTGTGTGTGTGTGTGTGTGTGTGTGTGTGTGTGTGTGTGTGTGTATGAGTGCTACCCTACCCGGTGCGCTTGGTGATGGTACCCAGGGTCATGGGTTGTTTGATCTGAGCCAGAGGCAGCACCACAGTGAGGCTGGGCAGTGGAGACAGCCGCGGGTTTCCCATGTTGTTGTTGGTGAAGTTATTGTATGAATCCTGGCTGCTCAGCTTGGCTGAAGACAGACACACACACACACAGACACACACACACACACACACACACACACAAATGAAGGATTATTAAAAGTGTTTTCAGTCAGTTACTGGATGTTATCCGAACAGCAAGGTTAGAGAAATCTGCGTTTTTTTCTTTTCTTTTCTTCTTTTTTTTTATAGATTCTGAGTGGAACAGAACAGATGTGTGGGGAGCGTCCGCAGGTAAGGCTCACAAAATACAAAAATCACACTGGAACAACCTTCAATACATAATTCAATTTTCTGTGCTTAGTGGGTCTTTTTTCAGCTCACTGCTCTTTACAGATGCTAATTCTCAGTTTGAATTAAATGAAAAATTCACTTGTTCACTTTTTCCATTCATGCACTTTAAACTGCGCAATAGGCATTCAGCCGACCAGCAGAAGACCTTGTTTACAAAACAGAAACACCTTTTCCTCCATAAGAAAAGCCTTGTTTGAATACTGTGCACTACATTTTATTTCCCCTAACCTCTCTCTCTCTCTCTCACACTCACACAAACACATATAACCCCGGGTTCAAGGCCTCCTGTGGAATGATTGGAAATAACCAGCTCAAGATGCTACATTACAAAGGCTTGAGCTCTGCTTCTAGTGCCTGGCAGTCTGTTAATCAAGGCCAATCAACAGGCCCTACACACTGGCTCAACACACACACACACACACACACACACACACACGCAGATGATCCAAAGAAACATCTCAGCTCACATATCCCATGCAGCTCCAGCCAAACATAATCAGTCCATGTCAAAGGGCTTCTTAAAGGCCTAATGACCTTAACCAGCTACATGGAGAGAGACTGCTAGTACACCTACGACTTAAGTGAACACATGCAGTTAGTCTCTGACATTAAAACACCATTTACTTGTACAGCAGAGATAATCACTGTATGTATCAGTAAAAAGCACATATACACATGATCTGAACGACAGAGTTGAATTGTCTGCGGACAGCATCCTGGTCTGTTAAAGATTGGACTTTGTGTGACAGGTTTCATTTCTTGCTGTTACCTGAAGCTTTAGTGTGCATTTCATTCATGAAAACTGACTGATGTGATGAGCTAAAAACAGATCTGTGATAATAAAAACTATGACGGAATGTGTGTTTTGTTGATTTGACAATATTGTACAAAAAATATTAGTGGTGGACTATGCCTGCAAATGGTGGACCTGCACCCACCTCACCCTGTTACGAGGGCCAATCTGTACCACCTGACCCACAAAAATGGGAGCATGTCCAGGGTGCTCTCTTTCCCCTCTGCCCACACTACTACAGTAATGTGAATGCTCGACTAGATTAACAGATGAAGGTGAAACAAGTGAGAAAACACGCCAATCGGAGGTCACTAAAATTAATTAATTAAAAACTTAATAAAGATTAAATCAAAATCTCCAACAGTCCAAAATAAGAGAATTAAATGTGGACTCCTGAATATCAGGTCTTTGTCATCTAAAGCTGTCTTAGTCAATTAATTAATATCTGATTATGATATTCATTTGTTCTGTCTCACTGAAACCTGGCTGCAGGAGGATGAATATGTTAACTGAAATGAATCCACTCCTCCGAGTCATTATAATACTC
This sequence comes from Collichthys lucidus, assembly GCA_004119915.2. NCBI lineage: Eukaryota > Metazoa > Chordata > Actinopteri > Sciaenidae > Collichthys > Collichthys lucidus. The sequence goes on from CM014090.1 coordinate 32,542,230, forward strand.
ATGTTCCTCGAAGTACTGGTCGAGGTGGTGGAGTTGGAGCCATATTTGACTCAAGTCTATTAATAAATCCTAAACCTAAACTAAATTATAATTCATTTGAAAGTCTTGCTCTTAGCCTCACTCACCCAACCTGGAAGACATCACAGCCAATTTTATTTGTTACAGTATATCGAGCTCCAGGTCCATTTTTATCTGAATTTGCAGAATTTGCATCAGGCTTGATCCTTAAGACTCATTGTCTGAACCCCACTCTTGATCTTGTTCTCTCATATGGCATTGAAATTGATAATCTAATAGTCTTTCCACAGAATCCTCTTCTGTCTGACCATTTTTTAATAACCTTTGAGTTCATACTACTGGACTATAAGCCTTTTTGCAGAAACTCCTACAGCAGATGTTTATCTGATAGTGCTGTAGCCAAATTTAAGGAAGTGATTCCTTCAGCATTGAATTCAATGCCATGTCTAACTGTAACAGAGGACTTGTCTGCTTCCTTTAGCCCCTCACAAATAGATCATCTTGTTGATAGTAATACAGGCTCATTACGGACAACTCTAGACTCTATTGCACCTCTGAAAAAGAAGACAATTAAACAAAGAAGGCTAGCACCATGGTATAGCCAGCAGACTCGTAAATTAAAGCAAGAGACACGTAAATCTGAACGCAAATGGCGTGCCACTAAACTGGAAGAATCTCATCTAGTCTGGCAAGATAATTTGAAAACATACAGAAAGGCTCTCCATAATGCCAGAGCAGCCTACTACTCGTCACTAATTAAGGAGAACTCAGGCAAATGTACTTTGTGACTTTGGGCTATACAAATGGATTTGATTTGATCTGTATTTTGCTCACACATGCATATGCAAAAAAAAACTCACTTTTCACTGAATAGATAAAAATAAGATTAAAAAAAGATGTGACTGAAACTAATTAGTATGTCCATCTAAACACTAACCCAGAGACTAAATCTATAAGAGTTACCAAAACAGCTTCATTAGCCGGCTTGTTTCTGGACATGCTGCTGTTGGAATTTTTAAAATGTCATTTCATCAACGATCACAACCACAGTTTCATTTAGCTCAAATGTGGTGGGCACAGATCTCAGAGAAGCTCATTTCTAAACATGGACAAATAAAAACATAACTATCTGCAGGCCTACATACCACTAGAGGTGAGTGTAATAATATGGCTTTCTAATATGGCCCTTTAATACAATGAGAAAAGAAACAGTCACATAGAGACAGTTACATAGAAACATTTCATTATAGGGGATAAGAAATGCGGATTGTAAAACAAATATATTTGGAATCCCATGACAATAGATACAACAAACACAAAGTGTATCCTGCTGATTCAATGGGTAGCCCAAGGAAAATTCCAAGTTCAAGTGCTTTCAAAAGAAATAAAGAGCAAACCTGTGGGTGCACCACAATACATTCTCTGAATGTTTTCCTTGTTCCATTTGTTGCCTTAATAGATGAGTGACAGCCGCGTAACATAAAGGAATGAAAAGGAGGGAGGAGGACGCAGAGACAAAGAAAACAAGGCGGACATCAAAGGTTACAATAGAGGTAGAGAAGGAGAGTGCCTTGTCATTATTTGGAAGGAGCGATCAAGAGGAGGCTGAATGTGAGCGGAAAGGGACTGCTGAGTGTTTTGGTCCAGTCTTTTAGATCATTAACGTGTAGCTCCGAGTTTCATTAGTCCTGCCAAACCTCTGCTTTGTGGTCCTCCAAAGGCCTGTCTTTTAGACCTCCACTGGCCAACAATGCAGCGTGACCTTCGGATTGGGGAGAGGAGACCATTACACAAACCTGTCCTTCATTTCCTTCTGCTCCTCTCTTGGTCAGACTAACGGTGGTCTGTACCAAGGCAGCTCCTGAAAGCTCCTTCACATTTCCAAAGTGCTACACTACCTTTTGTGTTGAGGGGAGGGGGGCAGACAAGTAAAAAGAAAGAAAATCTGTACAGGAAGCAGCCTGAAAAGCCATAATGGTGCTTCAGCTAAGGGGGGAGTGGTGGGTGAGGATTGGGGGGTAAGGGGGTGTCGATGAATTTAGCAACCAAAACAGACATTTCACTTTTGCCGCACAGCATTATTTGTCGTCAACCCCCTCCCTTAAAAATATGCCTCACTGTGGACTGCAGAACAGGTGTGACCGCACTGGGGCAGGGGCGACGATCACTGTTAATCAAACTGTCATACCATGCTGTCACTCAAAGCCAAGTGCTTCTAAATTATCTGAGCCCCCAGTGAAGACAAGTGTTAGAGATCACGCACTGGCAGAAGATGATACTTGAATAGATTCAGAGAGACAGACAGCGAGGGTGCCTGGATGTTTGTGTAGGTGTGCATGTGGTGGGGAGTTGCAGAAAGAAGAAGGAAATATAAGAAGAGAAGGTTCACTTTGATGATGTGAAATTAGTCACAGCAAAAAAAAATTGTGTAAAACTGTATTTTTCTGCAGTGGAGCAGACACATGTAAATCTCAATGAAAATTCAGATACTTCATGTGAGAGAAGGAGGCGACCTGAATGTATATTTATATTATTTTATGTTGTGATTCAGTCCATCAAATCTTAAAATGATAAATTAGAAAACTAAAATGCAATAAGGTTGCAGTACCTAAAAAGACAAAATTTAAAAAAGTATGTGACTAAAACCAGCCAGGGCTACACATAAATTGATGTTTTAATCGGGATAGGGCACTTTCCAAATTTTGCATATCTTATCTTTGGCCTCACAAAGTTGTTTTTTTCCACTATCATCAATTTTCAACTTCCCTATATTCAGAACAACCTCAGCTGACCATATGTCACTGAATAAATATTTTTGTAATGAGGGATATTAGCCCATAAAGCAAAAAAAAACAAACACATAAAACATAATACAGGAAAGTTAAAATGGAGAATAGTGTTAATGTTGTTAGCAATTGTGTATTTAAATGTAATATAATTAAAGTTGTGCATCATAAATCTGAATGATTATCAAGTGCCTAGTATTATCATGAGTGCTCCTGATGGCAGCCTCTGTCACCTGAATGAATGTGATGAGTGTTCAAAAAGAACTTTGAGTTGTCTGCAGACCAGAAAAGTGTAAAAATGATTTATTAGAATAGCTAGAATCAAATTTGAAATATTAATATGCATTTTAAGTTATGATGAAATGATGCAGATGATGGTATACAGGGTAATTCTTGTCACTTCCTGTGCTGTCTTTAGCACAAATAATAGCAATGTGTCAAGATGGCGGTTTGGCCCTGTTAAAAGACTTTAATTGGCCTTTGCTGTTATTTTCATAAAGAGTGGTGGAGCAGACATATGCAAACACGTGATTAAAGGCATGTCTACACTTTCTAGATTCACAGTGAGATATATTGTGGATGTTACTGATCACACTCAGGGTGATGCCAAGGAGACACCAAAAAAAACACAGACCACAGAATCTAGTCTGAAGATTAAAGGGCTTTTACCATAATTATCACCGACTGTTATTTTTACAGTACCAGCATTACTACCTGTTGTACTACAGTACTGCTTTAAAATACTCCTAATGCTGGAGTTTTGGTTTCTTCATATTAATCTTGTGAATCACCTGTTGAAATATAACTATAGACTTTTCTGGATCTCTGCGTATTGTTTATAATAATTACAAACCGAAACGCAGCATCTGAGCAGGAAAAAGGTGGAGAGGAGGCCAGAGAGGCAAAAGGCTGCCCAAGGCTCCTGAGAAGAGAAGGAGAGAGAGAGAGTGAGAGAGTGGGACAGTGAGGTAGACAAATAAGAGGCGTCTGGCAGAGAGATAGCTCTAGACGGAGGCCATAATTTGATTAATGACCAGGGCGTGATGTGCCCAAGCACTGATACATGACATCCCCATGGAAAGAAGATCCATCAATGCAAATCCAGGTCCGTCGCCGTCGTGGAGAGAAAAACTCTGACCCTGCCAAAAAGTCACACTGTCACCTGACCCCTGTCTCTCTTTTTTCCCCTTAATCCAACCATCCGTCCAGTTCTCTTCCGTCACTCTATCCATCCATCCATCCATCCATCCATCCATCCATCCATCCCTGTCTCAACAGCATTTGCATTCTATTCTCGCATTAAGCCTCTCTCTCTCTATCCTTCGCGGTCTTTCTCTCTCCTCAGCTGCCCCGTGTCAAGCTATATCATGTTTCTCTCAACTCTTTTAATACCCAATTTGCATCCAATACAAGCAGGAGGCTTCCAATGAGGAGCCGACGTGCAACAGGACAAGCTCGGAGGACTCTGTGTGTCCACACAAACACTGTGTCTTATTTGAATTGTTCTGCCAGAGATACTTCAGTCAAAGGAAAAAAGAAATCGAGCAGGTCTGGAGAGGAACTGCATTGTGTGGTGTTAGGAGACAGCAGGTTAGGCAGGTTGAGTGATCCTCTGGGAATCAGGGGAGACCTTGACCTGAAGATGAAATTGCAGCTGTGAGATGGAGAGATTTTGAGAAAGAGAAATACTGAAGAGAAGAAAAAAAGCTATGATGTCCCAGCAGGGGAATACTTTTATAGTCATGACTAGACTGTGTGCATTTGAAGATATTTTTGGAGAAGAGCTGATATTTTTTTGCTTACTTCGGAAAGATAAAAAAAAACTCTTTCTGCATGCCAAAAGTTGTAGTATGTAATAAAAAATATCCCGATCAATGTGTTTGGCATAACTGAACTCTTGCAAAATCTCTGCAACAGCACTTGGACGATGGATCATAATCAGCCTGTACAAGCTCTGTTAGGGATTAACGGCTGCGCAAGGCTGGGCGAGGCATGTTTTATTGTGGGCTTTCGTAAACAAACATACAGCACCAACAAGAACATACATGCTCTCAATGGCTTCTTTCTGGCCTGCAGACAGAAAAACACTGAGATGTTTGTAGGTCAAGTACCTACAACCTGATGATGCTCTCATGACTGAAAGCTTGGCTTCATTACTTCATACTCACAAGCGTGTAGCAATCTACTGTTCAACTCGTTTCATTCAAATACAGACTGGGCAAAGTGACATCACTGTAAAGATGTACCTTGACGTGTGAGGTATTTCATTCGCTGAATGAGGCATTTTGTCCATTGACAATGTCTTAATTGATTTTTCCAGAAACTTTTATATTACATTATATAGTATGTATATTGCTACTGTACAGAGATAGAGCAGGATAGAGGACTTTAGTCATATGCCCGCCCCCAATGAATTACAGTACAAATGTCCGGTAAGAAGCTGTACATACATAACTTCTTGTTTTTTCTGACAATATTTAGGCACTTTCTGACATACATAGATAGAATTTCATACTCAACAAATGATGACAAATCTACAGGAAGCGAAAGACATCCAGTCCAAAATCCCTCCAGTTCACAATGGTCATTATTAAAGCCGTGAAGATAAACACTCATCCAGCTGCCAATTAAGTTTAAGATCCATTACTTATACTCCCGGTGGAAGAACAGAGAACACACTCCTTTCTTTAATTTTATTACGTTTCGACCTCCCTCACTGTTCTCCAGCAGAACCGACACCGCAAGCACAGCAGATCTGTTTACACCGGTTCTTATTATGGAACAATTACACAACAGACACCTCTGTTCCAACGCCAAAAAGACGTTCATCAGCAGGCAAAATTGATCAAACATTTCATTATCGGATCATCCTAGACTATATATTTTTAGATGAAGTTGATTAGTGTTAGAAAGGTTAAAACATGTTGATCTTTCCTTTACTAAGCTGTTGTATTGGTACCATTTAAACATACATAAAATACAGTACAGCGCATAACCGGCAAATATCGGCAGACCTGTATCAGTCCATCTCCACTTTCTACCATTCATTCCTTGAAGTTTCCCAGAAATATTAAAGGAGGGAGGGATTAAAGCAGTGGAGAGGAAGAAGAATGAAGAGGAGGAGGTGAGGGGCAGGGGAGGCTGTAGTCTCTCTGTGCAGGAGGAGAAAGCTGTTCTACCATCCCAATTCCCCAAAGTATCATTATTAAAACACTCACTTCCACACAGGGGGAGGAAAGAGAGTGAGAGACAGAGAAAAAAAGCAGAAGGAAGAAAAGAGAGAGAGAGAGAGAGAGAGAGAGAGAGAGAGAGAGAGAGAGAGAGAGAGAGAGAGAGAGAGAGAGAAGAGAGAGAGAGAGAGAGAAGATGGCGGGGACAGCTTAAAAGGGTTGAACACAAAGGGGGAAGAAGCAGAAGAAGAAGAAAAAAAAAAAAGAAGAAGAAGAAGCGGGGATCCCCCACTGGACAGAGTAAAAATAAATTAAAAGAGCCCTTATAAAACACAGATGCTGCAAAGAAAATAAACTTCACAAGATTTACTGTTTTGCAAAGGAATCGGAAGACTGGTGGAAAAGCCATCAGGTCTCTTCCCTCCTCCTTCCTCTTTTTCTTTCTCTCTCAGGTAACATTGCGGCGGAGGGATCTATCTCCTCAGTTTTCCCTTTTCCGCCTCTCTCTTCTCTTTGTACACTGGTCTTGCTCGTCTGCTATTTTCAGACAGAGTTAAGAGTCGAGGTCAGGCTGGCCTGTGTGAAAATGGCTTCCTGCCCGGTCCCCCGCTCCCAAACCACAAGCTAACGGGGAGGTTTTATTAACAGCCCTATTTGGGAACATTTTTGAACATTTTGTGTTTTTATTGACGTTTCTCATGTCAGGCAGCTAAAAAAAATGTCAACAACAACGAAAGAAAAAAAATTCCCAGGGCATGATTTTTCTAATTTTGTCATAAAACTTGAGAACGAGAAAGAAAAAAAGGTGAGATTTTTAAGTGTAACATGCTGTATATGGAGTCCAGAGCAGTGTGTGCCGTGATGAAGGGGAAAAACAGCAAGAGAGAGGAAGAAAAAAAGTACAGCAATACAGAAGCAGAACATGTCTACATGCAAAAACATGTGTGCACACTTCTGACAAACAACCAAATATAATCATGTGAAAACAATCAGGTAGGAAAGGAACGCACTCAAACATGGACACACACACACACACACACACACACACACACACACACACACACACACACACACACACAGAGCACCCTGAAATCAGATCTACAAGTTTACAGCATGTCAGTATTTACAAGGCTTCATCAGACAGGACTGAGTCACCAGCAAGACGAGCAGGGAGGGGGTCAGACAGCTCCACTGGATCAGATGACACCCACACTACAACCATATGTGTGTATGAGTGTGTGCAAGTGTGTGTGTGTGTGTCAGTTGGGTCAAGAGCTAGTACCTTGCAGTAAAGAGGGACGGGTTATAGCCAATGATTGGATGTTTGTGAAAGAGATGTAGGGTGGGGGTGATGAGAGGGGGGTGGAAGAGTGTGTGTGTGTGTGTGTGGGTTGGGGGGCACATAAACAGCATACACACTTACAAACCAATTTAGAGAGAGCAGAAGATGAAGAGGCAGTTGGAGAGAGACGCATCAGATGGTTTCTGTGTCGACAATGTGGAAGTTTGACTCAAATGTTTGTCTGTCAGAAAAGAAGAAAATATTAACTGGGCTCATTTAAGAAAGAGAAGGAAAAATATGGCAGACTAATAGAAGAGGAACATGTGAAGCAGTTCTCACATTGATCGTTTGTATTCCTTTATTTTGTAGACTTTTAATGTGAGGTTTCAAAATAAATGTCGGGGTTGTGTTATTTCTGCTTCTTGCTGAAGTAGGTGATGACGGAAATGTTTGCATATATATTATATTTTGAGTTCATATTCAGTCAATATATGAGTGTTTTTTGACATATGAATTCTCTACAAGGCTGGAAAAACTTAAGATATAATAATAATAATAATAATAATAATAATAATAATAATAATAATGACAAAATAAAAAAAAACTCTTTATTGTAATCAGACTAATTTATTTTTGCTGGATTCAGAAACTGAGATATGTCCTGAAGGAGACCTGCGATTATCATCATGTAGATAAATATGAAAGAATGAAATGAAAGAATTTCTTCAAAATCGCTATCGACTGCAGCACACACACACAAATAAATTGCATACTTTGTATACAAACTATCTTCTACAAAAGAGAAAACTTTGGTACTTTGCAGTCATCACTACATGTGATTACAAACATATCAGTGTGTGCCTGCAGCTAAACGAGAAGAAGCCGACTTCCCCGGTCAGAAGGGGAATGTCTGCATCCGTCACTCTGTCTGGGGCTAAATGCTTCTCCTTTTATAACCCCCTGGTCCAAAGAAGAGGAAACAATAAGAGTGGAGATAATGAGATGTCCTCCGACTGACTGAAAATGATCAGGCCTAACAGAAACATTTCCTTCATGATCATGATATTATAATGGTGACTAATGGTGATATTCCTGCAGTCACTGCAGAGTTCAGTCCCCTCTTTTTCTTTAATGAGGTTGGTATTTTGTTAATTATTTGACAACAACAGCCCGTCTGCATTAATAATCAAACATCCTGAGCCGCCTTGTTTTCCACACTGCATCAAAAAAGGAAAAAGAAAAAAAGGAAACACACACACACACACACACACGATGAGGTCACACATATAAATCTGATTTGATTTGTCCATTTAAAGATGACTCTGATCTAATGCTGATTGATTGACGTTGCAGTTTTGTCTGCCTGTGACTGAAGCTCTGTTTGAATAGTGGGCGACGACCGCAGGGCCGCTTTGATCCGAATTTAGCCGGCAGAGTTTTGACAGCATCTGAGTCTAAATAAATGCCATGTCAGAAACACTTAGACATGATACGAGTGAACAGGCAATTTAAGAATAATGAAGGAGGAGCTCTTTTTTTCATCATTGTGGACGTTTTCCTTGTAAATGTAAATCTAAAAAGGTCAGCCATGCCTCTATCACATTCACATGCTGCTAGTGGAAATGACATTCACTTATGTCACATTTATTATTTCACAACTTTTTCTTTGTTATTAGTTTTAGTTCAGGTTATTATGTGTGTGTGTGTATAAAAAATGTAATAACACACGTCAAGTGTTTGCTACATTACTGTATATACCACATCAATAAGTGTACAGTCGAACATGTAGAAAATACTGTGATATTTGGATTGTAATTAGTGTATAATAACAAATTATGTGCCACCACTTGCCAACACACCTGTTTAGCTCTACAGCTAGTGTAAGACAAAGACTTTGAAAGCTTAAGCTTCGGGGACATTCAAATCAAAGAGAAATGAGAGAACAAATCGTGTGAAGAAGACGGACAAGTTGCAGCAAAACAAAGGCGGGATGTGAAACCTATTGATTGTGTGACAATGGCAGACTTTGGCTTTTCAGAGTGTGCACTTTTCACATGGTAAGACATAAGCTGGAAGCCACAAATGCCATCTGTGTGTAATGGCAAGCCAGCTTTATTTCTTTATCTCTACCTTCCAATTTTACAAATCAAATAATGATGAGTGCAACAGCGAGCACCCGGTGATAAGAGGGTTTAGTGGTTGTGGAGATTGAGTTATTAGGGTTCGTATAAGAAGGACAGAGGTCTCTGGCGGAGCCCGAACGGCGGCCAAGATACATATTCCTCGCACTGTGTATTTTTGGTTGCTTTAAAAGCCCTAAAAGTACAGGGGAAGGCTAATTTTCAGGGTAAACAGCTTGTTCGATTGCAGTGTGGTTTTGCGCTGAGCTTTCCGTTTATTGACTCAAGCCGAGCTGGGCTCTGGCTCCTCTGCCGACCACAGAGAGAAGCCTGCCGATGAAGCCTGCAACAAATACAAGCCGCTAACACTAGCTTACCTTTGATGGCACACAACTGTTAAATCAAATGTACTGAGTAATGTACAAAGCCGATTGCGCTTCACTGTGTGGCAGGTTGAGAGGAAAACATGCTTTTAAAAGAACATCTGCTCGTTTTACAAAGTCATTTCCTGTCCACTGCTGCTTTTTCATTTGTAGGGTCAAATTATTATTAAGATATAGATAGGAGGATTTCAATATAATGCACACCACGCTCTGTGAAACTTATGAATTATAAGAAGAAACTAAAGTTTTCATTTTCAAAGCAGTTTAAAGATAAACAGGTCTTCCCTCTGTCAGTCATCTTCTAAAGACAATAATGAAAGAAACAAGCAAAAAGACACAGATTACAGATGAGACATGTTCAACACAGAAGTGTTCAGACTGCCTCTTTAAAAAAAACAAAAAAAACAACAACTCCGAAAGAAGGGCTGTGAGTTGTTTCAGCTGGAGGAAGTGACCATTCATTAAAAAAAGCCAGAGAAATTTCCCCTCTCTTTCACTGCTGTTAGATTTGTATCAAGGCAAAACCCTTGCAGCACAACTCAAGCTTTACAACTCCTTTCCCCCTCCGTCTGTAGGGACCGGCCGTTCCGCTCCTTCCTCTCCAAAACCACTGAGAATCCTGACCACACAGCGCCACATGGAGGACAACGCCGGTACTAAAACACAGGGCTGCCGCCAAGCTGTAATGTGCTTCTATCCTTTTGGGTAACTGCAGTGAAAGTAGTACTATCTATATATTCACACTCATTTATTAATCATTTTCTAAACAATGTTTTTGGTTGGATTTTTATTTATTTATTTTTTTAATAAAAGTTAATCTAAAAACTCTTCGTCAAATCTTTTGAAAAAATTATTGAAAAGTTCACTTTCAGCATATTAATGTGACTAACGTATAAAATTTTCTTGAATTGTAGCTTACCACCAGGCCAGAGAAGCACAATAGAAATGTACATGGATGTTAAAGCAAAGGAAGCAATGCTGTTGTGCACTGATAAAATGTGTGAACAGCATGATAGGGGGGGGTTGAGCGGAGGCACACGTGCTGTGTTTTTTGTGTCGATGCATGACGAGGTCACTGATAATGCTGGTCCTGACCCTTCATCATCTGTATGTCAGCTACACTGAGGCACAGCAACACAAAGCTCAAACACATTAGCTACTTTGTTTGTTTGGTCTGCGATGATGTGAAAAGATTTTGTGCTCTCACTTTAAAATATCACTTTAATGGTCTAATGTAGAATAAAGATGTATATCTTGAATTTTACACATTTTACTTTTTTCCCAGATATAGAAATGTGATGACCTGTGGACGCAAACAATGTAATATATTGTCACAATATGATGCATTAAAGGTAAACTTGGACACTTAAATAGATATTCTTTGATTTACCTGAGAATTATAATTTCTGGGTATCATTGACATTTAACTGTCAGGTGTTCCTATCCCATGGCAGCTTCACCTTTAAAACATTTGGTTGTTATGGACTCATTACAGCATTTATGGTGTTATTCATTTTTTTCCTCCTGAATTTATTTCAACTCTGTACTTTTCATTTTCAAATTGTTTTGCCAGCTTGAACACTCTTCTCTGTGTAACAATATATTCTCAGTATGAACCCTTCAGCCAACATAGACAATAGATATGAGGTAGTGTTGAAATTGAAATATCTCCAATTGCAAGGCAACAACTCCATCTGCTGAGGAAGCGCATCAAGACCAATGATAAAATGTATTGTTCTGTCCAGGGGTAGTTCCAAGAAATCAGTTTGAAGTTAAGTTAAGTTGTTTGTGATGAAGATTTGAAAGATGTGTCGTGCTGATCATGTTGGCTAACTAGATGAGGCTCAAAGCGACATCAGAGCGACTACAACGAGTCGTCGAACTGAGAAGTTAAAATAATAGAGGAAAGCTAAAATTAAAAAACATGGTGAACATGTGGGCCTGTGGCGGCTTTCTGAATGCTGCTTAGCTCATTCTCAGGCTGGACACTGATCCAAGGCAGACAGCTCATCATGATGACTGAAGTCTGGACAAGTCATCCATCTCGCCGCTTCATACTGTTTACACGTTTTTAGAAATGACATGCTAACTCGCTCTGTTAGATCCGTCGGCTATCTCTGTGAAACAGAGCTCTTCAGCTGTGCTCTGTAACTGTTTAATGTACAGGGACTATACTGTCAAAAACAGGGTCATGCTGAGGTCGTGTACATACGTGTCACACACCAGCAGTTATGAGGTAATGTTTCCTTGGCATCGACCTCTGCGCAGCGTTGGTGTTTTTCACCACAGGACGATGACTGACGAAGGGGAGCGCTGGGGGAGGGTGCGAGGAGGCGAGATAAAACAAAAGTCCAAACCCAAATAAGCAAGCCGTCATCCTCTAATAGCAGAAAGGAAGTGCCCCTTTATCAACAAGTGAATTAACAGTTTCCCGTCACACCTTGTTTTTTGCCTCCCCCTTTCTCTCTGAACCAGCGCCAAGGCCCAGATGGCCCCGCGATCGGACCACCAGGGCTTCTGCTCTGTGAGGAAACAAATCTGTTGCACTGACTAATAGCCTCGTGTTGATGTTTTATGGTTTGGAAGTGTATGACCAGCGCCTTTGTATACACACGAAAGGCACCCATGCACGTTAAATAAATGCACACCAAAGTCATAACTGTCACGAGAGCGTCGCGGGGACGGACAGGCAAGAGACGTTTAACAGTATTTCATGTTGAAAGTAGAACAGCTGACTGCTAATCAGCAGATAAAAGCCTGATTTCAGTCTATCGCAGCAGAGAGCCAAGTACAGCCCTTCACAGAGAAATATGAACGCAGATCAAATGGGAATATCAAAGACGCTTTTTAGATTATTATGATCGAGTTGTTTTTGGAGCAGTCGAAACCTGTTTGCGCTGCACACTGCTGTATTATACAGTACTGTGGCTGGATCTGAAAAACATCTGAATAATAAAACTCCACAGTCGCTGCCATGTGCCTGGTATAGCCTCAATAACCTCTGCCCTGCGCAGAGAAACTGCACTTACTAATCAAGCCTTGTATGTGCTGGGCCGCAGACAAACCACACTTTACAGCATGGGATGGTCACATCATGGCCATCACCTCAAATGACAATACATTGATCACAAAGAGGAAAGAACTTTGGAAAAAGCGGGACAAGAGGGGAGGAGGGGGGTGTACTGTATAGAGGGACGTAAATAGCCATTCCAGATTTGAACTGTGACAAGAAGATGGCCAATTGCAGCCTCTATTTTTAGGCCGAGCTGGCTGCCTTTGGCTGGCAGCTTTGAGAAGGATGTGTACTTTTCTACAGTTCCTTCCCAAAAATCAACGCTGTCCTCGCTGGCGACAATCATAGAGCAGCTGTTGTGGCTAGGTGGCCCGGCCCCGGCTTGCCTCACCCTGCTGCTTCTCTGCCAGCCTAAGAAAACCGCCTTCACTGCCCAAAATTCACACCCCGTGCGCAAAAACAGGCAGAAGGCAGACACAAAAGCAAATGTGACTCAATGTGTTTGCATCCGGTGAAAATTGCGCAAATTATGGAGTTTTTATCAACGCTGGTGGCAGCGGTAGTGGTGGAGGGGGCTGGATTTCTAAATTTGCATGTGGCAGGATGCCTTGGAGCCAATTTATCTTGAAAACAACAGACACACAAAGACCTACATGACCTTGCCCCACAGAGAGCTCACTGGTGAACTGATAATGACCCACTGCGATATGCACGTCTAGGTACTTTTCTATCATAAACACATGCTTGCTCTTTGAGTGTGAGGATCATCTTGTTTTGGTGTAAGAACTTGTCTGACACGACTCAACCAGAGAAACTGCATTATAAAATGGCATAGTGCATAACAGCGCTTTATAATACTCTGCTGCTGTCCATAGTAAAAGTCACTGCACAGCAAAAGGTGAAATTAAATATCTTATTAACTATCTTTTTTTATTACTTTACTTTATCAAAGTGCATAATAACAAAATGATATTCTTTATTTTCCATGTAAGATATTCAATATGTGTTTTCTGATCAAAGAGAGATGATCTTGAAAGTGGATAAAATGGATTCATTGATCAGACTGATCAACACTGTGGATGTTTTTCTTGTTAAATTATTATTGTTTTGTTAAATTGGTTAAACACACTATTGTGCAGTATAGTCATAACATAACAACAGTGATATCCATCCATGTGGTCTGATATAACAAAACATCACTGAACATTTCAGGATGGTTAATGTTGTTTGTCTGACTGAAATGAACTTAGTGATTGTGTAACTTGGCATTTGTAATCAAGTTGAAATTGAAACAGTTGTCTGCACTAACATGAAGGGAAATTGAATAATTGTAGTGTAAAAGTTAAGACAAACCTATTGGCAGAGACTGAATGTACCATCATGTTGACTGTCATGTTAACTGTTAACCCTAACCCAGCGGTGCAGAGGCTAAGCACTCTGATATCATCACTTCTGCAAAAGTGCTGGTACTATCAACTTTTACCTACATGAAGGGGGTGTGTAATAAAAGTCGGGAGTGTGTAAACCTCTGTGTGTATGAAAAGCTGAATGAATCTCGCATCTCCTAAAAATCCTTTCCCTGCAGTCCTCTGAACTCAGGTCTGATGCAGACACACTGCTGAAGCACTGATGAGCCAAACCATATTTTAAACATTGTCACCACTACAGTTTGTCTACCAGAGTTTACACTGAAATCTTTAAATGAATATCCTGCCAAGTTTATCATAGGGATTGTGTGTAAGAACACATTTTACATTGTGCTGAAAATGGTTTGTGTTTCTTTATTTACCGCTGCTCTTTGTCAGACATCATTTGTACAATGATAGGCAATCTGGGTTAAAAGGTGTGTGATGTCTCCAGGCACAAAGTCAACTTACAAAATAAAAAAGGCCAACGTGACATATTGAACTTCAAAAGTGATAGACGCTACAATATGAATAAGGCTGAAACACTAGAAGTAGTTCACAGTGTGGTGCTTTGTGTTTATCAGGAAGTGAGTTGTGAGTTGTGTCTGTATGGTGTGGATTAGCGCCTCGATAAAAGCGGTGTGAAACCTGACTTCAATTTCCTGTGGACTAGATTATGAACTGTAAAATATTAGTCATGAAAACCTTCCACTTTCTCCTCGAGAGTCACCGCGGCTCGTTCATTCTGACATGAATTTTTTTTTGTGTTTTGCCATAAAACAATGATCAGTCCTGTAGATAGTTTATCTTCTTCAAATGTGTACACACACACACACACACACACACACACACACACACACACACACACACACACACACACACACACACACACACACACACACACACACACACACAATAAGGTATCAATGTGAGGACTAATTGTTGACAGGTGGCCCTAACGCTCTCCTTTGAAACAAAAGTGTGATTTACGAGCACGCTCCCTGAGACCCGGCCTTTCGGCACTGCTACTACAAACTTATCTTTCTCTCCCTCCGTCTGTCACTCCCCCTCCTTTATTCCCCCTGTCCTATCTCTACTTCATTTTTCTCAATTGCACCTCATTACTTTGCTCACTCACTTTCACCTCCTACCCCACTTTGATGTTTCTGTCCCTCTCTGTCTCTCATCGCAGGCAGAGCAGTGGCTCTCCAAAGTCAGACATCCTTTTAATGTTTGATGGCCTATTTTTCACAGTGTGGAGGAATGTGTGTGTGTGTGTGTGTGTTTTGGCGTAGGGGTTACAGAGGGGTCTGGGTGTAGACGAGGAAAACAGGAAGGAGAGAGGAAGCAAGGGTGCCATCTTTCAAGAGCATGTATGTGGGTGCATGTGCGTGGCTGAGGGTGCAGTATGAGCTCTCGGGGCAGGAAGATGATAATATGATTTGACCCTGAACTCGAGGGCTCAACATGTCCAGCCACCTATTTAGGTCCACATAGAAACTCAAAGAATATTTTCAAAGAGGAAGGCTTTGGAATAACAAATTGTGGCACTGAAATGCACTAATAAGTGACATGGACTGTAATATCGATATGTTGGGATATTGTAAATGTTGAATGTAGAGGATTAAACAGCTGACAAATTGAGGTACTCCTTTTTTTCTAGCCCTGCAGTATGGAGATTATTTTTTTTATGTTTATTTAAATATTTAACTAACAGTATTTTTATGAATGTTTTTAGTTATTTTTGATTTGTCAGGTAACATTTCATTACATTATGGCAGTTTCTGGCCAAATAAATTCGAAGCAGGGAACAGATGTAAAGACTATTTGTCGTAACTAGTAACCCAGACTTGACAGGATTTAAGCCTCCACATATAATATTTCATCTCATGGTGCGGCAGACATTTCACAGAATATTATCATATCAGCCAACTCAGTTGTTAAGTTATTAAGACCGACCTTCTCATGGTTGACTTTGAACACACACACAAAGAAAACTCGTAACATTGAGAGTAAATCAATAAAAGTAAGTGGTGAATGGTGAAAAAGTGGATAAACTGCTGAAATGGAAAATAAAAAGCTGAAAGAACTAAAAATGTTGGAAAAATGTGACAAAGCTGATGGTTTTGAAATGGTTTAAAAAGCTAAATGGTGAAAAGGCTGAAAGTTGAACAGTTGAAACAACTAAAGGCAACGTGTAAATGATTCAAAATGTTAGCTCGAAGGCATATATGAATAGTGGAAACATTCAGCTTCTGCCTGAAACATACTTCAGATATGGAATATATGGAATATATCTGATGTTTCACTCTTTTCAATCATCTGTATTCTTCCCTTCTTACAGTCGAGCCTCAACACATTAACACCGAGCTTGGAGGGAAACTGCAAGGTTAAGTGGAGCAAGTCTTTTGGGGAATACACTTTCCTCCATGACCTAGATTTTACACTTTTTATAAAAATACAATTTCACCGAGAACTGTTTGAGTTTTTTGAAGTTTTCACTCAAGTAAGCTGAAAACCACGTCAAGCATCAAGCATATAAAAGAGTTCGTAAAATACATTTGACTGTAATATTAGCCACTTGTCAATTCCCAGTCATTTGATTCTGTGAAGTGTTTATCAAGTTTGTGACCTGGCCCTGCTGCAGTGCACCTAACTAAAGCTCAGGAGTGTTCCTGGAAACCCATGGTCTAATGACAACTGTGAGATGTTACACTGAGCAACACCTCCGGGGTCGAGCGGTGCAGCGGACACAAAGTGTGTGTTCATCGCTGTGTATCTATGTCAGCTAGGGACACACAGACAGTGTGAGCAGCCTTCACTAGTGTGTTTGACAAACAAGGGAGACAAGGTTGTGGCAGAAAGATCAGAGTCCCTGGAAAAGAGCTACAGAGATGACCAGTCACTGGAAACACACACACATGTACACACACAGATGCACACACAGGACTCAGTGGACTCAACTGTAGCCTAATGCAACTACTAATACTGTGCTTCTATTATTGCAGCTATATAGAGCCTTTTTAAGCCCCTTTAAGCCCAGTTCTTTCATTATTTTGGGTGTACAGTACATTAATCTATGCCTTGCCCTTCTTATTAAAGACTCAGTACGCAGCACCATGGTCAAGCTTTCAGTGATTTGGACACTGAGGTACTTAAAGCGGTCTACTCTCTTCAATTTCCCCCCCTGCTTCATTCCAAAGTTTGCTATCAAGATTTTCAGAAAAATAAAAACAATTAAATCACTGTCAGTCATGGATTAAAACAAAAAAAATCTTTGTTGTTAACTAAACTACAAACCTCAAAATGACATCACAGCTCTGTGACACAGTCAAAAACTGATTGATAATGAGCCTGTGCTAGCTAAGCAGCTAATACTCCGTGTTTAGATGCCGGTGGGTCATTATACTGTCACCGGTCAGGTGACACACACTGTAACAATAGCACTGGCAGTAGAGTGTGACAATCTGTCAATAAAAAAAATCAGCCAACACCTTTGTTTCTTTCCTCGGATCTACAACGATCTCATAAGTGGCCTCTGTCAACTCTCAATGATAAATCTGTCCTAGTGACGGAGAACTTTAATCCACGCCTTAAGTGAGCATAAAGACTTACAGTAAATTCTAAAAGTTTTTTAAATATTTTGTTGTTTCCATTAAACTTTATAATGTGATGATTCAAACTGAGCAGAAAAATGTGTTCATGCAAATAAAGCTAGTGTCAAGAATGAACAGTATGAGTGACCCCAGCTGGACTCTAAATACTATAATAAGAGGCAACGATATTGGTAAGCCATTCTCCCTCCCTTTTTTCCTTCTTCCCAGCTCCTCACCATGCAGTGGAGACCCTGAGGGACTGCTGGACAGGCCAGGTATGGGGCTACAGCGACCCCCAATGCCTCCTCCTCCACCCAGGATGCAGCCACCTCCTCCGATTCCTCCTCCGATTCCTCCTCCTCCTAATGCGACTGCCCTGTTCAGCTCCTGTTCAATCTCCTCCAGGCCGGCGCTCTTTTGGAAGCGAGACATCCGGTTGACCACCCGTGGGGACATGTGGGTGCGGGCGCAGGGTGCACCGCCATAGGGGTTGATGGGAAAAACATGGGTCGTGCCTCGGAGGGTGCTGATGGCTACCCAGCGACTGTCCTGGCTGAAACACATGTCTTGGACCTGGACAAAGACAGGACAGGGTCAGGGGTCAGAGAGGGTTTTAGAAGGGTGAAACAGGGAATGTATAGAATGCACAAAATTATTAATTTCACACATTTCGGGGGGTTTCAAAATCCATCACTGTATTTTCATGTTTACACTGAAAGGCAGCTGATGTAGCCTGTAATGGTGCTTCAGCTGCAGCACCATCTGTAACTCTGCAAACTATACACTTAAAGGTCCAGTATGCAGGATTTAATGGGAACTTGTAGGGTAGTTGTGGATTGCAACTGCTCACCCACTCCTTCCTAGTGTGAAGGAGAAACTAAAAGATGATCTGATGCTGTTCTGCAAATTCTTCTTCAGAGCAGCTCACATGAGGTTAACAGTTAAATCCAAACTGAGAACATTAATGAAGGTATCTATTGAGAGGTGTGAGTGTGTGTCTGCAACATCAAGTTGACTCTACAGTTTTTGCTTGTACTGGCCAATCACCAGCTCGGATTAGCCCACTGGTCAGGTTGTGAGTCGTATACTGCTTTAACTTGTCTGTTCCACTGCTGAGCTTTGCAGGTTTACAAAAATAAAAACATGCAGGATTTTGCAAACTTGTTAAAAGTTGTTTTTGTTTTGTTTTTTTTGTGTGCAACATTTAATTTTAATTAATGTAGTATAACTCAGTGAACGAGAGCACCAATTTCCAGTATTTCACACAAAAGAAAGGCAAAAAGAAAATCTGCACTGTATCAGCAAGAAACTCATAACAATTAAAGGCCTGCAAATAAAAAGTAAAGATTGTTTTATCTTTTCTTTTTATTTACATTGTTTAATTGTTGTCTTGACAACAGTTGTGAAATAACTATTAATGAATGCAATACTTGATCTCTTTATAACAGCAAACCAAAGCTGTATTTGAGCATGATGTTCAGTGAACTCACCACAGGTTATCACCCTCTTTTGATAAGACACTTTTGGCTGCATGTACAAGCATCTATTTTAGTGGACACCAGCTGGATTAACTCCACCTCTCCAACTATCTACCTGTCCTGCTGTTAGCCTCTGGACCTGCTACATCATTCATTCATAGAATGATACTGGAAGAGGCTCAGGCCCAGCCTCGGTGCAGGAGCTGACAACATAATGAGCTGCTGTCTTAGCGAATCAGGCGCTGATTACACACAGACTGCAGCCTTAGATTTGATGAAAAGTGCAGCTCACTGTTGTGTTCTTGCGATTTCCAGGAAATCTGGTGTGTGAGCTGCTGAAACAGTGCTGACATTAAGTACGTAAACAATATATATTCTTATACAGAGATATGTAATCAGAAGTTTTTCCATTTTACAGTTAGAAAAGTATGACTGCAAAACTGAAATTTTGATTTTGGCACATGCTTAAGCTGTCAGTATTATATTACTAGTCATCTTCCTGCAAGGCAAAAGAACAGAACCCACATGTCTCAGAAGAAGGTCAAATCCATTGTACTGTATGAACCACCTTAACCTGAAGAGGTGTGGAACAGAAGACACTCTTAGACATGGTGGATATCACAAGTGCCTTGTACCCAGTCATGGAACATCTGAAGAAGCTCTAGAAGCTGCATGAAGTATTTTTCATTGTCGTTCTGCTATCCTGAACATTGGCATCTTCATTCAGTGACAAGTCTTCTGAGGCTCATTTACACTGCATATCTCATTCACCCATTCGCATATATTCATACACTGATGGCACTGGCTGCCATGCAAGATGCCAACTGACCACACCATTCGTACACATTCACACACCAGTGGTGCGGCCTTCAGGAGCAGTTTGTTTAGTTGTTCAGTATCTTGCTCAAGGACACTTCAACATGCTGAAAAGGGCATCTGGAAGGTAACCACGTGCTTGCTGGCTCGGCTTCAACTTACTGACTTCAGTATACTATGAGTACGGGTTCTCCTGGCAGCAACCAACCATCCTTGGGCAACCACGTAGATAAAAAAATTAAATAAAACTAACTACCAGATATTTTGTCCAGGTCTGGTTTCAGCAGCTTCATACAACTTCTCTACATCACCAAGTAAAATATGACTAGTATCATATGACTAGTATCATTCTCTTCACTACTCAATGTAGAGAAATGAATACACATCAAACCTCCAATTAACGTGACTTGGAGGAAGTGTTTATCACACAGACAAACAAAGCTGTTTGAGTGTCTTGACTAACGCTGTCCAAGGTGAGAGGATTAGACAATAACTTTTGGCAAAGGTAAAAACGAGCGGCGTTTGCCTGTAAAAAAACAAGAGTTGATGGCATTCTTTGTTAGTCCTCCTCCTCAAACAGCGACTGACTCTCAGAGAACAGACACTTGAGGAGATAGGATCTCTTTGAGCATGTCAGACATGCAGCAAACCAGACAGATAGGCTGCATAAGACAATACAAGCAAAGGAGAATGGGAGAGAGAGGGAGCGAGAGAAAAAGACAAAGGAGTGACAGACTGAAGAGGTGATAGTATCTACACAGCACCTATCATTCGACATACTATTAAAAATCGAGGCAGGGAAAAGTGGATGGGACTGGAAGAAAATGAAAGGAAAAGGTCCAAGGAAAAGTTAAGATGAGGAATGTCGAAATCTTTAGCCAGCAAGCAAGTCAGCCAATCAGCAAGACAGCTCCGTACCTGCAGGCCTCTAATCTTTTGCCAGGTCAGACCAGGTAATTGTCCCCAGCAATGACAGTTAATGGGGCATCCTCTACATACCAGACAGTTACTCTTCACAAAGATGAGTGAAAGAGGAGGCCTGACCTCTGTTTGGGTTAATTAGGGATGACTTGGAGATGAGAAAGGGCTACTTTGTGTGTGTCATAATTGGTCGTAATAGACCTGTCAGATCTTCAACTGTAAATAGGTGCCTCGACTTTACTGTCAAATCCATTTTTATCAGGCAGGAGGATTATCTGTGATTGTACAGTCACAGTGTGACAGCTATGGACATATCAAACAGTTGTCATGTGTTATCTTAAAAAGGTGGAATGTAACCGTATTAAGACACATGCACGCGCCGGTGTGGAGGTTGCACATTCCGGAGAGACTGGACGGCTCTCCCTCCCCGTCCTCGTACACAGAGTACACTCGATGGCATCCTTGGCCGTCAGAGAAATGCCAAGAAGATGTGTTTAATGCCTCTTTTTTTTTAACCAGTGTACAACTGTTATAGAGATTAGGCAGCTGTGTTCACCTGAGAGAAACTCTGAGGGAATGACAAGAATGTGACAAAGATGGACAGAGGGATAAGAGAGACGCTTTTATGGAGCGTCTCTGTGTTCAAAAGGAAATATGAAGAAGGTGTCAAGGACAGAATAAAAAATAAACAAACAGGCGTATTATGGTTCACTGCAGCTTCATGTCATTTGCTCCATATTGCTTAAATTGGATTGGTAATATACAAGGCCTGAAAATCCAGCTTTTAATAATGGATAATACTCATTTTGACTGATTACACAGATTTAATAGAATTTTAGGGGATGCAATAATCAGCATGCAGCATTAAGATTAGTGCTGATATTTACACACAATTTAGGATATTGGCTATGAAATTAGCAATCCACGCTGAATGTGTGCTGGGATGTTCTTGTTATGTTTTTTACATTTGGAAACTCACTAAAGGAGAGTGTGTGTACACTGTTCTGCAATCATGTAGAATATGATAATCCTATTTCAAATCCAGCATTGTTCACTAGCCAGCACTCTGTTCTTCCCTGCCTTTGTTGGAACAGTGCTTTCCTGAGTCAAGACCTTTGAACCTGCCCACTCCACTATGCTCACTGATTCTAATCATCAGAACAGCTAGACGCTGCTATCAAACCTAGCAAAACCAGTATGTTGGCATGGCTTGTGTGTTGATCAGGGTTGACTGCCACCCATGAGCATGAGACAAACAGCTCCATGGCACGACCAGAGGTCAAGAACTAAAGATTGTTAGAATGGTGCATACCTAAACTTATTAACTCTATGTCAGCTGTCAATATTGAGTTTTTTATCTTTGCAAGTTTCTGATCAGATATCTAACTGGCCCTGAGCCCTAACTTTTTTTTGTCATACACATGTTCGTACAAAGTATATTAGAAAACCAGTTACCCGTATACATGGCCATGCAATCAACATTCTCCACAAGATATCTGGCTTAGGAAATCAGGTGTTTGTATTCTACCACCCAATTTACAGGAACTAGGTCCAATCTATCCAAAGTCGAAGAAATCAGGTTCCTGCACAAAACCTCCACTAGCCTGGTGACTTTAGTGCACGTACACGCACTGACATTATCAGCCCTGTAAACCCATATCACTGCAATCATAGCTGATGGTGCAAGGCTACAGTTTAGCAGTAATGGAGTGCCACTCCTGGAACCTCAGTTACTAGTGTTCTCCAGTTTGTTCCATGGCAGCACACACATCTACATTTAGGTCCTCCTTTAGCCCCTCACAGCTGTTATCAGCTGCAGGTCTGTTTACCTGGCCTCGGGTCACTGACAGCCAGCCGCATGTTTGGCCCACTGGAGACAGATAAGGCGTCTCTCCACCCACCTAACTGAAGACTTTATCACTCTTCACTGTGTGTCTGAGTGTGTGTGGGTGTGTGTGTGTGTGTGTGTGATGATAACCCCTGGCCCAAGCACTAGGCTAAGGCCAACTTTCAGTGTTTACCAACAGGCAGGATCAAAGTAGGCTCAGTGTGCAGCCGGTCAGCGGACCTGCCGTTTGGTCATACATTAACTATAGGCAGGCTGTGAGAATGCATGTGTGTGATGGTGTGCTTTCCCAGTCGATAATCCTGAACCGAACAAGGCCTGAAGTACTTCTGTTGAGTAAGCACTTCTAAATTCTTTAGTAAAGTCTTTTGTCCACTGACTTTTGGTCATATAGTGTATTACAAAGTACGGCACAGTATAAAAATGTTTAAACAAGAGTTAAATTAGGAAAATAGTGAATTTTCATGTCTGCCATGCACATTTTTACATATATCTGACACACAATGTAATTGTATAATAAGAGTAAATTCTGTTGTCAAATGGCACAGTACGCATCTGACAACATCTAAAACTGCTTTAAACATAGCCAACATCTTCATAACTCATGTCATTAACAATTTTTCAAAGATGCTCTCCTCAAATGCTAAAGTTCCATTAGGATAGGTTGGAGCTGAAGAAAGAGGAGAACAGAGGGGACGAGTAGAAGAAGACTGTAACATGAAATGATTTGTTCTTGTATTTTTGTGAACCAGCATTCAGATGTTTTGTTTTGTCAAATATTTTAATATCATGGTTGATTTCTCCCACAAATTGTCTGTTTTAAATGAGTGTGGTTTAGCAGGCAGAAAAATAACAGTGAAATTGGACAGTTAAGAGGACGATGAGACCCTCTTTAAATAAATGTACTTTCTCTGTGTCAACTTCTACATGCCTGATTCAATTAGGAAACAAATCTAGCAGTGAGTGTGTGTGTGTATGTGTGTCTCAGACCTTGGCCTCAGTTTCCCCACGATGCAGGGTATAGAGATGGTGGATTGCGCTCTGTGAGGACGCCCATGGATGGGTGAGAATCTGGAAGACGTGAAAATCGTGGCCCAGAGTGTCGGCAGTCACCAGCAGCATTCCTGCAATAAAACACAAGTATAGTCATCAGCATTAGGAAGCGCTCCCTCAGCTGGCTTCAGCATAGGCTGCTTATCATTAGCATTTATGTTGTCCATCGAGATCTTTGTTTCATTGGGTTATGAATTCACAGCATTTTATGTTTTTTTGTTTTTTTGCTTCCACATAAATGTGTTGTTTATTTTACTTATTACATGCTACATTTAGTATTTGTTAGCAGTGTTTAATGCTCCAACATACTGTCTGTGTTAACAATAAGATTATTTTCATTCCTCCTCTGCATGCCGGTTTTAGTAATTATATTTTTATGACTATATGTATTTTATTATGGTAACATCAGGCCAGGAACTAGAGCTATAATTCTATCACTAATGCTAAGAGCACTAGGTCAGTCAACAGACTGAAAGATGGGTTCTCAAAAAGTTTTGAAGGGGCATCCCATCAATTTATGTGTTAAGGTGAGTGTCGGAAGGCAGCCAACGCCAAACTGCAGTTCTTTGAATGTCCACTTGAGGCTGGTTACAAAACAGTCATCTCTATAAGCCCCCATGTTAAAATGTCCAACAAATGTCCATGACGACTGTACTGGGGGTGATTTTTTATTGAACTCACCTGAATAAATATTAAGGCTTAAAGCAGAATTAACAGTGTTTTTGTTTTGATTGACAGGTGGTCCCATCACAGGCATCATTCAGCCCAGATGTTCAGTTCATTTAAGGTGCTAGTTAGAATCTGACAAGCATTACAATAAAAATCAAGTACAAACAGATCTTATATAGATATTATATATCTATATAAGAGTTTTTTGTAGACATACAGTACAACAGACTCCTTAAATGCCAACTTTGCTGTATAAACTTCATTAAACTTACTGAACCAATATGATGCAGTGACACTGAATCATTTAAGGAGGAAATCATCAGGTGGACTAACTAGACTATGGAAATCACTTAAAAATGTATCCTTTTTCCTAACAGGACAGTTCTAAACATACATATATGAGTAGAAATTATTTGATGTCTTTCCTTTATGACATTAAGTTCACAAAAAAACAAAAAGCAGAAAACTCTTCTGTTGTATTGCTGTTCAGTTCCCCAAAGATACACTAAATTGTGCCAGTGTGTTTACACACTGTCACTGGTATACTGGTAAACTGATACAAAGTCAGGCCAACCAAAATATTTAAACTGTATTTCACTCCAGCGGCTCACACGAAAGCAGCCAACACCACCAACTGTGCAGGACACATGCTAGACAGCATGACAGAATTACTGTGCCTTTAAAACAAACAAACCAGCCCATTAAAACAAAGCCAGCTATCGTTTGTCGTCGTCATAAAATGTAGCCTTCTCTCGCATGATAGCTTGGTCTGGTTAAAAGCAGGGTTCGAGTCGTGTGCTTCTTCAAGGACAGACAAGATGATGAATGTCTGTAAAATGGAGAATCAATGTATTCATACATCCGTGTATGGTCATGGGTGTGTGTGTGTGTGTGTGTGTGTGTGTGTGTGTGTGTGTGTGTGTGTGTGTGTGTGTGTGTGTTTGTGTGCACACTAAGATTCACCGAAACACTGAACCACAACTCAGCACAAGTGTAACCCCTACTGACAGGCCCATTCATTTGGTCCCGTTTTATTTGAAGCTCGTCAAACTCCAGAAAGTATAGGCCCTCACCATAAACAACATGCTCAACAAACCACACCAGAACAAACCCAGATCTAAACTGGCTCGGTAGGGAAGAACTCCACACTGCTTTTCATGCGCAACCCAAAACCCATCCCCAGAAGCCTTCTGAGATGTTACAAACAAACCCGTAGACCGAGCAGTAACTCAAAATGTTGGAAACGCATCACTGATGCAGAGTGTAAGATTAAAAAAAAAAAAAAAAAGAAGAAGAAATGTCCAAACCTCTGTCTTTTTGACAACTCCCAGACATAAATGATATTAAAGTAATTAGTAATTTTCCTCTGAGTTTTTCCCCATGGAATCTTTTATGTGGAAGCTGCAGTAGGTTTTAATTAGTGGCCAGGCTTTATTGGGTGGCATGTCAAATGTGAACAGAGGAGGCTGGAATGGCATGAGATTAAAAGGATTCAGCAACACGTGCAAGGAAGATGGAAAACACTCTGTGGAAAAAAAAAAAAGTGCTACAAAATTTTTGCACATTCATTCAGAGTTGATAGGTTTCTTTTTTAAGGACTTTTTATGACTGAAGAAAACTTATATTTAAAGATGATGGAGAGGTGGAATGAGGGAGGTGAAGAGCAGATGAGCGATGGGGTCATACGGATTATCAGAGATGGAGGGAGGAAAGTAGACGAGAAGCCAAGTGAAGTGTGCATTAAGACAGTGGTTAGCTATTCATGCTGTATCAGAGCGACCAGAAAGCCAGAGAGCTAAGGCCCAGGGCCTGTAAACTCTTGAAAACCCACGCCCCAAACGAGGTGCCAAGCCACAAGAAGCATTTGCGTCAACTGGGAATACAGAGAAAAAAGGGACGGGGCCCTTCTAATTATAGAGTCTGGAAACGGAAGCGCAGGGTGATTAGGAGTTGAGGCGCTGCGGTCTGTTTATCTGGGAGCTTCCTCTCGCTCTGGAACCCTCTCTCCCCCACACTCCACTCTCTTTCTTTCTTTATTTCTTTCTTTCTTTCTTCCTTCCTTTCTTCCTCCTCTCTCTGTTTTGGTCGACCCCGCCCACCGGGTGGCTGGAGAGTCTGGCCTTTGGGTTTCTGACAGATGAGACTTGGCCGCTGTGTTTTGGCCACGGCCAGCTTTTCTCTTCTTGCTGATGGTAGAGTCTGGGCTCCAAAAAAGTAACAGCTTAGAAAGGCTGGAGAGCTTTGTGAGCGCAAGTGCCCGAGGACTGGGGGTTTTGTGGCCTTGTTGAAATACAGAGGGCCTCGCCGTGAGGCGTCAGTCGGTTAGCCCGCGGGAAGGCCAAATTAAAAAGTAGCTGAGCTGCTCGGCGGGTGAAAAGAGAGGGTTTCGGGGAAACCAGAGGCTGGCCGGACCAGGGTTTGACACGTCCTATTTATAACACCTCGTCTCAGAGGTTACAGTGTTATTTACGATGTTTTAGTACCGAAATCGCTGGCACACGCACTTAGACATGCGCTAAACTGGAAGGGATGACCTCTAATTTGCCATGTGTGCGAGACATGCGTCCGTATGGGACATGAGGGAAGTGATATAATCATTTCCATAAATATCTGCTTTGCTTTCTGTTTTTTCCTTCCCCTAAAAATCTTTTTGTTTTGTTTTGCTGCAGGCTTTACTGTCCCATCTCTGACCATCCAAACAGAAAACATCTGCTCAATCCCATTAATAGTGGGAGGATGTTTCATTTACAAAGTGGTTGGGCTAGCTTTATTCTTGACAAAGGCAGATGGGATGAGCGAGAGAGAGAGAGACAGAGAGAGAGAGAGAGAGAGAGAGAGAGAGAGAAGCAAAGAAAGAAATGGAGAGAGCAACAAAGAGGGCGGTGATTTCCCTACTTGGCAACACAAAAGGCCACAACAAAACTAGTCCACTTTTTAATTAACAACACTAGGCTCAAAAAAAGCTTTGAAAATCGGGAAAATCTCAAATTATAACCATGTGGAAGGCATAAAGCTTACAAGATGGAGTACTTGGGGGACTCAGATAGCTTTACTGTTACCAGGATGCATAAACTTCAGAGCAAATGAGCCCAACACACAAATGAAAGAGTATCCATCGTAAGACGAGGCTTTGTCTTCAGGGCTGCCAATTTGGGGGGAAGGACAGGACTGTGTGTGTGTATGTGAGTGTATGTCTGTATGTACTTACACATGAGCTGAGCACATACAATACACATTTACTCTACATTCTGTATACACAGCTAACCAAAGTGTTAGTGCTGCTATGAGTATTTCAACCACCTAGGAACCATTCACCATAATTTATCTGCTCACATTCCTGCTACTACCCCTCTACTGACCCTCTACTAAAAACCAATCCACCTATAATAGTTGCAATCCTTTAAGAAAATTTAACCCTAAGCTGTTTCAGTCAAAAAACCTGACTTTCCTCAGTACAATGCTAGGAGTCTGCCCTTTTACATACATTACATTACATTGCATTTAGCAGACGCTTTTATCCAAAGCGACTTACAGGAGGACATAAGCTGAGAAAGGTGTAAAGGAGCACAGAGTAGTTTGTTAGTTTTGTTAGGCAGGGAAACATTCTTGAAACAGAAAGGTTTTTAGAAGTTTTTTAAAGGTAACTATAAGATACTCTGATGGTTATATAAGTGAAGTAATAGATTAATAGGTATGCGTTCTCTTCTTAACCAGTGCAAATGTGGCTACTTGCTACAGTGCTAATTGAAGGAGGGAGGAGAACGCCCTACTAATCCTCTCACCACCACCACAGCACCGCACTAATATACGAGCAGCTTTATTTCCACCGGGCAGCAGGGTAGGCATTAGGGTTAGTCACATGCTAAAAAGGTCAAGCCAAAGTCAACCACCAAGAGGTGGTGGTATTAGGGAGGGTGCAGTTAGACTAATTACATATGTATTTTAGAAATTATCAACACAAACTGGTTTTATTCTTAGCTCGAGAATTTAATTGGAGTTGATTGAAGCCTGCATGTGTTATTATCTTCCTGGTTTCTAATTACTTAGTTTATATGTTGTGTCAGAGACTTTTCCAGACTGTAGAAAGTGCCTGATCAGCACAAGGCAAATACCATCTTGGATACCAAGAGATATGAGTTTTAAAAAATTGTGTTTAAAAGAATCTGATAACATATGTATATGCTAATGAATTGGGCCTGATCTTCATACTTAAGGTCATCATTTTTATCGCTGTAACACTGTACTCAACAGAGGACTTCTAAGGACCTCAAATCTTGAACATAGCAATGTTGCTACAAAGAATTCTGATGGGGCAACAAACATGAGTGGTAAGGTGAGGTTTATCTAAACCACTTTATTTGGAGGTCAGGATGGAAATAGGTGCAAACAAGATGTTGGTAACAATCCTTCATTGCACAAGAAAACTACAACTTGAGCATTAATACCAAATTCTGATCTAGATCTGTACTGTAACAAACATAAGCATTTTAGAGGTTATGATGCCATAACGTCTAAACTGGCCATCTGACAGCTGGAAAACAAACTTGGCTGCGCTCTCTGTTCAACAATCTGTGTACCAGTATTAACGTGGCTAAAACACCCCAAACAAATCTTCTTGTTAGCTTGTCATTACCTTTTATCTACACATATATGCAGGTATAAATGTATTTGTGATAAGTTAGGATCAGCTAATAACATCAGCCTGGACCTGAACGAAAAAACATAAATGAGATAAACCCTAACACACCAAACCCTCACACATCTACCCTGCTAAAAACAGAATTCCAGGGGAATTATTAACATCCTTAAAACATGACTCAACACCGTCCTCTGGAAATGCTGTCATTGTTGACCTCCAACGGTTGAACTTTTCACCTGGTTACAGGTGAAAGTCACAGGGGAATGCAGCGACATCATGGGTGCGGTTACCAGGGCTGCACGGTTATTTTCATTATCCATTAATCTGTTGATTCTTTTCTTGATTAACCAATTAGTTAGTTGGTCTGTGAATTGTTAAATATTTTCTCGATTAATCGATTAATTTTATAGTTGACAACTAATCGATTCATTTGTCCTTATACTGATAAAGCTACATGTTGGCACACTCCCTCACAGACGACAGTCACAGTGATCTTAATATGGCATGGTGCCACTTTTGTGGGTTTCTCCAAATTGTGATAAATACCTGGACCTCATGCATACTTATTTTACAGAGGAAGAGGAGGACATGGACAGGGAAGGAGAGCTGAAAGGAATGAGGAGGTGAAGGGCGAGTGAAGGCCGCAAAGAAAAACAGAGCAAACAGAGAGAAAGAGGGGGGAAAGGTTCTTATGGTTCATTTGATGTACAGCGGGCTGAAACCAAGGGTTGTGTTTTTCTATGCGCTTCACAGGCAGACCACCTGTGAGCACTTAGATATTAATAGATATGAAAAAAGGTGTGTGTGTGTGTGTCTAACCTAGCTGAGAAGCTGCCATTAGTTTGATATTACTATGCTGGAGCGCCAGCTTTTAACAGGGCAAAACTCGGCCGGCTTTAAAGTCAGGCCGACACACAAGGGGCAGGCACCGTAGCGGTCAAGTTCACAAAGCGTGACTGTTCTCAAGGCAGAGCTCCAGGCTTGTTCTTTCATCACCTTAAGTGGAAAACACACTACTTAAGTCTGTTTTTTATGGAGCATTTACATATTTGCACACTTCCTGCTGGAATTGTTTAAAAGAGGAGAGAGAGTTTGATTTTGTCATACGCCAGAAGGCGAGGAGGTGAAAATGTTAAGGAGGCCACTGCTCCTGCTTTACCCGTGAGAGTTCATCCGCCAAAGTCAGAGCCCCAATTTACTGCCACTAATCCAAATTCCCAGTGAATCCTAATACTTTGACTTTGTTTTCTTTCTGTGGTTTTCCAACATGGGACAAACATGTTCTCACAGCAGCTTAAAGAGAACTTTAACACCGGGCCTCTTTTAAAAAGCCCCAAAACAAATTGCTCCTGTCCGCAATCTCCTGATAAAAAATTTGGGACTGTGATCAGCAATTAATCCCCTTTTTGAGCAAACAGGCAGACACTGAGGCTGGAGAGGTAAGCTCCTTGCATTTGCACGGTCTCTTTTAAACTTCTCTTCAGACTTCTGTTCAGTTGTGTTAACTAATGAAATCCCTTTAAACATTCACAGCCGCTGGTCATAGGTAAGATTTCACAGTGCTCCAATTATCCATTCATTTAAAAGAAAAAAGAGTGGAATGGAGCTGTTTGTGTGGCTACATGAGCAAGTTCAGTTGATTCAGATGTTTTTACACAATGTTGAAAATTTCTGAATTGCAAAATCGAGATTTCTTAATTGTTACAGTACATAGTCTTGTCTCTGTCAAAAGAACAATGCCATGGGCCGTCTGGCAAATTAGATCACGATCTGAGTCATAATTAGTAATATAGACTACACCGTAGACATGCATGCAAACTTTGTAGCTGGAGGGTCTACCAGTCATGACCACCATATGCAACTGGTGCTCGTCTGTTTTTCTGGAATAAAAAAAACATTTGTGTACCTAGCAGCAGAAGTTAAAGATGGTCCATGGCAAAACTGACCAGACTGCCATTAAATATATGACATATATTTAATATATGGCTTTATGTCCATTTTAATTTGACTAAATGGAGTAACATCAAGGTGTTTGTGACACGTAAAAATGGCATTTTATCCTACAATACCCTAAGTGTGGCCACTTATGTTACAATGCTACAATGATAACTTATTTTATAATATGTTTAATAAGTGTAAAAAAAAGAGTAAATTGTCAATCAAGATTTTTAGTCTGTGTTTAATTCCTTTCCATGGACACTGCACAAACAAACAAGTGTTCAAATCATGGGAACAAAAACTTTGCAACTTGCCTCTTCCCCACCAAGCCACCCACCTACACACATACCGTAAAGGAGTTACAAATGACTTGCGTGTTACCACAGTGTGTGGGCTGTGAATGACTCTACTGCTGAGGTGTCTGGTGTGTTGATGAGTGTCGGACACAGAGGTGAGCTGGGGTGAGTTTTTCTCAGCCAAGCTTTCCGTAGACCCTGAGTCATGGACACTGGCCGAATTACCCTGCTTAACTCAGGCCACGTAACCACGTATCACTATTTTCCAGATGAAATCTATTGTTTATTTTAAATTATTGTTTCCCTGAAGCTTCATCTTGTCTGGGTTACACTGAACTACTGTACATAATCTGCCCTCAGTATTCAATACCTTTAACACGTGGCTGATTCATTGCTTCTGGTCAGTGCTGGTGTTACTTGCTCAAGGTCCAAAAATGTAGTGAGAGTTTATACTTTTAAGAGCTGAGATGTTGTTTTGTGAAGAATCTTGTTGACTGATGACTAGACATTGGTGGGCTAACAAGTTTTTCCAATGCAACATTTCACCAGTATGGCTTGGCTAAAGTCAATCAATCCATCAACTCTATCTGTTACAGGAAAGGCTGTGTTACTGGTACTGCTTGATCGCAATCATATAATTTGATTCCCATTACTGAATCCCAAATGTGACTGAGTTTTGTCTGAGTTCCTTGCCCATTTCAAAAAAATATTTATACTGAAGAAATATGAACCACCGTGATTCTACAGTAGCCTAGAACTGGCAAACACCAGCTTTAGAAGTTGTGGTAGTTTTGGTGGTGGCAATGGGGGTATGGTATTGCAATCTGCATCCTTAATGCAATGCAAAAGACTGTTGTTCCAAAAATCTAAGTAATTTGTAAATTACATCAGTGTTCAGCTCTGCATTGCTCACCATTTTGTTACTGAAAATGTGAACCACCTGACACATGAGGTGGGGATGTGGATGGGGTAGCCTAAAGTAGCCTAGTAGTATTATTCTATTTGCCTTGTTCCCTAGTAAATGTTCTGTGAATTGCTACTGTGGCCCTTTGCTGCATGTCATTCCCGGTCTGTTTCTGCCCACATTCCTGTCACTCTTCAGCTGTCTCTATCAAAAATAAAGCTTTAAAAAAGCACCAAAAATATCTTAAAAAAAAATAAAACATAACTATGAATGGAAGCGTTAATAATAACAACAACAACAACAATAACAACAACAATAATAATGATAATAATAATAATAATAATAATAATAATAATAATAATAATAATAATAATAATAATAATAATAATAATAATAATAAGCAACATTCTGATTCAATAAGGCTCACTTACATCAGGTTTAGGACATGGCACACCACGTAAATCTGTTACTTTGCTCGGGACCGGAGGACTTGCACTTGCAGGTACCGCAGCTTAGTCTCTGTCTCTGCTGGCATGGGCAGCATGGAATACTACTGACTTCTACATGGAAAGTACCAAACCCTGACTTTGACAGCTTCTTTGACAAAGACCTTAACTGAAAAGTTACAACTTCATGATGAGAAAAAAAAATAGTCCAAATAAAATTCAAAGTCAAAGGAACACCCCATCTAATCCCAAGTCAAAATAGTAAAAAAGGCAGAGTAGCTGTTTTAAATCACATCAGAGCCGGCTGTGAGTGCTAATTACTATCTTGGTGTGAAGACACAACTCAATCCATGCTAAATATGTGGCTATAAATGTGTGGCAGAGTGACGCTGTTTGTGTGTGGGAATTCCCCTCGTGTTCAACATGTGCGTGTGGGTCTAGGGTTTTTCAGCGACGGCCTGGTTTCTTTCACACATCAGTAAGATGGAGAGACAGAGTTATTACACCATGGAGAGCTGCCTTCACAGCACAGCTGCCTCAATGGTCAGGCTCAACGGGCCAGGCTATTCATTAGACCGGCCTGTAACTAAACCAGGGATATGGTTTATGGGACAGTTCCGTGTGGGGAGAGATTCAGTCTTGATTCATCTGCCATTACTCCTGGCTTTGATGGGTCATTCAAAACTTTCATATTCAGAACATTTAGACGGCCACACAAAAAAATTAGGTTCTGATTCTGTGGTAGCCCGCTGTGTTTTATGAGACTGAAAAAGGGTAATGAAAGACAGTTTTTACAGCACACGGATGGAATTATACTGTACCTGCATCCAGTTTAGATGCAATATATTTGACTGATCATGGTCAAAGTTCAAGCAGCAAGATATCTGACTAATTCAGTTTTACCACTTGTTGGATCGGTGCAAGAGACATGTTTCAGAGAAGCTATCCAAGCCCACACTTCTATGTGCAACCATTATTGTATCTGTCCACAGTGGTGGAGACAAGCAACTGAATGCTTATTCACTGTACCATCACACATTTGGGAAAAATATTTTACTTTTTACTTTTGCATTTGAGAGAGTATTTACAAATTATTTTTCAGACTGATGTAATGAACATAACATAACAATGCCTGTCTTACTTTTCTGATCACTGTACTAATTATTTTGTAAAAAGTAGTAGTATAAACTATGCAACACTTCCAAATGACCCATTTCA
This sequence comes from Collichthys lucidus, assembly GCA_004119915.2. Lineage (NCBI taxonomy): Eukaryota > Metazoa > Chordata > Actinopteri > Sciaenidae > Collichthys > Collichthys lucidus. The sequence continues at coordinate 32,576,228 of CM014090.1, forward strand.
TGTTGAAATTGGCTATTATGCTTTCATAAAAATGGTACTCGAACAAAAAATATAGAAATGTTGTGCAATCTGATTTACTTCAATTCAGACAAGATACTTTATGATAGATAATTCTATAATTACATGTTTGCTAAAAATAAGTGTTTCATGGCCTAATCTCCTTAAAACAGATTTAATGATGAAGAGTTGTGTAGTGTCTCAGGTAACTTATAGCATAAGTGCAAAACCCAAGTCCATACTGTTGCTCATTAAACCAATTGCTGTGAGCTTTTAGTAATAACTGAAAATGAGCCAGACATGATAATCATTTTTATGGCTGCAACTAAAGATTATGTTCATTATTAGAGGGTACAGATTTCAGTGGGGGCAATGTAAGGATTTGGAAAAATAAGGGGGAAATGTGTCTTCCATCCCAAAAAAAAATGTTACTCTTGTGATCACATCAACATCGTAAGTGGAGAATGAAATAAAAGAATAGAAAATAATAGGTAAGAAAATGTGTTACAGGCCTAAAGCAGGCACGCTGACTGTAAAGGTGCCGTTTAATAACACTATATATATATATATATATATATATATATATGTATGTAACCCCGATAAAAATACAGTGGGTTTACTAAATGTATTTGTTATGGATTAGTGTGTATCAGTTCGTTTGTGTTAAATTCATGACAAGAGTATATAGTTGTAGTTGTTTCATGTGACCTCAAGAGGGCGCTTTAAGTATGCTCAATGAGGAAAAGCAGTCATGCGTGCGTTGCATGCTGGGACGCAGACAAGCGAGATTTTGTTTGATACGGATGCTGTCGGGAGATATTGCTAAGTGAAGTTGCCGATGTTTTCTGCAAAAGCACGGTTTTATTTTCACAGTTACGACTCTGTATAATTTTTGAGTTTTCTGAGAGTGCCCGCACGACTGTAACCGGAGGAGACACTTTGTTTTGTGTTTCAAACCGAGGACTCCGGTGAGTTGCTGTACTGTGTTATGGTGCTATGCTACAACGCTAAGTTGCTAACAGCTAATGACCATGAGTTTTCAGTTGCTTATATATGCAGAATGTTGAACTGTAAAGCCATAAATACCAATCGGAGTTGACTGTAAGTGTTTTTAAGATGTTGTAGAGAGTCAACATGCTAAGTTGAGTTGAGGAAAGTGCATTTAATTTACGAGTGTCGTGGGAATTTTCACTGCGTCATTCCGACGCCATGTTCAAGGTTAGTGAGTGGAAAAGAGCGGTGTGTGCTGAACGTAACCTGACATGTACACACAGAGGTTCGCTGATTTTTTCTTAATGTAAATAGTATGTTTAAATTCATTTTTGAAACTGAAATATGTATTTTGTAAGTGTAAATGAGAAACATGATTGAAAGGAGATCATAGTTTATTTGTGTAACATGATTGATATAATACTGTAAAAAAAAAACACACATTAATGGTGACCTGAGGTTTTTTATGTCTCATAATGCAGTCACTCATTCTTTGTGGTCAGTATTAGTTACATTTGAGTAAAAGAGGAGAGAAATAGATATAAATCTGTACAGATAATATTGACTGCTAGTTAACTTTATGTTCTACTATGCAGATTGGTTTTTTTATATGCCGAGTTGCTGAATCTACATCGAGTTGACCAGGGGTTTCTGTCTGAGAGGCGGAAACAGAGAGGAGGCAGATTCTTTCATCTTCATTGTCGTCGTGGAGAGTCGTCACCTGGAGGAAATATCCTGAACCAGCGCGCAGTAACATACATACACAAACATACTACCCGGGTAGACCACATACACACTGAACTTGGACTTGGACTAATACGGACTCCAACTAAACTTTTGACTGGACAAATTGAACTTTGATATCAGAACAGCTAAGAGCTGAGAGGACAATTTATTTTATTTTTTGTTTATTATTTTTGTTTGTTTTCATACCTTTTGGGGTTTTTGAATTTCAACAAGTTCAACTTGAATTTCCATGTTGTGAGAATAAATATTCTTGTGTTTACTACTAACCTTCCCTAGCTCCTTGAGACGAATTAGAACGCAGTGAATATCTTTAGTGGTCTAAGTAAATCACTGAGGGTTACATGTTACATTATGGCGAGCCAGCCAGGAGCTAGGGTTATATAGGTTGACTGTACAATACAAACTGTTATTTTGAACATAAGAAATTGCAATTTGATTCATCTGATTAACCCCTATATTAGTTTTCCTTTTTTTTGTCCCCTCTGACTAAAACTGAAGATAATGGCAAACAGTGATGACAAGCTGTTTGTGTGTGTGTCTGGTGTTACCAGTAGTGATGCCGATCAGGACATCATTGATTCCCTCAAGAAGTATGGCCCCGTAGCTGGAATACGGAGAGTGCAAAACACAGGAGGATCAGATGGAGAAACAGTCGTCGTTGAGTTCCAGTCAGGAACTACAAGAGCAAATGTTGAACCTCTCCTCCCTATGGAAGTAGCAAATGTGACCAACCCAAGTGTAAAGTGGAAAGTAGACCATGTTCCAACACTCCCCTCGTCTGCTGACCAGGCTGCAGCTGTTCTGTCCGCATCATCCACTGACTCCAGCAGTGATTCTGATAATGGTGCTCGCTCAGACAACAGCACCACACCTTTAGTGCGCAAAAGCAAGAAGAAGTCTAAACATTGTAAGCCCCTCCCACCATTCACCCCTACCACAACACACAATCCAAGTGCTTCAAGTACTGTTACAAAGAAATACCATGTACATACAGATCCCACGAGCCCCACATTGAGTAATGAAGTGACAAACCCCCCTGAAATCCAACGTGTTGTTGTGGAACATGTGATCAAAAGTCAGCCAAGCAACTCCAAGTGGCTTAGGACCTTCTCTGGTAAAATACCTAAACCCCCAGGTGAGGCAGATTATGAGACATGGTCACTACATGCAGAATTGATGTTTAATGATGACAGTCTTTCAGTCGATATGCAGCGGAGGAAAATACTGGAGAGCCTGCTTCCCCCGGCTTCAGATGTGGTGAGGCAGCTTGGTACCTCTGCACATCCCAGACAGTATGTGCAGCTGCTTGACTCTGCATATGGACTAGTGGAGGATGGAGAGGAGGTGTTTGCCAGGTTCCTAAACTCCAACCAGAATCCAGGGGAGAAGGCATCTGATTATCTGCAGCGGTTGCAGAGTCTCCTGTGCACTGCTGTGAAGAGAGGTGGTGCAAAGCAGGTAAATGCAGACAGACACCTGCTGAAGCAGTTCAAGCGTGGCTGCTGAGACCACAGCCTGGTCTTACAGCTGGAGCTCAAGAATGAAATACCTCCCAATTTTGCAGAGCTTTTGCTGCAGGTACGTACTGAAGAGGACAGGAGAGCATCAAAACATGACAGGATGCAGCGTCATTTTGGCTCCTCCAAGATAAAGCCTTCAGTAAACATTCATTCCGTACCTGACATCTCTCTCTCTGATTCCAATGCCAGCTTACTGCAGTCATACATCTCTGAAACTGAAAGCCTGAGAAAACAAGTGGCCCAGCTACAGATGCAGCTCAGCAGCAAGAATCACAAAAAAGACAAAAAACAGGAATTTAAAGGTACAGTTCCAATAAATAACTCACCTCCACCAGTGACTGAAGCACAGGCTCATCATGTGATGCCGCAGAACACACCCACTCCAAGACCTCAACCAAAGGCCTGGTTCTGTTTTAAGTGTGGAGAGGACGGCCACATTGCCAGGAACTGTGACAAGCCCATGAACAAAGCCCTTGTGGATCAAAAATACACAGAACTCAGACACAAGCAGGACGAGTGGAAAGCAAGACAGCCGTTAAACTGGAACGGGTTCCAGTAACGGGACCTACTGGAACCAAGGACACAGAGGAGAGTCCCATATCAAAATGGAGATGTGAAACCGAATGTCAACAAGCTACGGCAACTGCACGCCGGCTCACAAGAAGGTTGGTTGGTTCAAGACATGTGGCCAGAGTCACAGTTGGCGGAGTTCCACAAAACTGTCTAATGGACGGAGGCTCACAGGTAACGACCATCACCAAAAGTTTTCATGAAACCCACTTACCTTCTCATCCCATCATTCCTATAGAGGACCTCTTGCACATAGAGGGAGCTGCAGGCCAACACGTCCCTTACATTGGCTGCATTGAAGTTGATATAGCTTTCCCAGAGCACTTTACAGGAGAGCCTAAGGTAGTCACAACGCTGGCTCTAGTTGTCCCCGATCCCAGAACAAGTGCAGAGGTTCCAGTTCTCATCGGCACAAACACTCTTGACATCTTGTACAGAGGGTTCAATGGAAGAACAACAATTTCTTTAGACTGTGAGTATGCTTCGCTCGTCAGACACCTGCAGAGCATCTACTTAAGCAAGACACAACAGGATGGGAGAGTGGGCAGAGTGAAATTACAGTCGAGGAACACCGTCGTCATTCCGGCTGGAAAGAAAATGGCGGTGAATGGCCGTGCCAGACATGTCCCCACTGTTCATGGTGCACCTCTTCTGGTGGAGCCCCCCACCAACACCAGTCTGCCAGATGGTTTGATATCCTGCTGTTACATCATGGCAAGTCCACGTCAGACCTCCTTTAAGGTTCCCATCCTTCTCAAGAATGACACTGCACATGACATTGTAGTTCCGGCCCATCGAACTCTAGCAGAGCTCTCAATGCCGCTGTCCATCTCTCAATTGACCTCCACCCATGATATTAAAGGGGAAGTACAAACCCCCAACCAGACCAACATTACGGCCCAGTGTTTCACATCTGGTCAAATGGATCCTGAAAACTTGATCAAGTTTGAGTTCGCTGATTCTCCTCTGTCAAAAGAATGGAAAGACAGGATCACCAGGAAGTTGAATTCAATTCCTGAAGTCTTCGCCAGAGGAGATCTGGACTATGGACACACGACAGCTGTAAAGCACAAGATCCGCCTTTCTGACCCGACGCCTTTCAAACAGAGGGCAAGGCCAATCCATCCATCGGATTATGAGGCGGTTCGCCTCCATCTGAAAGAGCTTTATGATGCAAACATCATAAGGGAGTCAGAAAGTCCGTTTGCTTCGCCAATTGTCGTTGTGAAAAAGAAAAATGGACAAATTCGCTTATGTGTGGATTACAGAAAACTGAACAGCCAGACGATTAAAGATGCTTATGCTTTGCCGCACATCGAAGAGGCTTTTGCATCTCTGACAGGAGCAAAGTGGTTTTCGGTCATGGACTTAAAGTCAGGCTATTATCAAGTGGAAATGGAGGAAGAGGACAAACATAAGACTTGCCTTTGTTACACCGATCGGTTTTTGGGAGTTCAATAGGATGCCACAGGGAGTGACCAATGCTCCAAGCACTTTTCAGCGAGTTATGGAGAAGTGCATGGGCTCGCTCAATCACAGAGAAGTGCTGGTATTCCTGGACGATCTTATCATGTTCTCCAGTACCCTGGAAGAGCATGAAGAGCGGCTTTTGAGGGTGCTGAACAGACTAAGAGATTTTGGCCTCAAATTGTCACCAGAGAAATGTCATTTCTTCAGGAAGTCTGTGAGATACTTAGGTCACATAGTATCAGAAAATGGTGTAGAGACCGACCCTAATAAGATCATAGCACTCACCTCATGGCCCCGCCCGAACAACATCTCCGAGTTGAAGTCGTTCCTCGGATTCACAGGCTATTATCGAAGGTTTGTCAGAGACTACTCCAAGATTGCAAAGCCTCTAAATGATCTGACGGCTGGATACGTCCCTGCAAAGAAAAAGAAACATGACCACACATCGAAAGGTCAAAGGTCATTCTCCAGTGTCGACTTAAAGAAACCCTTCAATGAAAAATGGACACCCTCATGTGAGGGGGCATTCAAAACCCTCATTGAGCGGTTAACAACAGCACCTGTACTGGGATTCGCCGATTCCAAGCAGCCATACATACTCCATACAGATGCCAGCTTGCATGGACTTGGAGCCGCGCTTTACCAGCAACAAGATGGTCAAATGAAGGTTATTGCATATGCCAGTCGTGGCTTATCTAACTGTGAACGCAGATACCCCACGCACAAGCTTGAGTTTCTCAGTCTAAAGTGGGCGATCACGGATAAGTTTGCTGATTATCTCTATGGAGTGGAGTTTAGCGTGCTAACTGACAATAACCCCTTGACTTGCGTCTTGACCTCCGCAAAGCTGGGGTAGTACCGTCGTGTAAAATTTCTAGTATAGTAGCGACGGGTATGATTTGGTACCGCGGGGTACCGGGTATACCGTGGGTATCGTGCAACTCTACATATTTTTAGCATATTCTGACCCATGTGCTCTTTGCTAATAGTTTATCCAACATTGTTCATCTTAGTTATTTTTTTTCTACTTATTAGATGCTGAGAAATGTAAAAAATGTGAAACTAAAAAGTCTTTTGCCAAAGATATCAACATAATGTAGGTAGATCTATCTTTCATTTGATAGCTTTGGGTATTTCTAGGTTGAAATGTCACATTTCATCAGCTAAATGTGGATGAACCATCGCTCAGAGTCATTAAAAAAGAAAAAAAAACATTTTTTTTTATCCTTGCTTCAGCTCAGTGGTGCATGAATGGCCAATGCTAATCCCAAATGCACACACAAAGCTACATACACATGTTGTGGGCTCACGTGATTAATTACTGACAGGCTGGTATCGACTCTGCAAATGAAACACCATTGTTATGATGGCCTCGTGACCCATCAGATAAGCCGTCCCTCTAACAGCCTTGTGTTTTTCCCACTCTGAGAGAGATCTCAAACGAACAGCTGACTACATTAAAATTCAATTACGCAATATTTTTTACATTAAGAATAAATAAAATAGCTCTGTGTAATGTGAAAGGGTCAATTATGTTAAACCTACTGAGAATTCCACTCCACTGGAGCCGCGAGCAGCTTTTATCCACATGTAGCACTGTTCAGTCTAACTGGCACATGCACCATATGATCACATCAACAGCCCTGTATATGAAATCAGTAGCAGCCATTTCCAGAACATGATGTCAGACAACGTACACTGCAGTGTAAAATAAAAAAGACCATGAGGAAACCAGCGACACGTGACAAAAGTTTTTGGACTCGTGAAATGGGCAGGAACACAACCACTGAATAAATAAGTGAAACTCACTGCAGCCAGAACTCGCTCAACAAAGCTACACGTAAATGTTTAAAGTTACAGTGACATTTATGTAAGATCTGTCGTATAATAACACTGTAAACTCGGATTTAAGGAAAGTCCTCCAAATTAAACGACAAAATGCATCGTTCATAACGTCCTCACAGAGGTAAATGACTGTCTTGATTATCTGTCGTGTCTTGATTAGACACACACAGTCTCTCTTCATTTTCTTTTGAACATTTTTAGTGACCAGATGTGCCTGAGAGTAAAATCTGCAGCTGTGCTAACAATCACTTAAATACTACAAAAACAAAATCTTTTGCAAAGCTACACTCAAGGAGAAATTAAAACGAAAATACATTTTCCCTTTTTGTTATATAATAAATAAAAAAGATAATTGCAAACAAACATTTGAAGCCCACAAAAATGTGTATTCATAAAATTCATCATGCATGAATTATTACTGCACATAATAAATTGTTATCTCTCTGTATCTGACCTTCAATCCTACAGAAACATATTGTATCTCTGAGTGTACACAATGGCAACACACTGAGTTGTTCATCCTGCCATATCTTGGAAGAAATTTTAAATAATCTAAACTAAAGACAGCAACCATTTTCCCCAGCTTCATGTCAAAGAATGAAGGGGCTCCAAGAACACTCATTTTAACAATGATTTCTTCAGAGTCAGATGACTGCTGACACTTGAGTACATTTTATGCAGTGAAACCACTCAAGACCTTAATTGTGCTGATTCAACCTTGAAGTGGTTTCTGCTCTTAAGATTTGAAAGGTCTAACTTCTCAAAAGTGTTCGAGTAATATTCAGATGTGCACTCCAATCTCTTATTCAAACGTTTCAGAGTATATACTGTATGCCAAATAAAATTACAGGATTCTCTGCCTTGTATTGATGCAGATGATCATTGTAGTTTCCTTTAAAGCTGTAAGCTTTAAACATGTCATGTTTTCCTTTCCTGTCATTTCAAACCTCTAAAGACCAGGCATATGTTCAAATAAATTCACACCTTCGGGGTGATGGTTAGCCTAGTTGGTAGAGCAGCCCAGGGTTTGAATCCGACCTGTGGCCCTTTGCTGCATGTCATTCCCCATGTTTCTCTCTCTCCCTGCATTCCTGTCACTCTTCTATCAAATAAAGCTTGAGAAAGGCCAAAAAGACTCTCTTTCAAGTCTCTGTTAAAATGAATCATAGAGGCATTTCTCCCATCACTCAGGCCTAAATTCTTCTCTTCATGGTGGTCTAAAACACCTGTGGTACAAACACTAACACACTCCCGGGTGCTATAAGCACACAGTCCAGGCAGGCTAATGAACTAAGCTAACAGCAGCGATCGCTCGCAGCGGTTTACTGTCCATCAAGAAACTGTAAATCATGGAGAGTTGAGGCAGAGCACCCAGAGGACACTAAAGCGGAAAGCAGAAAATGTTCTCCTGAAAATATGATCCAGTTTCACAAAAATCAGTCGAATAGTTGCTGGCAGTCACATAGTGGAAATGACAGAGACACTATTTACCTGATTACACGTCAGTGCATGGTAGAAAAGTTATCAAAGGTAGAAAGGTTGATTTAATTTAAATCTGTTGACATTTATCTAGAAATGAATATCGAAAAACAAAATGCCACAACACAGGTAATTACTAAAATAAAATCACAATTTAGCACTTTGATAAGCATCATGAACCAGCATATGTATTCACTCCCTTCTGTATAATTACCATTAATTACCATAAACACTTGCACATTAATCCAAAACAAAAGAAAACGTGACTAGTTTACATCCAATTTGCTGTTACTACACGGTCACCATCGTTTTTTTTCTTGTCTTTTAAGACTCATCTGAAAATTAAAATATACTTTAACTATTGAGATGTATGTGCACGGGACAAAGTTGTGCATCAGTTTAGTCTCAGCCTGAAGCTAAACAACTAAACAATGTTATGCACAAAAATAAAGTAATTAATGTTACTTTCTATACATTTGGCCAACATTACTGTACACAGTAGCTAAAAAACTCCTGCTCAGCAACTGAGACTTTCACTTCCCGCAGTTGGAGAAACAACAGACAAGACTTTTCTTGGTCTTGAGAAGATGCAGCATTTATTAACTGGCACTCATTTACTGACTGCCTGATTGACAACTTACTACTAACTTCTTTCTGCTGCTCCGCTTGCATTCACCATCACTTTCTGCCACTGCAGTCTCACATTCGCTCAACATCATACATCACACACAGCTCTATTCCTCAGAAAAGCTTTGCTACTCTTAGCAGGGGTTCAGACAGAATCAGGTGCCGTGGCAAAAACTGAAGTCTTTCAATTCATTTCAGTGGGGGTCGTGCATTTCTGCAAAAAAAAAAAAAAAAAACAGCACGGTATGTGGGAGAGAAGTTGAGCCAGATCCGACTTTGGAAAAACGGAGCCGCACGTCACGCCCCTAAGCCAATCAGACACTCTAAAATGTCTCTGAAGCAGAGACTATCCAGGTGGATTCATGGACTAAACTCTGATAATCTAACATGTGTGTTCTGACTGTGCCCATTTTCTAAATCTGAGCCCGAATCACAATTTACACCATAAAGAAGTTTCATTTGATATGTGTCCGATGGTTTGAGAGAGAGAGACAATAACTATAACAGTGAGCGAGCGCCAGCTCAGAGAAATAAAAACTTATTTCCTGATTGTTTCACAGCTGTTACAAATAGACACGCCCACGGCAACCCACCTCAGCACCCCCTCACCGGAACCGGACAACCCTGCTACGAGTTGCTGCAATCCCTGATTCTGTCTGAATGCATGCTTACTCTCTAACAATACCTTTTCACCTAGATGTCCTTTAAAATGAGGAGCGGGAGCCAAGTGTTGGGGTTTTATTGTCCTTGCACAGTGTGTGAGTGAAAAATCATTAGTAGCCCGTTGATATTAATGATTGGGAGAAATTTTAGCGGCGCACTCATAATTCTGTAGAGGCAATGAAAATAAGGGAAACACTGCATCACTCTGACATAATCAGGGTTACTTTCTACTAGACTACATCATGATAGTGGTGGGAAAACTGTTGATACTGTTGCTAAATGCATCATATAAGACTTAAACTTATTCCATTAGAATAATTAAAAAGTGTGGACACAAAAGGTACTTTAACCCGAATGTGGAAGGAACGATATCTTTGCTATCATCACGTGTGGAGATATTCACTGAGATAGATAAAGGATTAAAGGAACTCAATAGAAATGAGTGACAGGTATTGTTCATTAGAAATAATCAACCACTCAGGACATTTATCCAACAAGTCTGTCTGGGTTTATGGTCTACTGTTGAAGCATAGACTCCTCTTTATAGCTCATGAAATACAGACAATGAATTCATCTGTTAAATGTACCTACTGTCAAAACAAGACAATTGCAAGTGAGGCCACAAACTATAAAGCATCAAACTGAGTCATAAAAACTCGGCATGTATTCCTGCTGAAGACATATGTCTAGAAAAGTAAAGGCTGGATTCAAAAGCATTTACACAGTTGCACTCGAGCCACTAGCTCAGTGGAACACTTGAGGGAAATAACTGCTCTGAAAGGGAACGGAGCACAAAGTTTTCTCAAAACAACACAACGGTCTGACATGAGAGAGATAGCAGTGTTTTTATAGTCCTGGCGTTTCAGTATTTCATTGGAAAAAACCTCACCAAATGTCTCATCTCGATATATCCAAACCTTTCACATTTTAGAGGATTAAATTTGAATTCATCCGATTCATTATTTTTGCTTGAAAAGCCTGTGGCAAACAGCATCAATACTGTGTTGCTATGCTCATATTTGATTGTTATTGAACCTCAAGCAGGCTGGCACTTACCCAAAGCAAAATATACCCTGCTGATGTCTAGCAAATTATTGAAGTGTTCATTGTGTTTCACAAGCGCTAAATACTTTCTCTTTCTCTCTGGAATTGACTAAGGTATGTTATCACTGCTCTGAGTGGGTGTAGTTTATAATTCTGCTGACACTCTGTACACATTTGTGTCAGATTCCCCACCAAGAAAACATCACTGAAATCTGTTCTGTTAATCTCTCTATCCACCCACCATTTTCCCTTTCTTTTTTGGGTCCTCTGTGTGTTTGGAATACAGTGCTCTCTACTACTTTCGCCAGATAACGGGAGAGAGGGCGTGAGAGTCGGCAGCCTCGTGAAAGTGGAAACGAAAGCTGAGGCTGGATGAGAGAAGTGTGAGAGGGAGAAAGAGACTACAATGTGAAAAGAGTTGGGGGGGGGTGATTGATGAGCGGCAGCAAGAGGAGAGGTGATGAGGCCATCTTGTATGTATGTGTGTGTGAGTGTGTGTGTTTGTTTGTTTGAAAGAGAGAAGAGACACTACAAAGTGGATAGGGAGACAGGAGGCGAGGCAGAGGGCTCTCCCTGAGGTGAAGCTTTGTCCTGTATCTGTTACCAAGTCTCACCTCTCTCACACAAATACACACACACACACACACAAGAAGCTCTCACTAATTGTTTATAGACATAAACACACACACAGAGGTGCACATTGATATTTTTTCTAAAATGCCTTTACATGGCCAGCTGTTCCTTGGTAACTAACAAGGCCACTGCTAGCACAATGCACCCACCTTTCAGCCTTTTCTACAACACACACACACTTTCTTCACTGTCCTGAAATGCCTTCCTATAGCCAGATGTCCATTCACATATAACCACAACAACAAAAGGAAAAAAAATGTGGGTGTTAGAGAGAAAAAAAATAATTTAAGGAAACACGTTGTTATGGGATAATAAACATTATTCATGAATATCATAAAGCTAGTAGCTCTGTGCTTTATGCTTGAGACATAATTCTGCAATGACAATATTTTATTTCAGCTTGTGGCTAACAGAGTTTTTTTTTGCACACCTGCCATATAATATTAACAATGGCAGGCATAAAGCAGTGTCGCTGTAAATATCAACTTCTCAGCAGAAATTCTCATTTGACTAAAACTACAAATATGACAAATATGAATGCACTGTACTGGAGAATTTGTTGTTTTCCAATATTTAGTGCTGGGACTCTCATAAGTTTTGTTGCCTGGCAGAAGTGATTCGTCAGGCAATTTAGGCTTATCTAACAAAAATCTCAAAAACTTGCAGTCTGCCTTGGGAATACTTGAACAACAACACAACAACAACACAGCTAAAACCTCTCTTCATTTTCACTCGATTTACTTGGGGACATGGTCTAATCTTCCCCTGCCGCTCATTTTTTTCCTGGACTGTGCCCAGACTTTGAAAAAAACTTCCTGAGATCAGCTTCAGCCACAGTTGAGGTTTGCCTGCCAGAAGTGCCACATGAGAGGAGTTATCCTGTTGGTGTCCCCGCTTCCCTCCCTCCGCACCCAAGCCAGGGAAGATCAGCGGAGCACAGATGAGTGCTATCAATGTTGAATTACAGCCTGCTGGAAAACAAACACAACACGAGTCTCTTGTCAACTACAGAGCGATGAAAAGAAAGACAGAGAGGATGTGAGCTAAACCTCCTGAAACCCAGCCTGCAACCATGCAACAGCCATATTTGACATATTTCAGTGAAGGCTACCCACTGATGCAGAATACATCCAGTTTGAATGGAAGCGGGCATGAAGCCCTGGTCAGCCACTGGGGTGAAAGTGATACTAAAGCTACTATTAAAGCCCCAGTCTGGGACTTTTCTTGACATGGGTACTTAAATGTTGTAAGCCCATGACCCAGATTCTTAAACCAGCGACCTGCAAAGTCTCCTGCCATGCAGTGGGTCTCATTCGTTAAACTACCTTACCGCTGCTGTCAGCCAGTTACTTTTTTTTTCTCTAAGTGGTTACTAATCACAGTTTAAATAGCAAAAGATGAGGCGTAAATAGATTCAATTTTGGCAGACATGTTCTAGTCTGTGTCAGTATTGATTACAATATATTTCAGGAAGAAAAATGTCTCGTCTCGACAGCCTCAAATGCCATTTGACTCAAGGTTGTACTATAGATCGGGTAACTCAGTATAGCATAGAAACATTTATTTCTCCCTGTCATGTATTTTGAAAAAAGGAACAAGAGCACCTTTTCCCACACATGGTTAGCCTTTGTATCAGGGTCTGTTTGAACAGCTTGTCCCTGATGTGCAAGTCTACTGGCAGCCGGGTGCATTGAAACGAGTTGAATGGGTAAAAACACAAACATGATAACATAAGGATGAATATACACAACGTAGGACTGAAAATTAAGCCTTACATTAACTATACAAACCATGAGGGATGCTTACTTTTAAAACATCCACGATAAAGCAATCATTCCGTTATTAATTTCTTATTCTCTTGAGATGGACCATGAAAGAGGAGATGTATAAAAAGAAAGCAGAAGAGTTAAAACAGATTTGTTTTCGGACCTAGATTATACTACAATGAGGTCGAGCTTCTGTATCATTTTAATATGAATCCAGTCAAATCATTTTATCAAATCTAAATGCTTTTATTGAATCTGATTAAATTTAGTCTACGATTTTGCAAGTATAATGGGTAAAATGATGAATAACTAAAACTCAAAAGATTTGATTTAGATCTGCAATTACCTTTTTTTGGCTAAGAAGTTAGAGACACTGCAGTTTTTTGGTGGCAGCCTAATTAATGTTCACAACCTGTGGCTGCAACACAAAAATGAGACTTTACTTACTTAACTTATTTATTACTGTATAAACTAGCTACTTCATCCAAATCCTGGATGTCCCAGTACAGAATTATTACGATGATGAGCTTCAAATCTTGCTGATATGCATAAAAGTTTCACTTGGAGACTTGAATTGATGAAGTTGTGCATTAATGTTTATTTTTCCTTAATAGATGATCTTTGGCTGAACACAGACACTGTAATCAGACAACAGCCAAATGATTTTATCAACATTAGTTCACTGGTGTAATCTGCTGCATGTGATGTCAACTTAATCCACAAAAGAGACGACCAATAAATCATTAGTATCCTGTGCCTCAAGGCCATATGACTCATATCATTTTCATACTCAGATTCTCACACTACAGTGTATTAACCAAACCAAACCAAACCTTCAGGGGAGTCACTCTAAGCCTTCATAAATGAGATGCAGCGGGGCGATTTAAGGCAGCCTTAGCTCTCCTGACAGCCTGCTTGTTACAGTTGTCAGCCAGCTGAGGTAGTTTGACACCTGTAATCTCGGTCTGCTACGGTTTTCAGCCAATTTCGGTTGGCAGGGCTCATACTGCCCAGCCAAGCAAGAAGGGAAGAAGTGACAACTGACTTGACCACTGAGTTGTACAGTATAAAAGCGGTATCATCAACTTAATACACACCCTGAAGGAGTTTCACCTCCTTAAGAAAAACACATCTGTCTGTCTCAGTTCTAGACAACATTACTTGCATCAGTTATTAGTGTATTTTCAGTAGATTTCTTTTGGCTTGGGAAGTTTGTGTAATAATTCATCTGCATACATAGTTAAACTCTCCTTTGAGAAATTCATTTGAGAGATTTCTCACACAAAGCAATAAAAGAATGACAGCTAGAACATTACATCTGAGTAAAGTGACTTTCTTCGGCTGTCCTTGATTGACGTGTTCACATATCATAGCCTATTCAAAACATTCTCAATGACAAACATTATGGATATTGTTTTTCAAAGAGGAGGATCTCTTACTGTAGGAACAGGAAAAAAATACTTCTCCAATGCCCTTGTGTTTTGTCTGCTGTGTGAGGGCTGTTTAAGCTTGTAGTTAGGCAGTGGATTGTGCCTTGAGTTCAGACTCAGCGGTGTGTATCGTTTGTTTGAGGCCCTAGCCAAGCAGTGAAGTGCACTTAATGCTGTTAAGATGAGCCCAGTAGTGCGTGTCCTGCATTGTGTTACTGTCTAACATGCTGAAGGAGGAGCTCCAAGTTTAATATGGCCAAGCAATTATACAGTCCAAGAATCTTTTCTCTTGTTTATCTCTTATATTCTGTGTGTGTGTACACCCAGTAGCCTCTGAAACATACATGTTTTTCCTGCTATTTTGGCTCTGTGTTTCTGTGTGTGCGGCATTAATAAGTGCTGTAATGAAAGGGGACAGCTTCCTGTTGCCGTGGTAATGAAGCAGCAGAGCGTTGCCATGCACTGCGACAGGAATGGAACATAACTGTATTAACACATCGTCTTGGAAACCCAAACAGCAGACAGGGATGTGTTTGGATTGAGGCAGACAGAGACAGATGGATGGATAGACATAAAGAGAAAAAAAAGAGTGAACTACATGATGCAAAAGACAGATACAAGAAACAAGTGGACAGATGCAGTGCAGAACACCTTTGTGTGTCAAAATAGCGGTCTCTGTACGCGAGAGACTGAGAGAGACTGATGGATGGTCTTGTCTATACAGCCAGAGGTGTACAAGGAGGAGGGGAGGGGGTTGTGTGTTGTGAGGGGGACATGGATGGGGTGATGTGATCGATATGACTGGGTCCAGTGTCCCCCGAAGAGAGAGAGAGATTCAGATTGATAGAAACAGAGATTCAGCAGAGGAAGGGTCGCCTTGACAGACAGATAGATCAAGAGAGAGGAATGCAGAGCGGCGACAGACGGATAGGAGCGGTAGGTGAGACAGCGAGATTAATCCTGGAGGTAGATGGCAGAATAATTTGAGTGAGGAGAGGGTCGGGCCGGGTCGATGAAGAGAGATATACCAAGAGCTCCCTCGGTTTCGACGTTTCTGCTTTTCTGGGGGAAATAAAAAAAAAAAAAACAGGCATGGATGATTTTCTTATGTGACCTTGAAGCGGCACGCTTTAAACATAGTTATGAGTTAGTCTCACCCAAAGCCAGAAACAATTTAGGGAGTCTGTTCTCGACCATGTGATGTTGCAGAGCTGTCAGTGCACTGACAATCAAAGACGGAGGGTCACATTTCATGGTTCAGCTGTGTTTGCACTACAAAGGAGAAGAGATCATTTGGTGTAAACACTCAAAAAAGAAAGAAAAAAAAAGACGAGTAGAGAAAAAGGGTTTCAGTAATGTTTCTCTTTCAGATTTCTCCTTCAGACATGCACCATAGCATAATTCATCTGTGTTGTCGACTCTTTCCAACTTTTTGTCAGCATTTTCTTCTATTCATACCAGTCTTTGGTTGAGTTTTGGTCTTTTATCTTCAGCTTTTGACATTTTATCATTCTCATTTTTCCATCAACAAGACATCGCATTGTCTTTTCTGGGATAAATGTATAATCAGGTGCAAAAACAATTAGTCAGTCGACAGAAACTCAACAATTCTGACAATCCATCAATCGTTTAATTATTCAGGAGAAAATGTCAAATATTCATTCTTTCCAGCTTGCTCTGATTTTTATCTTTTTCTCTGTTTCATATCAAATGTCACGATTGTTTGGACAAAAGAAACAACTTCAACATGTCATTCTGACTTCTGGGAATTATCATTGGCTTTTCTCAACATATTCTGATATTATACAGACTAAATTGATCAAAGAATTCAAAGAGAGATTAACAGATGAATCAATAATGATTGTGAAAATAATTAATGATGAAAATCATTGTTAGTTGCAGCCCTAACTCCCTTCAAGATAAACATTAGAAGGAGACAAATCACGACCTGTCATGACATAAACTTGGTGTTCTCAGTTCCCACTATAACACAATCACTTTGAGATGCTACAATTCAAAGTACTTCTACAGCCCTGGTGAGAGGACTGAGGTACTGTAAAGCAATTTTCTTGCCATTAAAGAAACAATAGAGTTCTCAGGAAATTAGATTTTATTTCTTAACTTTTCTTCCGCCCCACTTTGTGAAAAACCCCAGCAAGTACATATTGCATGTCCCCTAAGACAGTTAGCCTAAATACCAGTGTACCTGTGGAAGAGCTGAAACACAATACACAGCTACTCTATGAAATATTCAACATTTATCTTCCCAACACGAGCTAACATTGCACTGATCAGACAGAATCCAAGATGACCTTCTGAGGAATCAAGTCTCCAGATGAATTTTCAAAGCATGTACGTATAAATTCTCCATATGCTTTCAGCTGCCGGGTCATATCAAAGTGAACTCAAGGGTTGAAGTCCAACATATAAAACATGGAGGGAGGCCATTGCACTCCCATCAGCTCACCGGCATGTAATACTGTGCAGTGAGCTGCTGGGTATGTGCGTCAGTGTGTGTTTGTGTGTGCGTACACAACTGTCCACAGTGCTGCGAGTGAATCACATGTATATCAGAGAGAGAGAGAGAGAGAGATGGAGAAGCTGTGTGTATGCACATGTAATCTGTGTGAAGTGAAGTGTGTGTTCTATTTCACTGATGTTGTACATGTGTTGCTGCTGCTGCTCCATGAGGTCTGTCAGAGATGCCATAACGTGATTTTGTTTTTTTTGTGTGTATTTGTTTTGCTTTGGCTCTTATGTCCCGTGTGTGTGTGTGTGTGTGTCTCCCTGTTACTGCATCCATCTATCCAATCATGAAACGTGTGTGTGTGTATATGTAGTTTGTGTATCTCTACAAGTGTGCGTTTCATATGTAGTGTTGTGCGTGATTTTGACAGTATTTACATTAAATAATTCATCTAATTTATTTTAAACATCTGAAACTGGCATATGGCTTCATACAAATCTAATCCTGTACTATAAAGTGGCTCACATACACACACACACACACACACATTATTTCTATACACGCTTATCAGGTATCAGATGTATTACCTTTCTGCCCCTCCTCACTCTCCTCGGTTTGTTGGGAATGAAAAGTAAAAGATTAACATGCATCAAGAGTAAAAAATAGGTTCAGTGAATTCCCTGCATGCCTGACTGAAACACTTAGTGGGCTGAATGGCTCACATGACTGAAGAATAAAAGACAAAATCAGAGAGTTGTTTTCTTGTTGTTTGCTAAGTGGATACACAGAGAGCGAGGTGAAAAGAAAGAATGAATGCTGTCCTCACTCCACCATGGCTGTCAGATTGCACGGTTTGGTTTGGTTGGTTTGCATCTGGGCATTTGCTGCAGCACTTTGCTCTTAGCACAGTTAATCACATGCTGGTTAGAAATCAGACATGAAAATAACACAACAACGTACAAGAAGAAGAAGAAGAAGATATACTTTATTAATCCCACGGTGGGGAAATTGTCTTTTCACTCTATTCTTTTTATTTTACATGCATTTTTAATCCGGACACAACTGGCACCTCTCCAGCTACCAGCCCACCTTCTATATTTTGGTCCATGTGGGACTTGAACCGGCCACCCTCCGGTTCCCAAGCCAAGTCCCTATGGACTGAACTACTGCCGCCCCCTACAAAGTCACATGTCCATCAGCTCAGAAAGAGTAAAGCTTTTAAAGGCCTTTCTAGCTCTGATTTGTGCATAGTCTCACTGGAGTGGTGATCACCTGTTAAGCAGAGGGGATTTATACACAGCCTCATATATTTCGGGTATACACGGATAGGAATCAAGAACCGGTTCCATTTGAAAAGCGCTACAAATTGTCTGATCCATCCTGAATTGTATGCCTCTGAGCTTATCCATTCCTTTCACCAATGCCACCATATCTTTCCTACAGTTGTAATGTCTGTAAAATCATCATTCAAGGGACAGTGGAAACACATCTTTGCTACCTTAATGTTGTTAATGTGTTGTTGCTGTATGATAAAGCGAGAGAGAAAAGGGAAGAGGTGGAGTGAGCCAGTGCATGCGCGTAGTAAGTGAGAGGTGTAGGGTAAATAGAAGGAAGAGCGAGGTGAGCAGATTCCATTAGTTTGTGAGTAAGCACTAAAATAAGAAGAATTAAAATGGTGACATAATCACCTACTATAAATATGGTAATGTATTCAAATAAAACATAAAACCTGCCTGAGTTAAACTGTTATTTTGTGGGGAAAATGAAACTGGTCCTTAATGTGTGTTTACTGACTTTTTTGTGTGCAGGTTGTTGTACTTTGTGTGACGGGGACTTGTTTCTTGTTTCTGTTTGCTATGATAGTGAAAGAAATGTAGTACAAGTATTGTTTCTTTCATACTTATTGTGTATAAAAAAGTATAAAATCATGTTAAATTATGTATAAATTATGTTAAAATTATCCCACGACTACAAGAACTGCAACATCACTTTCCTCCCTTCTAACTTGTAAAAACATTTCTCTTTCAAGAATGCTTCCCTGCCTAACAAAACTAACAAACTACTCTGTGCTCCTTTACACCTCTTTCAGCTTATGTTCTCCTCTGTAAGTCGCTTTGGATAAAAGCGTCTGCTAAATGCAATGTAATGTAATGTAATGTAATGTTATCGACAACCATACTTTACTACAATATGGGCTTAAATACCAGGTTGACTCTATGCACAAGTGCTACTGCTTTTCAGCTGAGCAGCACGGCACTTACCAAAGATTTATATCCCATGTTACAACAAAATAAATGCCACAGGCAAGTTTAACAGACTGAGCTTAAGCAGTATCAGTAATGGCATTCATTTAAATAAAATCTTAATTCTCATGTATTCAGACTTCAAGTAGTTTGTTGTTACTTTTTTTTACTCTGAAGTGAAATTGAGGAATACTTGGTGTTTGAGAACTTGATTGAAATTTATCTCCTTTTATTGGAAGCGTTCAAGGAGAACAAACGTTTAAATGATTAAACTATAATTCATTACATAAAAATCACTTAACCAATTAATCACATACTGTTGGTTAATTGACATCAGTAATAAAACACAGATGGAAATTATACTGTATAGCTTAACAAGCTGGTGTAGTCCTTAGGATTATTACTGTAGTCTGAATAATAACAGACATGCTTCTTCACCAAGCTGTGGAGGATAAAAGTGATCACTGCATCATGAGTCTGAATATTTTCCAACTTTTCCAAATGTCCCAGTTAATCATACAACTTT
The DNA here is from genome assembly GCA_004119915.2 of Collichthys lucidus. NCBI lineage: Eukaryota > Metazoa > Chordata > Actinopteri > Sciaenidae > Collichthys > Collichthys lucidus. The sequence goes on from CM014090.1 coordinate 32,596,245, forward strand.
ACAAATGTATCTGACAGCAGTCCAAACAGTAGCTGCAAGTATTTACACAAACAAACACACACAGACAGACTCACATGTGTGAGAGAGAGAGCTGCATATTCTCACAGGAGGGAACACCCATATCCCCACACTCTCCTGACAGACAGTCTTTCACTGACAATAAACATCTGCAGCATTTTACTCTTAAACCTGGAATAAGTGGTTTTATTGGTCACTTAGAGGTGTGATTTTTTTGTGATTTGTGAAACCCGCACTGCACCTGGCAATATTCACTCTATTTGAGCTCTGTTTCGGTCACCTTGTTAAATATCTGGTGCTCTGGCTACTAAAAGCTTCACTCTGTTCACCAGTAGTTTCTAACTGCGCATGTTTGTCATCTAATGTTAAGCAGATAATGTATAGAGACTTTTTACTCAAAATAGTTGCCTGTTGTGTCCAAGAATGATGCCATGGGAGCGGTGACAGTGAACCAAAGTGGAAACGTTGCAGCTGGAAGGCCAAATAACGAGCTGAAGCTGGCTATAAAGCTCTGTGAAGCCAATGCAGACAATAATTGAGTGACCCCTTTCATAGCCACATTGTTAGAGTAGAACATCCCTTGCAGCCGCTTTAAAAGAACATCCTTAAAATTAGATAGTCCATCTCTGCCCATAGCATGCAGCTATCGTGTTCACTCATTTTCTGAAATGCACATGCAAGACGAGCCATTGCATCAGGGGTGACCAAACTTTTTTTTTAAGGATCTGACAAAGTGAACATTTTAAAAATGAAAACATACCAATAAAAGTTACATACAGATGCACTGTTCTGTACAATGATTCTTTTTCTTTTTAAAAAAAAATGACAATGTAACCAAATCTAAGCCAATCAGGCATGAACAAATCTAAAAAACAATTTAGCCTCTCTTTCACATCTGGAGTCAGATAATACAGATTAAATTGTGTGGAATATGTTAAACTTTCATGAAGTTGATACAAATCTTAAGATCCTAAAATGTGCATTCTTCTTCTGTTAACATTCAAGTTTGTGTCACTCTTGTGCTCTTGTCTTCAACAAAATGATTCAGAAAGTAATATTTTGTGTCACATCTACAGATACATAACACCAGCAGTTATGTCCTTAAAGGTTCAAATGCTTTATTATGTCAACCAAAAAAGCCAAATCTTCCAGCCACACAGTATCTGACAATCCTAGCGGGCCATAATAATACATTTTAAAATTAAGCTTACTTGGACATCCCTGCATTATACCAAAATCTGCCCACACTTACTGCCTATTTCATACCGCTTTAACATCCATCCATTTGGTAAAGTTAGCTTTGAAACATGTGAGACAGTGCGAGTGGGAGTTCATTTTAGAATAATGAGCTGAATTTTTGCTTCTGTCTGCTTTACTTTACGGAGCAAAAACAGTATCTTTATTGGAATGTGTTGCCATTATTCATGCCTCACCATTAATCTCCTTGGCTAGCCCTCACTGCCTCTACAAAAGGTGAGGACTGCTGGGATTGAGAAGAGAGAGAAGAGATAATGATCTGTGCCAATATTCATCCTTTAGAAAGCGTCTATGCTCAAAAATCCCAAACGATCACAATGATTCAGTGTTTCTCCCCAATTTTTATCTATGTCAGGAACGGAGCCAGACAACAAGAGACACTAAAATTCACCACCAAAACTGAGAACGAATCCATCTGAGTTTACGAAAAGCTTCTGAGCACTGATGCTGGACTGAAGCTCTGCTAACGTGCTGCTCTCGTTATGCCTCCTGTGTAGACACCCTGTAACAGTAAGGGTCATTTTATTCCCCCCTTCATTGTTACACTGTGTTGCACCATCATGATTAAATCATATTTCGGCAAGGTCAATTATTCATGAAGGGGCTTTTTGTTATTTTCCCTTGTGCTGTATTTTAAATTTACAATGTAAAGATAATCTGAAATGTGTCGGCAGCAAAGATTACAAAAAGTAAAAAACGCCTCACCTGAGAAGCACAGAAGCATTTTATATGCGATATCAACATTTGTGTGCATTTTATTATGTTGCAACTTACGCAGATAGCAGATACTAACTTTAGTACTCAAGGATATTTTATGTGACAGCATGTTTTTTATTCTGAATGTTAAAATGTCTTTTCAAACTCTTGTGTGTGATAAAAGGAGGCTTTATCTCACGTGTATCAGCAGTGCAGCTCGTCAAAAGGGAAGAAAAAGATGAACTATCAGCACTGGTCTTTGAAGCAGCATGATGTGACCTGAAGTACAGAGGTGTCTGCTGGATTTAACATTAAGAAGTGCATGTTGCATTCCGGTGCTTGAATCCATAGACTGCCATGTCAGGAAACATAAAAATTACTGCACTGTACGAGGAATTATTTCCACTTGACAAGTTTTTTTACAGGTCACTTAGAGCTCTGATACGTTAAGCTTTTCTGAATCAGGGAGGCCTGAAGTTTGAGCTTGGGGCTCGCGGGAGTTCTGTGTGCCTGGAGAAGGCTAACTCCCTTAGGGTATACTCACCTGTGGTTCATGAGGTCATGGGGAGGAGAGGACAAGGGAGAAAACTAAATGAAAGATGAAGAAAAACAACACATTTCTGCTGTTTTTAATATTTTTAGCACAGCCTGGCGAAAATGGCATGTCCGCAACTCTCCTCTCATCTCATTTTCAGTCCACTCACCTTCTTATAGTCTTCTTTGAAAACCATCCTTCTCGTACCCCTCCTCTCTTTGCACACCCTCCCTTTCTCTTCCAGAAGCATCTCTAAATTTCGCATGTCTCCCTCTCTCTCTGGCTCTCTCTCTCCCCCTCAGGTGCAGATGTAGCTCGTTTAGTTAATTACTGTCATTTCCGCTTGGTTAGTGCTCACACACACACACACACACACACACACACACACACACACACACACACACACACACACACACACACACACAGTAAATGCCTAACTTTAAATATGAGACGCCTACGCATATGTTATCACAAATGAAGCTCACGTTACACACGAACAGTTATGTATGTATGCTCACACATAATAAAAACACATTTAAAGCCATATAAAGATGATTTGACACATATTTATATATATGTGTCTGTGCTGTAGATGTATTTTGTGTTGAGAAATTAATTTACCATTTTTCATCTTGGGGAAGAAGCCAGCAGCGGGAGTAGAAAAACAATAATAAAGATTGTGGTGGTGAAAAAACTACTTTTAGCAGGAGAGGCTGAGGTTGCGTGAAGGTTTTCTGAGAGCCATGGATGATGAAATAAAAAATAAAAAATAAAACATCTATAAAAAGATCAACACAAACAAGGAGTCAAGGAGGACGCTACAAACAGTGAATTTGAATTTGAATATCACTCATCAAAATCTCATTATACAGTAATCTATAATAGTGACTACTGTCCATCCTTTCTGGCGTCCTATCCCACATCTCTCACTCACTCCTTCCTAAATAGTTAAAATACACAGGTTAATTTTAGCTTTTGAACATCATTAGTGACATATTTCTGATGTAAGCACTGACTGGGGGGGGGGCTAACTTAAGGGACTGCACGTCCACACTGTCTTCTACATGGTGTGTGCAATACTCCACAGGGCATACGCAAGATGTTTTCAATTGCAAATACAGAGTGTGCGTGGGAGGGTCGCTATTGCTGAGAAATAAAATGGGGAGAGGAGGTGAAGCTGCAGCAAACGAGGTATGGCAGGAAATGAGATGGGACATAAGAGGCAGGTAAGGGCCAGGAACAAGAGACAAACAAAGTGCCCTGTACAGTCAGGCCACAGTTTATACACAGAGTGAATGGTTTGGATTTAGCCCCCTGAAACAATTTCCTCCTCACCCATCACTCTCCAACAAACAAAGAAAAAAATGGCAGCAAAACAGAGGGTCTCTGAGAGACAAAGGTTACGCACAAACTGCATTTTTGTTCTCTCTAGCCACACTGAACTCTGTGTTCTCCTGTGAATAGCTGACACATGCACTCTCACTCTCACACACACCCTGTTTCTGTTTGTCATCCTGTCTCCTCTCATGTTATCCATCTCTTTGTCTCTCTGCTCACCTCTCTGCTGTTTTTTTAATCACTCTCCATTCATCTTTTCCCTGCAAAGCTCTGCTGCAGCTGGTGTTACTTTACAAAAAAAAAAAAACAACAAGCACCTTGAGATGTAACAGTGTCTTACTGAAAGAAAAAACATGCATCAGTTGTGCACAGAGTGTGTGTTAAATGATCAAATAAGGATGATCCATTTAAAGAATTCACATCATGGTGACTTATCGCATTAAAAAGGAGGGGGGACGACTACAGAGGGGATCTCCAAAATCCCATTAAAACATATAAAGCTGTTGTATAATCTAAACATTTACAGTCATTGGAGTAATGCAAAAAAAATGTAAATATGCACGAGGACAGCATCTGATCACATTAGTAAATATGGTGCGTCTGCACACACATATTGCAACTGCATAAACGGAAAGCACCCAAGACAGCTTTCTATTACTCCGACCCCAAAAAAACACTGTCAGTTTTGTTTTCTCCTGATATCTGCTAGGCGTAGCTCAGGATGATGCAATTGTGTTGAGCGGGGAAGACAGAATTTATAATCATTCATCTGCTCTGAAAAGTAACTTGACTTGACTCCGAGGATGCATTCACGGTGTTTGCTATTGCACTCTGTTGCTGTGTTTGTATTGTTTTTTTCTCGGCGGATCAAGCGGACAAAGATTGATATTCATCCCCTGGTTGGAGAGGATTTCTGAAACTTCCAAAAGCATCAAAGGTTTGGATCAGACTGGATCAGATATTTTCCCAGGCTATGATTTAAAATCTGTTAGTTATCATTACCATCAGCTCCCTGAATATATAATCAAAATCAATTAATACAGCAGGAGTAGCTGCTGGACTGAAGCAGCTGTCAGACGGTGTGCTGAGAGCAACACCTTGATGAAGAATAAGCCGCTTCTCCAGCCTTTTTGGCACTGCTAAGCAGCATCTATATTCCTACTCGTGTCCATGTGTAAATTCATATGCATCTGCTTTGAGAAAATCTAACTGAGAATTTTAGTATTTTAAAACCACAGTGAGAGACTTCAGTAATATAATATCAAACATTTCGCAATCACAGCCTCTTTTAAGTGAGGATTTACTTGGTTTTATTCATTCTCATTGATGTTAATTAAATACTTTTTTGTTGTTTTGAATGTTGGGCTCTGGTTGTCATTATTTTTTGACATAATATCACACATTTTTGACAAAGTGTGTGATATTATTTCCTCCAATTTCATTATAAGTCTTGTTATTGTTTACTTTGATTGTTGCTAAATTGTTTTTTATTAGGATTTGACAGGAAGATTAGGAAAAGGAACATTCACATGTAGTATGGTCTAGACCTGTTCTGCATGAAAAGTATCATGAGATAACTTTTGTTATGATACAGTATGGCGCTATATAAATAAAAGTGAATTGAACATGTGAATGTGAAGACAACCAGAGCTCCAAAATTAGTATGACTACATTCTGTGTTCAAATTTCTGGACTGCATTTATTCCTTGTGAAATGTTGCCTTGCAGCCATTGGCTACAGGCTTCTGATAGTGTCTGTGTATGATAAACATTATAATGTCCTCAAAAATGTAAAACAGGTTACAATATGGCCACGAAAACATTTGTCTTTATTTGCATGAGTAACTGAAAACTGCCGAGCCCACTTAAACACATTACTGTGCTCTAAACCAAAAATTAATGCAGGCCAACACGTCCCTTACATTGGCTGCATTGAAGTTGATATAGCTTTCCCAGAGCACTTTACAGGAGAGCCTAAGGTAGTCACAACGCTGGCTCTAGTTGTCCCCGATCCCAGAACAAGTGTAGAGGTTCCAGTTCTCATCGGCACAAACACTCTCGACATCTTGTACAGAGGGTTCAATGAAGGAACAACAATTTCTTCAGACTGTGAGTATGCTTCGCTCGTCAGACACCTGCAGAGCATCTACTTAAGCAAGACACAACAGGATGGGAGGGTGGGCAGAGTGAAATTACAGTCGAGGAACACCGTCGTCATTCCGGCTGGAAAGAAAATGGCGGTGAATGGCCGTGCCAGACATGTCCCCACTGTTCATGGTGCACCTCTTCTGGTGGAGCCCCCCACCAACACCAGTCTGCCAGATGGTTTGATATCCTGCTGTTACATCATGGCAAGTCCACGTCAGACCTCCTTTAAGGTTCCCATCCTTCTCAAGAATGACACTGCACATGACATTGTAGTTCCGGCCCATCGAACTCTAGCAGAGCTCTCAATGCCGCTGTCCATCTCTCCATTGACCTCCACCCATGATATTAAAGGGGAAGTACAAACCCCCAACCAGACCAACATTACGGCCCAGTGTTTCACATCTGGTCAAATGGATCCTGAAAACTTGATCAAGTTTGAGTTCGCTGATTCCCCTCTGTCAAAAGAATGGAAAGACAGGATCACCAGGAAGTTGAATTCAATTCCTGAAGTCTTCGCCAGAGGAGATCTGGACTATGGACACACGACAGCTGTAAAGCACAAGATCCGCCTTTCTGACCCGACGCCTTTCAAACAGAGGGCAAGGCCAATCCATCCATCGGATTATGAGGCGGTTCGCCTCCATCTGAAAGAGCTTTATGATGCAAACATCATAAGGGAGTCAGAAAGTCCGTTTGCTTCGCCAATTGTCGTTGTGAAAAAGAAAAATGGACAAATTCGCTTATGTGTGGATTACAGAAAACTGAACAGCCAGACGATTAAAGATGCTTATGCTTTGCCGCACATCGAAGAGGCTTTTGCATCTCTGACAGGAGCGAAGTGGTTTTCGGTCATGGACTTAAAGTCAGGCTATTATCAAGTGGAAATGGAGGAAGAGGACAAACATAAGACTGCCTTTGTTACACCGATCGGTTTTTGGGAGTTCAATAGGATGCCACAGGGAGTGACCAATGCTCCAAGCACTTTTCAGCGAGTTATGGAGAAGTGCATGGGCTCGCTCAATCACAGAGAAGTGCTGGTATTCCTGGACGATCTTATCGTGTTCTCCAGTACCCTGGAAGAGCATGAAGAGCGGCTTTTGAGGGTGCTGAACAGACTAAGAGATTTCGGCCTCAAATTGTCACCAGAGAAATGTCATTTCTTCAGGAAGTCTGTGAGATACTTAGGTCACATAGTATCAGAAAATGGTGTAGAGACCGACCCTAATAAGATCACAGCACTCACCTCATGGCCCCGCCCGAACAACATCTCCGAGTTGAAGTCGTTCCTCGGATTCACAGGCTATTATCGAAGGTTTGTCAGAGACTACTCCAAGATTGCAAAGCCTCTAAATGATCTGACGGCTGGATACGTCCCTGCAAAGAAAAAGAAACATGACCACACATCGAAAGGTCAAAGGTCATTCTCCAGTGTGGACTTAAAGAAACCCTTCAATGAAAAATGGACACCCTCATGTGAGGGGGCATTCAAAACCCTCATTGAGCGGTTAACAACAGCACCTGTACTGGGATTCGCCGATTCCAAGCAGCCATACATACTCCATACAGATGCCAGCTTGCATGGACTTGGAGCCGCGCTTTACCAGCAACAAGATGGTCAAATGAAGGTTATTGCATATGCCAGTCGTGGCTTATCTAACTGTGAACGCAGATACCCCACGCACAAGCTTGAGTTTCTCAGTCTCAAGTGGGCGATCACGGATAAGTTTGCTGATTATCTCTATGGAGTGGAGTTTAGCGTGCTAACTGACAATAACCCCTTGACTTACGTCTTGACCTCCGCAAAGCTGGACGCCTGTGGTCATCGTTGGCTTGCTGACCTGTCTAATTTCAATTTCAGCATCAAGTACAGGGCTGGCAAAAAGAACCAGGACGCAGATGGGCTATCAAGACGTCCACATGTCCCTGCGGAGATTGATGACAGTGCAGCAGTTGAGGATGAACGAGTGCGGCAGTTCCTGTCAAGGTTTCTAAAGGAGGAAAAGGAGGACACTTTTCCTAAGCAGGCTGTCAAAGCCGTCTGTGAGAGACATCAGCTGGACAAATTCACTGAAACTGAGGAAGGAAGTGGTCACTTGCCTGTCATTGTGGAGTGTCTAGCCATGGATAAACGTGCTATCTGCCCTGAATATGCTCAAGCTGACCTTCTTCCTGGATCCACCACACTTCCCAGAATGTCTCAGCAGGATTGGGCTGTGGAGCAGAGAAATGATCCAACTATCAGCAGAGTAATGGATATCGTCAGAGCAGGCAAACGTCTCACGTACCGTCTCCGGCAGAAAGAGGAAAGAGAAGTACAGCTGCTACTCAGAGTTCAAGACCAGCTGATTTTGGATGATGAGGTTCTGTACAGAAAGTGCAATGGTGAGGATCAACCTACCCTCCAGCTCGTTCTCCCGAAGAAATACAGACGGATGGCGCTAATGAGTCTCCATGATGATGTTGGTCATTTGGGATATGAGAGGACAGTGGATCTGGTACGTACACGGTTCTATTGGCCGAGGATGAGTTCAGAGGTCGAGGAGACGATCAGAACATGTGAGAGGTGCCTTCGACGCAAAGGAAGGGCAGAGAGAACAGCTCCCCTCGTCAACATCAAGACCAGCCGGCCACTTGAGTTAGTGTGCATGGACTATCTCTCCTTGGAGCCAGACGGCCGTGGCACGAAGAACATACTTGTGATAACTGACCACTTCACAAAGTATGCGGTTGCAGTACCTACTCCTGACCAGAAGGAAAAGACGGTAGCCAGAGCCCTATGGAACAACTTCCTTGTACACTATGGCATACCTGAACGCTTACATAGCGATCAAGGCCGCAACTTCGAATCTGCTGTCATCAAGAATCTCTGTGAACTCCTGGGGATAAAGAAATCGAGGACGACGCCTTACCATCCGCGTGGCAATCCGGTAGAGCGTTTCAACCGGACCTTGCTTGCGATGCTCGGAACCCTTGAGGAAGTGGATAAAGTGAAGTGGCGTGACCATGTGCAGCCATTAGTCCACGCCTATAATTGCACAAAGAACGACACTACTGGATTCTCCCCATATCAACTAATGTATGGAAGGCAACCAAACCTGCCAATTGATGTGGCTTTTGGATTAAACCCTGGAGGACAGAGGAAAGTCACTCACAGTGAGTATGTTAAAAACTTCAAGAAACACTGGAGGAAAGCTACAGACTGGCTGTCGAGCACAGTGATAAAACAGCTCTACGCAACAAACAGAGGTATGACTTGAAGGTCAGAGAATCCACGTTACAAGTTGGAGACCGTGTCCTCGTAAAAAACGTGGGGATTAGAGGAAAACACAAGATTGCAGACAAGTGGAGTCAAACGGTCTACAAGGTGGTGAAACACATCGATGATTCCCCAGTGTATGTAGTGGCTCCACTCACCTCCGAAGGCCCAGAGAGGACATTACACCGAGATCTACTCCTACCTTGTGGATTCCTTGCACCCTCGGAGTCAGCTGAAGTCGATGAGGTCAGTCAGAGTAACCAAAAGGAGAAACCAATCAGAACCTCCCGGAGAAATCCAGTACCTGAAGTTGAGGAGGCAGAACATTTGCCTAGTGATAGTGATGAAGAGATGGAAGTGCACTATTCATCAGAAAGTCAAGGTGAAGTCAATTATCCATCATTTACTATCGTACATGACATTCCCCGAACAAAGATCAAGCCTCCCTTAAACTTGGACGTGAACCTAGAAGGGTCAAATCTTAACCCGACTGCTAGAGAATTCCATCCCCAACAAGTGGAAGAAGAGGAACACTCAAGCGCATCGCAGGTTCCAAGTGTGGAAGCAGATGTGGATGTTAACTTGCCTGCCGACCCCTTACCTGTCGATGATGTAAACCTACCTGCAGACTTACCGGATGAAATAAACATACCTGTGGATGAAAGTCTAACAGTACCTGATGAACCACTCGCTGGAGAACCTGAAAAGAAAATTGACAACACCGAACCGGAAAACCAAGGAGGAACGAGAGAGGAGAGCAAAGGAGACAATGTCAGGGAGAATGTTGGACTAGCAGATACCAGTTCTGCTCAGGATGGAAAAGAACCAGAAATCAGATGGCCAACCAGAACTAGAAGAGAGCCTGAAAGATTATCATATAAACACCTTGGGAATCCATTGACTATGGTCATGCGCTCCATACTGCTTAGTCTGGACCAAGCTTTCACAGAAGCCCTTGACTTGCCCATTGTACCAAGCTCTTCACCTTCCCCTTATACAAGCCCAGTTATTGATATTTAAGTCTGTTGACATGCAGAGACGCATGCCAATTAAGGGCGGGTGGATGTAACCCCGATAAAAATACAGTGGGTTTACTAAATGTATTTGTTATGGATTAGTGTGTATCAGTTCGTTTGTGTTAAATTCATGACAAGAGTATATAGTTGTAGTTGTTTCATGTGACCTCAAGAGGGCGCTTTAAGTATGCTCAATGAGGAAAAGCAGTCATGCGTGCGTTGCATGCTGGGACGCAGACAAGCGAGATTTTGTTTGATACGGATGCTGTCGGGAGATATTGCTAAGTGAAGTTGCCGATGTTTTCTGCAAAAGCACGGTTTTATTTTCACAGTTACGACTCTGTATAATTTTTGAGTTTTCTGAGAGTGCCCGCACGACTGTAACCGGAGGAGACACTTTGTTTTGTGTTTCAAACCGAGGACTCCGATTGGGTTTTTTTATATGCCGAGTTGCTGAATCTACATCGAGTTGACCAGGGGTTTCTGTCTGAGAGGCGGAAACAGAGAGGAGGCAGATTCTTTCTTCTTCATTGTCGTCATGGAGAGTCGTCACCTGGAGGAAATATCCTGAACCAGCGCGCAGTAACATACATACACAAACATACTACCCGGGTAGACCACATACACACTGAACTTGAACTTGGACTAATACAGACTCCAACTAAACTTTTGACTGGACAAATTGAACTTTGATATCAAACAGCTAAGAGCTGAGAGGACAATTTATTTATTTTTTGTTTATTATTTTGTATTGTTTTCATACCTTTTGGGGTTTTTGAATTTCAACAAGTTCAACTTGAATTTCCATGTTGTGAGAATAAATATTCTTGTGTTTACTACTAACCTTCCCTAGCTCCTTGAGACGAATTAGAACGCAGTGAATATCTTTAGTGGTCTAAGTAAATCACTGAGGGTTACGTGTTACATTATGGCGAGCCAGCCAGGAGCTAGGGTTATATAGGTTGACTGTACAATACAAACTGTTATTTTGAACATAAGAAATTGCAATTTGATTCATCTGATTAACCCCTATATTAGTTTTCCTTTTTTTTGTCCCCTCTGACTTAAACTGAAGATAATGGCAAACAGTGATGACAAGCTGTTTGTGTATGTGTCTGGTGTTACCAGTAGTGATGCCGATCAGGACATCATTGATTCCCTCAAGAAGTATGGCCCCGTAGCTGGAATACGGAGAGTGCAAAACACAGGAGGATCAGATGGAGAAACAGTCGTCGTTGAGTTCCAGTCAGGAACTACAAGAGCAAATGTTGAACCTCTCCTCCCTATGGAAGTAGCAAATGTGACCAACCCAAGTGTAAAGTGGAAAGTAGACCATGTTCCAACACTCCCTCGTCTGCTGACCAGGCTGCAGCTGTTCTGTCCGCATCATCCACTGACTCCAGCAGTGATTCTGATAATGGTGCTCGCTCAGACAACAGCACCACACCTTTAGTGCGCAAAAGCAAGAAGAAGTCTAAACATTGTAAGCCCCTCCCACCATTCACCCCTACCACAACACACAATCCAAGTGCTTCAAGTACTGTTACAAAGAAATACCATGTACATACAGATCCCACGAGCCCCACATTGAGTAATGAAGTGACAAACCCCCCTGAAATCCAACGTGTTGTTGTGGAACATGTGATCAAAAGTCAGCCAAGCAACTCCAAGTGGCTTAGGACCTTCTCTGGTAAAATACCTAAACCCCCAGGTGAGGCAGATTATGAGACATGGTCACTACATGCAGAATTGATGTTTAATGATGACAGTCTTTCAGTCGATATGCAGCGGAGGAAAATACTGGAGAGCCTGCTTCCCCCGGCTTCAGATGTGGTGAGGCAGCTTGGTACCTCTGCACATCCCAGACAGTATGTGCAGCTGCTTGACTCTGCATATGGACTAGTGGAGGATGGAGAGGAGGTGTTTGCCAGGTTCCTAAACTCCAACCAGAATCCAGGGGAGAAGGCATCTGATTATCTGCAGCGGTTTGCAGAGTCTCCTGTGCACTGCTGTGAAGAGAGGTGGTGCAAAGCAGGTAAATGCAGACAGACACCTGCTGAAGCAGTTCAAGCGTGGCTGCTGAGACCACAGCCTGGTCTTACAGCTGGAGCTCAAGAATGAAATACCTCCCAATTTTGCAGAGCTTTTGCTGCAGGTACGTACTGAAGAGGACAGGAGAGCATCAAAACATGACAGGATGCAGCGTCATTTTGGCTCCTCCAAGATAAAGCCTTCAGTAAACATTCATTCCGTACCTGACATCTCTCTCTCTGATTCCAATGCCAGCTTACTGCAGTCATACATCTCTGAAACTGAAAGCCTGAGAAAACAAGTGGCCCAGCTACAGATGCAGCTCAGCAGCAAGAATCACAAAAAAGACAAAAAACAGGAATTTAAAGGTACAGTTCCAATAAATAACTCACCTCCACCAGTGACTGAAGCACAGGCTCATCATGTGATGCCGCAGAACACACCCACTCCAAGACCTCAACCAAAGGCCTGGTTCTGTTTTAAGTGTGGAGAGGACGGCCACATTGCCAGGAACTGTGACAAGCCCATGAACAAAGCCCTTGTGGATCAAAAATACACAGAACTCAGACACAAGCAGGACGAGTGGAAAGCAAGACAGCCGTTAAACTGGAACGGGTTCCAGTAACGGGACCTACTGGAACCAAGGACACAGAGGAGAGTCCCATATCAAAATGGAGATGTGAAACCGAATGTCAACAAGCTACGGCAACTGCACGCCGGCTCACAAGAAGGTTGGTTGGTTCAAGACATGTGGCCAGAGTCACAGTTGGCGGAGTTCCACAAAACTGTCTAATGGACGGAGGCTCACAGGTAACGACCATCACCAAAAGTTTTCATGAAACCCACTTACCTTCTCATCCCATCATTCCTATAGAGGACCTCTTGCACATAGAGGGAGCTGCAGGCCAACACGTCCCTTACATTGGCTGCATTGAAGTTGATATAGCTTTCCCAGAGCACTTTACAGGAGAGCCTAAGGTAGTCACAACGCTGGCTCTAGTTGTCCCCGATCCCAGAACAAGTGCAGAGGTTCCAGTTCTCATCGGCACAAACACTCTTGACATCTTGTACAGAGGGTTCAATGGAAGAACAACAATTTCTTTAGACTGTGAGTATGCTTCGCTCGTCAGACACCTGCAGAGCATCTACTTAAGCAAGACACAACAGGATGGGAGAGTGGGCAGAGTGAAATTACAGTCGAGGAACACCGTCGTCATTCCGGCTGGAAAGAAAATGGCGGTGAATGGCCGTGCCAGACATGTCCCCACTGTTCATGGTGCACCTCTTCTGGTGGAGCCCCCCACCAACACCAGTCTGCCAGATGGTTTGATATCCTGCTGTTACATCATGGCAAGTCCACGTCAGACCTCCTTTAAGGTTCCCATCCTTCTCAAGAATGACACTGCACATGACATTGTAGTTCCGGCCCATCGAACTCTAGCAGAGCTCTCAATGCCGCTGTCCATCTCTCAATTGACCTCCACCCATGATATTAAAGGGGAAGTACAAACCCCCAACCAGACCAACATTACGGCCCAGTGTTTCACATCTGGTCAAATGGATCCTGAAAACTTGATCAAGTTTGAGTTCGCTGATTCTCCTCTGTCAAAAGAATGGAAAGACAGGATCACCAGGAAGTTGAATTCAATTCCTGAAGTCTTCGCCAGAGGAGATCTGGACTATGGACACACGACAGCTGTAAAGCACAAGATCCGCCTTTCTGACCCGACGCCTTTCAAACAGAGGGCAAGGCCAATCCATCCATCGGATTATGAGGCGGTTCGCCTCCATCTGAAAGAGCTTTATGATGCAAACATCATAAGGGAGTCAGAAAGTCCGTTTGCTTCGCCAATTGTCGTTGTGAAAAAGAAAAATGGACAAATTCGCTTATGTGTGGATTACAGAAAACTGAACAGCCAGACGATTAAAGATGCTTATGCTTTGCCGCACATCGAAGAGGCTTTTGCATCTCTGACAGGAGCAAAGTGGTTTTCGGTCATGGACTTAAAGTCAGGCTATTATCAAGTGGAAATGGAGGAAGAGGACAAACATAAGACTTGCCTTTGTTACACCGATCGGTTTTTGGGAGTTCAATAGGATGCCACAGGGAGTGACCAATGCTCCAAGCACTTTTCAGCGAGTTATGGAGAAGTGCATGGGCTCGCTCAATCACAGAGAAGTGCTGGTATTCCTGGACGATCTTATCATGTTCTCCAGTACCCTGGAAGAGCATGAAGAGCGGCTTTTGAGGGTGCTGAACAGACTAAGAGATTTTGGCCTCAAATTGTCACCAGAGAAATGTCATTTCTTCAGGAAGTCTGTGAGATACTTAGGTCACATAGTATCAGAAAATGGTGTAGAGACCGACCCTAATAAGATCATAGCACTCACCTCATGGCCCCGCCCGAACAACATCTCCGAGTTGAAGTCGTTCCTCGGATTCACAGGCTATTATCGAAGGTTTGTCAGAGACTACTCCAAGATTGCAAAGCCTCTAAATGATCTGACGGCTGGATACGTCCCTGCAAAGAAAAAGAAACATGACCACACATCGAAAGGTCAAAGGTCATTCTCCAGTGTCGACTTAAAGAAACCCTTCAATGAAAAATGGACACCCTCATGTGAGGGGGCATTCAAAACCCTCATTGAGCGGTTAACAACAGCACCTGTACTGGGATTCGCCGATTCCAAGCAGCCATACATACTCCATACAGATGCCAGCTTGCATGGACTTGGAGCCGCGCTTTACCAGCAACAAGATGGTCAAATGAAGGTTATTGCATATGCCAGTCGTGGCTTATCTAACTGTGAACGCAGATACCCCACGCACAAGCTTGAGTTTCTCAGTCTAAAGTGGGCGATCACGGATAAGTTTGCTGATTATCTCTATGGAGTGGAGTTTAGCGTGCTAACTGACAATAACCCCTTGACTTGCGTCTTGACCTCCGCAAAGCTGGACGCCTGTGGTCATCGTTGGCTTGCTGACCTGTCTAATTTCAATTTCAGCATCAAGTACAGGGCTGGCAAAAAGAACCAGGATGCAGATGGGCTATCAAGACGTCCACATGTCCCTGCGGAGATTGATGACAGTGCAGCAGTTGAGGATGAACGAGTGCGGCAGTTCCTGTCAAGGTTTCTAAAGGAGGAAAAGGAGGACACTTTTCCTAAGCAGGCTGTCAAAGCCGTCTGTGAGAGACATCAGCTGGACAAATTCACTGAAACTGAGGAAGGAAGTGGTCACTTGCCTGTCATTGTGGAGTGTCTAGCCATGGATAAACGTGCTATCTGCCCTGAATATGCTCAAGCTGACCTTCTTCCTGGATCCACCACACTTCCCAGAATGTCTCAGCAGGATTGGGTTGTGGAGCAGAGAAATGATCCAACTATCAGCAGAGTAATGGATATCGTCAGAGCAGGCAAACGTCTTACGTACCGTCTCCGGCAGAAAGAGGAAAGAGAAATACAGCTGCTACTCAGAGTTCAAGACCAGCTGATTTTGGATGATGAGGTTCTGTACAGAAAGTGCAATGGTGAGGATCAACCTACCCTCCAGCTCGTTCTCCCGAAGAAATACAGACGGATGGCGCTAATGAGTCTCCATGATGATGTTGGTCATTTGGGATATGAGAGGACAGTGGATCTGGTACGTGCACGGTTCTATTGGCCGAGGATGAGTTCAGAGGTCGAGGAGACGATCAGAACATGTGAGAGGTGCCTTCGACGCAAAGCAAGGGCAGAGAGAACAGCTCCCCTCGTCAACATCAAGACCAGCCGGCCACTTGAGTTAGTGTGCATGGACTATCTCTCCTTGGAGCCAGACGGCCGTGGCACGAAGAACATACTTGTGATAACTGACCACTTCACAAAGTATGCGGTTGCAGTACCTACTCCTGACCAGAAGGAAAAGACGGTAGCCAGAGCGCTATGGAACAACTTCCTTGTACACTATGGCATACCTGAACGCTTACATAGCGATCAAGGTCGCAACTTCGAATCTGCTGTCATCAAGAATCTCTGTGAACTCCTGGGGATAAAGAAATCGAGGACGACGCCTTACCATCCGCGTGGCAATCCGGTAGAGCGTTTCAACCGGACCTTGCTTGCGATGCTCGGAACCCTTGAGGAAGTGGATAAAGTGAAGTGGCGTGACCATGTGCAGCCATTAGTCCACGCCTATAATTGCACAAAGAACGACACTACTGGATTCTCCCCATATCAACTAATGTATGGAAGGCAACCAAACCTGCCAATTGATGTGGCTTTTGGATTAAACCCTGGAGGACAGAGGAAAGTCACTCACAGTGAGTATGTGGAAAAACTTCGAGAAACACTGGAGGAAAGCTACAGACTGGCTGTCGAGCACAGTGATAAAACAGCTCTACGCAACAAACAGAGGTATGACTTGAAGGTCAGAGAATCCACGTTACAAGTTGGAGACCGTGTCCTCGTAAAAAACGTGGGGACTAGAGGAAAACACAAGATTGCAGACAAGTGGAGTCAAACGGTCTACAAGGTGGTGAAACACATCGATGATTCCCCAGTGTATGTAGTGGCTCCACTCACCTCCGAAGGCCCAGAGAGGACATTACACCGAGATCTACTCCTACCTTGTGGATTCCTTGCACCTTCGGAGTCAGCTGAAGTCGATGAGGTCAGTCAGAGTAACCAAAAGGAGAAACCAATCAGAACCTCCCGGAGAAATCCAGTACCTGAGGAGGCAGAACATTTGCCTAGTGATAGTGATGAAGAGATGGAAGTGCACTATTCATCAGAAAGTCAAGGTGAAGTCAATTATCCATCATTTACTATCGTACATGACATTCCCCGAACAAAGATCAAGCCTCCCTTGAACTTGGATGTGAACCTAGAAGGGTCAAATCTTAACCCGACTGCTAGAGAATTCCATCCCCAACAAGTGGAACAAGAGGAACACTCAAGCACATCGCAGGTTCCAAGTGTGGAAGCAGATGTGGATGTTAACTTGCCTGCCGACCCCTTACCTGTCGATGATGTAAACCTACCTGCAGACAACTTACCGGATGAGATAAACATACCTGTGGATGAAAGTCTAACAGTACCTGATGAACCACTCGCTGGAGAACCTGAAAAGAAAATTGACAACACCGAACCGGAAAACCAAGGAGGAACGAGAGAGGAGAGCAAAGGAGACAATGTCAGGGAGAATGTTGGACTAGCAGATACCAGTTCTGCTCAGGATGGAAAAGAACCAGAAATCAGATGGCCAACCAGAACTAGAAGAGAGCCTGAAAGATTATCATATAAACACCTTGGGAATCCATTGACTATGGTCATGCGCTCCATACTGCTTAGTCTGGACCAAGCTTTCACAGAAGCCCTTGACTTGCCCATTGTACCAAGCTCTTCACCTTCCCCTTATACAAGCCCAGTTATTGATATTTAAGTCTGTTGACATGCAGAGACGCATGCCAATTAAGGGCGGGTGGATGTAACCCCGATAAAAATACAGTGGGTTTACTAAATGTATTTGTTATGGATTAGTGTGTATCAGTTCGTTTGTGTTAAATTCATGACAAGAGTATATAGTTGTAGTTGTTTCATGTGACCTCAAGAGGGCGCTTTAAGTATGCTCAATGAGGAAAAGCAGTCATGCGTGCGTTGCATGCTGGGACGCAGACAAGCGAGATTTTGTTTGATACGGATGCTGTCGGGAGATATTGCTAAGTGAAGTTGCCGATGTTTTCTGCAAAAGCACGGTTTTATTTTCACAGTTACGACTCTGTATAATTTTTGAGTTTTCTGAGAGTGCCCGCACGACTGTAACCGGAGGAGACACTTTGTTTTGTGTTTCAAACCGAGGACTCCGGTGAGTTGCTGTACTGTGTTATGGTGCTATGCTACAACGCTAAGTTGCTAACAGCTAATGACCATGAGTTTTCAGTTGCTTATATATGCAGAATGTTGAACTGTAAAGCCATAAAAACCAATCGGAGTTGACTGTAAGTGTTTTTAAGATGTTGTAGAGAGTCAACATGCTAAGTTGAGTTGAGGAAAGCGCATTTAATTTACGAGTGTCGGAATTTTCACTGCGTCATTCCGACGCCATGTTCAAGGTTAGTGAGTGGAAAAGAGCGGTGTGTGCTGAACGTAACCTGACATGTACACACAGAGGTTCGCTGATTTTTTCTTAATGTAAATAGTATGTTTAAATTCATTTTTGAAACTGAAATATGTATTTTGTAAGTGTAAATGAGAAACATGATTGAAAGGAGATCAGAGTTTATTTGTGTAACATGATTGATATAATACTGTAAAAAAAAACACACATTAATGGTGACCTGAGGTTTTTTATGTCTCATAATGCAGTCACTCATTCTTTGTGGTCAGTATTAGTTACATTTGAGTAAAAGAGGAGAGAAATAGATATAAATCTGTACAGATAATATTGACTGCTAGTTAACTTTATGTTCTACTATGCAGATTGTTTTTTTTATATGCCGAGTTGCTGAATCTACATCGAGTTGACCAGGGGTTTCTGTCTGAGAGGCGGAAACAGAGAGGAGGCAGATTCTTTCATCTTCATTGTCGTCGTGGAGAGTCGTCACCTGGAGGAAATATCCTGAACCAGCGCGCAGTAACATACATACACAAACATACTACCCGGGTAGACCACATACACACCGAACTTGGACTTGGACTAATACGGACTCCAACTAAACTTTTGACTGGACAAATTGAACTTTGATATCAGAACAGCTAAGAGCTGAGAGGACAATTTATTTTATTTTTTGTTTATTATTTTTGTTTGTTTTCATACCTTTGGGGTTTTTGAATTTCAACAAGTTCAACTTGAATTTCCATGTTGTGAGAATAAATATTCTTGTGTTTACTACTAACCTTCCCTAGCTCCTTGAGACGAATTAGAACGCAGTGAATATCTTTAGTGGTCTAAGTAAATCACTGAGGGTTACATGTTATATATATATATATATATATATATATATATATATATATATATATATATATATATATATATATATATATATATACGCACATGCATGAAATAGTTACAATAAACTCGACGATTGACCTGCTTCTTTGTTTTGACACTTACTGTTAAAATTTATGTAATTTGAATTCAGTAATGTTGCTAATCAAGGACTAAAACTTGTTTGCATTGTGTGTTGCTGTTTCTACTGAGTAAAGGGTCTAAATACTTCTTCCAACAAGTTTGACAGACTACAGAGCAGAGGGTGGTGACTTCTAGGGTTGCTGGATCAATCACTCCATCTAGTGCCAGTCATAGTCAAAAGTAATGCTCAAGTTGTTGGACAATATCGCTGCCATCAAAACATGAGTGTATTTTGACCTTGGCATCGTACCTATTAATCAAGTCAAGGATCGTTAAGGACAAGTGAAGAGGACGAGACGTGAAAGAAAACAAGCACACACACATTGCAGCTGTTAAAGAGAGCGCTTTGCCACTGCACTTCATCTGCGTCCCTCTAATTACACCACTAGGAATAGATCCACAGATCCACCGAAGCGCCGCAAAGCGCCAGCCGCCACACCAAGAACTGGCGGCCACTGGTCCACCCTCTGTAGAGCCTCCAACACACACAAGCCACTGGGGTTTCTTACATAACTCTTCCCAGCCAAAAACTTCTGGGCTTTCCAGGCTCTGTTTGAGTCATATCATTGTTTCCTGCTAAGTCTATCTTTCTTGTTTCTGCCATGTTGAGCTTGACCACTGTGAAGGGAGCCTCAGTAAGGGCCAGGAAGGTAGTTCCGTGAAAGCCACTTCCCTAACTCCTTGGAGAGAGTTCACTTAGAGTCAGACCAATGAACCCGTCACTCAGGATTTGGGCTCTGATCAAATCAAGAGGCCTTTAATTATAGGACACTCCACAGCAGGCTGCTCAGAAATGAAAATGAATAAAAGAATAAACAATGATGAAAGGAGTCTTGCAATCACAACGGTGGAAAAGAGGAGCTTCTACGCTTGTGTAAAGATTCATCCTAATCTCATTACACGCCCTAACTGCAATGTGTTTTTTGGCTACACTTCTGGTGCAGTATTCAGTTGTGATTTAAACATTTATTAGTCCTTCAGATTTGGCTCACAGTAAATGAGTCAGAAAGATTAAAAGTGTGTTTGGATTGCTGAAGTTGAGGTGCCCTGTGGAATGGGTCACAGGGGATTCTGTTGGCTGACTCAGCATTCAGCAGTACACTGAAACTAAATGCCACGTGTACTGCATTGTGCTGTGTTGATGGTGCGCCTCATTTGGAAGACCTGAATGTCATAGAGAGCAGCTTTTCTTTTTTTTATGAAATAAAGCTGAACAAATACACCTACAGAAGCTGGCACTGCATAGTTACTAAACTCTGAATCTGAAGGTTTCAGCAAAAATATTAATTTTCCTTTTAGCTCTGTTCCACCAGCAAGCTTGTTAGATGTTTGATTTTGTTTTTCTTATGTGTACGTATACTTGTCTGCAATAATCTAAATGCTTTGCTCAAATCTACTTTGTGAAAATGCCATACTCAAGTCCCAAATGTGCAGTGAATGTAGTTTCACACTACAAAATCAGCTTTAGTGGTTTCTGGTGAGGCCTAGTGAAACTCTTGCTGGCTAGTTTGGCAAAACCTGGTCACTGGTTATCTAGTGAACCACAAACGGCAACAAAACCCTCGGGATAGCAGGCTTCATGCTGAAAATGCCAAGTTACCCTCATAATATGCTCAACGGTAACGGTACGAGCATTAACAATAATTCTGCCAGCATTATAGTACCCCCTCAAGGCACTACAACGACTAGACCAACATATGTAAATTCATTTTTAATCTTCACAAGGAGAACTTGAAGTGGGAAAAAAACAAGTTGGCGTATGATTGGGAGTGGGGGTCCCTGGATACTTTTTTCTTCTTTCTACATAAACGAGCACCTCTGCATCATCATGCTCTATGTCCAGTTGTCCCTCAGGCTATCTAGCCGCTGACATCGCTGACTCCAGTAAAATATATCCTGAAGTCTGTTTTATTCCCTCTGCTCTGCACTCTGCTCTGAAGTTACAATGCGGTCCACTCTGTGTGTGTGGATAATAATGTATAATATGGAAACTGTGGTGTATATGACTGTGGTGGTGGTGGTCAGAGGTATACTGTAAATGCTCAGAAATCTTGACTGTTCTTTTTTTTTTCAGTACCTTCTAGGTTTCAGGAAAAATCAAAAACACATTTTTGGGAAAAGCTGTGGGCTGAAAATCTTGTAGTTTTTATTTAAACAGTTATTTGAATTTGGTGTGCTGGTGTTAAGGAATATTGTGTTGCTTTGTCATAAATTTCATGTGTAAGACTGTTAGAAATTAAAACTGTCCTTGATGTGCTTTTAAGCAGTTTTTGTGCTATTAGCTGCACTGAAGTGGTTCGTGTTCTGTATGTGATTTTTGGTGAGGTGAGGGTTAGAGTGGGTGGGGGTCAAGACGACCACGTCTTGTCTGTCTTTGTCTGCTATGTCATCCTGTTCCTGCTCAGACAGTGCTGCAGAGTTTACTCAAAAGTCTACAGATGTGAAGGATTCTTGGGGCTTGGAGGTCACAGGGTGAGAGCCATCGCTCAGCAGCTCCTTTATTAACTGCACATGCACACACAACATACACAGCATAAATACATGCACACGCTCACACACCACAAGATTAACAGGACCATACACAAGTCGACACATTGCGCACACACACAGACGTGATGAGATAGTCTGTTCACACTTACAAAGCATCTACTGTCCCTTTCATTTTGGGGTGGAGGTCAGCAATGCTAAGAAAGTGGGAAAGGAGATGCCAGAGTAAAATAATGTGGTGAGATGGGAGTGTTAGATTTGTACATTGGAGGCTCATTTCAGCACTGATGTATGCACTCACAGAGTATATCGGCAGTTAAAAAAGTGAATGGAGCAGGTTGGCACTTGAGTGGCAGGTCTGTTGAACGATACGGCACTACTGAATGTTTAACAGAAACACCACTCACTGTCATTTTCTGTACAGCAATCAGAGTACATCATGTGTAACACGGGTCACAAAATGTTGAATTGGTCTGTGGAACAAAACTTTCTCTGTATGCGATACAGTACAAGTGCATATTGTGAACTGGTCGCTGTCGCAATGTTTCACTGTGGAACAGAAAGCTCAAACTGAAAAGAAAATCGTTTCTATTATCATCTGTGTTTATTTAATTGAATTGAATGTATTCACCTGAACTTTATTATAAAATCAATTGGTTAACATGCTGCTTTCACCATCAGGCTACTGCCAGAGGGGTAAAAAAGGAAATATGTTAATGAGACTGAACTTATATGGTGTCCTCGGTACATCAGTACCATCAGCCAAACCCGAGCTCAGGTGACCTGAACGACTGTCATTCACAGCATACCTCAGGTGACCATCAGCGACTGTGACGACAGTCGTCACACAACAATGAGCACTAACGAGTGGAAGTGGAACAATGGGCTGATCTATGAGCTTTCCTACTATAAACACACAGACTCCAACACCAGTCAGTCAGAACTGAAGAAGCCTTGTGGATGGGAGGCAAAACGTCTTCACAGATTTACTAAAAGTCCAGTTGCCCCAGACTTAACCTTTTTGAAAAATCAGTACTGAGTGACAGACGTTTTGTAAAAATACTGTGGAAACCTAATTGTCACGTCGTCTGAGGTGAAGCTAAATCTAGAAACCAGCCCCAATTTCAGATGTATCTGTATTTAATTAGAACTTTTTTTTTTAATGAAACAAAAACTTAAGTATACACAGCTTCATCAACAATCAGGAATTATAAAACACATGTCAGGTTACTATAAAGACATACAGTGTTAATATACCCTACACTACATAAATTATAAATAATTTATAAATAAATCACATTACATTATCAAACCAAAAATGTTTTAGAAAACCAAATGAATAAATTTGTTGTTAGGGTTAGGGGTCAGTGGTGGTTAGATCTCATTTAGCCAAAAGGACCACCTATGGTTGTACAGGTCACACACTTTACTACTGACACATTGCCTGACTTGTATGTGTCATGAGGTTGGTGTAAAATCATGTGTTGGACATGACCACTGTAGAAAATATAAATACACCCACTATCAATAAAGCTTTAACCAAGTTACACCTGAAATGGAAGTCTCTCTCTCCCTCGATGTGAGGGCTCGAGCTCCTTCCTCAAAAATAAATGTGTGTAAGTGTGCGTGTGTGCCTTACCACTGGGGTTGAATTGCATGCAGGATATGGGTTTGTCATGAGCTGGGAAGTGAGCCACCACTCCCTCTCCGTCCGAGTCCTCACTCACCAAGACCTGGAGTATACACACACACACACACACACACACACACACACACACACACCGCCACCACACACACAAAAAGAAACTCCAAATCATTTTCTAACAATGAGAACATTGAACCCAGAACGGGACTTTCCCCTGCTCAAGGATTTCTCTTCACATTTTAGTTTGCTCTGATATCATCACCACACTCAGCAGTGTTCTTTGACATCACCCAATAGTGAAGTAGCTGGACATTAAACTCCTTTCTGAATGTGCCATTGCCCTCTTGTGGATATAAAAAAATTAGGGAAGCCACATTACCTGACAAGAAACACACGTGCAGCAAATTATGAATCGTCAAAATCCAAGCTATATTTTATCAGTGCTGGTGCTTCAGTAAGAGGCTGTACCGAGACGAGTGAGGACGGGGCATGGCCCAACAAGGGAGACAAGAATATGGACAAATTTACTTTGGCAATAATGTGGCTTTTCACATGTGGCTTTGACAATACCCCATGACAGCAAGTTTTCCCGTAAACAGGCAGAAACTGGCATCAAATGTAACGTTGGCTTGTGACTTCTGAAACTTGCCTAAGAAAATAAAATTAGAAGTCACTTTGCACAACTAGAGGCTGCTCCTAAATCTCTGCATGAAGTCTGTTGTCAAGACTGGGACAAATCTAACGAAGGCTGAGTTGAGACCGGGACCTGGCAGAAAACCCCTTTAGTCATGAAGAGAGATTAGAAATAAGCCCAGACATGAGGCCACTTTGTGCACGAGTGTGTGTGTGTGTGTGTGTGTGTGTGTGTGTGTGTGTGAGAGAGGGAGAACATATACACAGAGTTAAATTTGGCTCCAGTGTTGCATTAACGATGTCAGGAAGGCTAGCTGAACATTTTAAATAGGAGCTTGTCCAAACAAGAAACAGCCACTAAAAACTAAAGGGTTTCGTCTCAGACTATAAGCAAGAAAATAAGCAGAAAAAAAGGAAAAGGGCAGAACAGAAAGAAAGAAAGAGGCTAGTGACATGAAGCAGATCGCTTTTATTACAGTGCAGGCAGACAATGTTGTTCTGTGAGGGAATCCTGCTGGAGCCCTTTGAAACAGGAGTGTACTCCGGAGAGCTGAGCCCGTTGTTACACAGAGTGTGTGTGTGTGCGTGTGTGTGTGTGTGTGTGTGTGTGTGTGTGTGTGTGTGTGTGTGTGTGTGTGTGTGTGTGTGTGTGTGTGTGTGTGTGCGTGTGTGTGAGTGTTATGGAGCTGCTGTTCCGAATAAGGAATTTCAAAGTCTGGAATAGATGGGAATATCCTGGACCTCACCTCTATCACCCCCCCCCCCCCCCCCAATCCCCACACCCCCACCCATCTCAGCCTTCCCACTCCTCCTTTCACCGTCAATTTCTCCTCCGCTCTCAGCTCTCCCCTCCCTGCCCACCCGCCTGGCCTAGCCAGTGTTTACGGCCAGTGTACGGTTACAGTGTGTCGGCTGGTGACAGAGTGCAGGCCTGCTTCTGAAGGCTTACGGCCAGCTTATAAGACAACAGACTGGCTACAGGGCGACTACAGTCACTGTGTGAGAGGGAAAGAGAAGGCAGCGAGTGTGTGTGTGGTGACTCCATCACTGACAAACTGTACTATGTATGCTAACACGCCTCATTAAAAATGTGACAGCTACTGCAGTGTGATTGATCATGGTATGGAGTGGCTGAGGAGAATTAAGGGATAAAAGCTTTTAGGATTTCTTTAGACGTTAAGGGGAGATCCTGCTGAAGGCAACTGGCATGGTTCAAACCATCACCAGGGTGGTACTGGTATGTGTACTTGCTGTATCCAGGTATACGCACCTGGGTGCATATGTGTCATGTACTTCAGATAATTACCAGTCATACAAAGCATTTTATTTATTATGCATAAACCTTAACATTACTGGTCTGAACCTTATCAAAGTTTTTCATGAGTAAAGCATATACTACACAACAATTAAAGGATTTTCTACCTAGATGAGCATTTTATGATATAGTGGTGATATTGTGATAAACTATGATATTTGCAGCACCTCATGAATCATTTCTGTTTCTTTCTGTCCTCATGTTGTGGTTCACACTCTCATTCGAACTGTTGTTTTCGTACAATACAGTTACAGACTCTCTCCACCTCTCTGCACTTTTGTTGTTGAGTGGAATAATTTGCCAAAAAAGTTCAAAAGTTAAAGATGATGATTTATTTATTTTCAATTGATTCAGTCTTGTGGGTGTTTTGACCTGTCTGATGTGTCATATGATAAACTACCAAGCTGGCATATTTCTGTCACACAGCTGCATACAACCTGAATAAGCATGAGTGAAAAATATGCAAAAAAAAAAAAAGTTTGGATGGGATGAGTGCCAATTATTGGCAGCTAACTTAAAGTCCAAGCAACGAATCGGACAGACAACATTTTGCCTCATAGAACAACCAAACTGCTGCAGTCTCAGATTTTAGGCTGTTTCATCCACCTCAACAAACCACTTGCAATGTTCTAGTGAGGAAGAAAAAAAAACATATATGGCTGAACACTTACTTCTCACTTGCTTCCCAAATCCCCCATAAAAAGGCTAAATTGAATGTTAAGGCCTTATTTGACATATGGTGCACTCGCTCAGCCTTGAGCTGCATGTGAGGTTACAGACCAACAGCTGACTGTTTACAGAGTGTCTCCTACCAGTGCTGCTAAAACAGGGCTGTGGCTAAAAGCTTGGCTGTTAAAATATGCAGCAAATCTAAGTCACACCTTTCAGCCAGTTGTGCAGAGTGAGGTGAATGGGCCTGAGTGTGTCCAACCACAGAGAGAAAAAAGAAAAAAAAAAGCCAACCTTGGAGATTTTCCCATTTCCCACCAAGCCACAGAGGCCAGAGTTATGTTTACCTGGGTCACACACAACAAGACCAGAGAGGCAGAAAGCCAAAAACAGATCAGAGCCAATTTCATCTCTGGTGCGTTAGGTGCGGGGTTAGGTATTTAGAGGTCTAGCTGGTAAAGCTGACACTCATGCAGGATCCAAAAGAGGAATACTGAGCAATGATGGACCTGGCTCTAGTCTGAGGGTTTGTGGGGGATGCAGGGAGGGAGACTGTCCGTTTTACCAGAATCTACAACTAAGCACATGAAACGAATCAGTGTAGCGGAGATGCTGTAACTTTGCTCCAACCCATGACAAGTTTGACCTATTTTCTAATGACAATGAACAGACCTCATTTGGACTCCTGTAACTTATCAAATTACTGACATTTATTTAACTTCATCTAATACTTGAATAGGGCTGCATATCTTTGATCCTTAATACAGAGACTTTTTTTTTTTTTAATGATTGTTTACTTTCCTGTTTCTATATATCCTGCTTTACATCTCTGCTCGTCCTCATGGCATATTTAATTCAATTCAGGCCGAGCAAAAGTGCAAAAGTAATTATTAGACTTTTGGGATGAAGTCCTCATCTGTAGTGAAAGCAGATGTTTGAAAGCATTTCAGATTTTAAAACAAAAAGCATGGACAAGGTCATGAACCCAATAAAAAAAAAATCATCTCTAAGCTCTGACAATCAGGATTAAAAGAGTTGAAACACATTTACACTCACAGAAATCTTACAGTACCAAGTGTGTTTACATGTCCATGTGTGCTGTAAATTACTTTTATTTCACTACAACAGGTACAAGTCTGCACTGCTTACAGTTATTTTTAAAGGAAAGGAGTTTTGCCCTAATTTGATCCATACACCCGACCAATAATACCCACCATCAAATATTATACAAATGAACACACAGTGTAGATTGTACAAATGCACAGCTCAAAGTCTGAGATCTTTAAATGTGTGTATACTGTAGTACAGAGTCTAATAATAACATTATATGAACTGATCTGCTGCCTTGATTCTATAACTTTTTAATGACTCCCCATACTGAGGTGACTTAATGTCCACACATGGTGAAGTACAATTTGACTTTTGTTAAATCAGTAACAATACCAAGCACAAGCAGAAACACTCGACTGACCTGTCCTTCACCAACACTGTGCGTGTCAATGATGGTGACCACGCCAGGGTTGTGTGGGCTTCGGCGGCTCGTGCTGTGAGGTGCACTCTCCTCATCCGGAGTGCCTGCTGGTATGGTACCTGCCAACTGGGTGACCACTTTACCCACCATTGTCAAGCCTGTCTTTAAAGTCTGGAAGAAAAAAAGAAAGAAAAGGGATGATCTTTATTAAGATTAATGATAGATTTGTGCACTCGACATACATATCCAACATACATACAGGTAATGTGTGTGTGTGTGTGTGTGTGTATGCGTGCTCTTGCACCATGTTCACTTGATGCCTGCTGATAACTTGTACCACTGTAGCCGCAGGAGACACCCGTGTGTGTGTGTGTGTGTGTGTGTGTGTGTGTGTGTGTGTGTGTGTGTGTGTGTGTGTGTGTGTGTGTGTGTGCGAGAGAGGCTCCTCTGTGTCCGCTTAAGGCCCAGCCAGGGTGTCTGGCTCAAACACACCTCTGTGGCTCGATTGAGGGAAATGGATAGTGCTGCTTAAGTGGAGTCTATCTCACCTACTACACTGTCTTTGCCTAATGGAGTCCAATGCGTGTGACTGTGTGTCTGTGTGTGTGTGTGTAAGCGCCAAAGGGGCCCCGGAGAGCCTAATCAGGCATTCAGACTAGGCGGCCCTGTCAATACAGCGTGGCGCCTTGCGTTTGTTGGGTCTGAGGATCACCTACTGTCTGTCTTTGCCACTTGGCCAGGCACACTAACAGTGTCTACTGCCTGTGTATCCCTGCATTTGTGTGTGTGTGTGTAAAATGCCAGAAGAGGCATCAATTATTAAGTGAGGCGTTTGACTCCTAATTGATCAACACTAATGTGTTTTCTAATCACTGCAGTTGTGGAGTTCTTAGTGGTAGTCCAAACAGGGGGCTATTGATCTGCCGGTGGGAGGGGGTGGGTGGGCAGATTATGTCTGCTGGCTGACAAGAAAACATGAACACACACACACACACACACACACACACACACACACACACACACACACACACACACACACACACACACACACACACACACACACACAGATGTCGCCATATAAACAAATTACAATAGAATTTATGTGAAAGGTCTTTACACCCAGGAGTGATAGCCAACAGGGTTGATGTGATGCAAAAATTTTACTGGAAGATGGCAAATTTCGAAGCAGGGAGTGCAATCGGTCTGAGCTGTTGTACACTCCTCTTTAATCTTTCTTATAAACAAAAGCCATTATACTTTAATGCTAGCCCCACCCTCCCCTCCTTTTTTTTGTTTCCATGTCTCTGGACGTCAGCACTAAGAGCCAGCGTGTCGCGCCACAAGCCAGAAGGAGATACCTTGTCATCTATATTGAGATATATGTTTCTAAATGAGGAGAGGGCGGGCAAGCAGACTGCCTGTCTGCATATCAATACCCCGTGCCAGTGTCCACCCCTTACCAAGCCTCTAACCTGTTAGCGACACAGCACTCTTTTTGATGTATACCGTTATTAGCCTGCAAAGACGTCTCTCACACTAGCTGTTCACACTTATTTAGTTAAGGGGAAGGGATACACTCGCTCTTTGTAAATCAATTAGCCCTTGCGACTGAATGGAGCGACAGACTAGAACCATGTGAGGAGCTAGCTAGTTAGCATGTGTCGGCAAGCAGCTCAATCAGACCAGGAATGGATTTCACCTGGTATCAAAGGGGTTTGTTGGCGGTTAGTGAGCTATCTTACAGTCACTCCCCTGTGGAGATGAGTGAAACAAGACCATTGGAGAGAAACGGATTACAATGGGAAAAAACAGATAGGCAGGTTGATGAAGTGTCTCATAAGTTCAGCCGTAGTCAGCCGGGCGGGCCAGGTGGATCCAATGTCAGCACATTTACAGATGGTGTAGGCAGAGTTGGAAGTACTGTATTATGTGCTGTTTTATCTGAGCAAAGACAGACCAAAGGAGCTTCAGACAGAGTACAGCCACAGTCTGAACTCATTTTCACTTTCTTAAGATTAAAGCCAGTTAGTTTAGAATCACTCTTTCTGTGGGGAAACGTGATGGAGGATGGAGTTTCAATAAAAAATAAAAAATACTGTATGTTCATCTGTATTTTTTTTTTAAATCAGTATTAAAGGTTTGCATCTGTATCACATTTAAGGCTGTGCTGCATTCAATCCCTGTTCAATCTCTCATCCCTTTCCCAAGCTTGTATTTGCTTACTCAATAAAAAGCAGTAGCACTAGCTTTATAGTGACACTGGACAAAGAGTGTTGGATCTGATCTCCACCATGGTTATCATCAACTTTGTGGTCCACACCTGGACCCGGTGAGGTTTCATACACAAAGGTTCAACACCTTCCCAGAGGTGAGAGATCCGCTCCCCGTTCACAAATGCAGCTGACTTCCAACACTCCACAAACAAACAAAATGTATGAACCGACACTTACTTTGGCTGCATTGATCACTGTAGCTGTATAGGACTGTGCATTGTCACCGCAAGCTCCACCGCGGGACTGGTGACATCTGATCAACTGCAGGGACACAAAGATTTACAGATGAATACGAGACACATAGTGAATGTCCAGAAGATGTATGAAGAGAAAACTGTGTTGAAATGAATCAGATTTCAGACATCTAAAAGCCGCCCCTCTTCACTCTTTGGGGAAAATTGTTTTTTCTTTCAAAGAAACATTAAACAACTAAAACAGCCAATCTGCAGTGATTTCATTTCAGATGTAATATCACTGGAATGGCTCTGTCCCCGCATTACTCTGACTGTTCCAAAAAAATGGCTTTTATCATTTCTGGAAATCCTGAGGCACTTACACAAACAGTGCCCCCATCTGTCAATTAGTTGAGTGGGCCCGCACCAAAACACTTGGACATTAAATGTATTGCGGAGTCCGCAGGAGAACATTCTGTAAATACTTGACAATCCCATTAAACAGAAGAGAACAGAAAACTCCTGTGCATCTGTTGATTTTCAAAATGTTATCATCTCTTGTGGACTCTTCTTGGAATTAGTTGTTTATCCAGACAGATTAAAGAGGCAGGAAATAGATAAAATGCATTTTTTGGATTGTAAATATGTCGCTTTTCTGATAAGCCACTTCTACAATGGATGGAGTGTGTGTGTGTATGTGTGTGCGTCGATTACCTTGTTCTCAGCGTAGGCCAGCCAGCGGCTACCCAGAGCTATTGGATTGAGGCTGGGGCCGGGACAGGGGTAGCAGCCTGAAAAGATGATCACAGTGACATGGGCACCAATTCAATAAATAGAATAAATGAAAGAACAGAAAGAAGGGTTCATACATATGTTGGTAACTCACTAAATAAATCAAAAAACCTGGCACACTGCAGGGATTTTCATAAGCCTCCTCCCCGAAGAGTGTCTGTAACTATCTTAAACCATTAATGTGTTTGTGGGGAGTCTCTTGTTTGGGAAGATAAATGGGTGTCTAATGAGGGTGACGTGTCTGTACAATTGTATCTGTGTGTGTGTGTGCACAGTATGACCTAATGGAGACTGTGGTACCCAATAAATTGAGGATGACTCCTCTGCTGATTGACCAACATAATAATCCCTGTGGGGATACACACACACACACACACACACACACACACACACACACACACACACACACACACACGGTGTGCTGTCAGCAGAAATATAAATAGAAACCAGTGATCCTAAATGACAAACAAAGCTGTGTCTTCACAAACAGATAAACGTCTTGGACCTCATGAGAATGTATTTTCCTCTTCCCACTCAAACAGATGTGGATCTGAAAAGAAGAACGTGGATTGCTATGACTAACACCAAAACTGACCCTCAGCTACAGGGCCATCTATCTCTGCTGCTGCTGCCGCTGCTACGAGACAGTACCAACCCAAAACAGGCCAACGTGTGCTGGTAAACAGGCTGCAGAGATGACTGATATTGTCATAAATATCTTTAAATACAAGCAGATATAGACAGTGACAGTCGGCTGTTTCCAGTATGCGTAAACATACGGCCAACAAAATGTTGATCCAATAATGATCACACCCGCTGTGCTTGAGAACATGGGGCCTTGTCTCACACAAACACACCCACGCTGAGCTAATGTAAGTGTGTGGAGGTGTGGGGGGAAATGGGTTACTGACAATAATTTAGTGCTCAGGGAGCAGATGAGGTGGAGACAGTAATTTAGTGTGCTGTGTTGGGGAAGGGGGTTAGAGGGGTTGAGGTAAGCCACAAGGGCTGCTGGTAACGCCAGAGAAGCCTTTTGTTGCCTCTCCAAGGCCGAAGGGAGCCTCGGCGGTGAGATAACATGTGTTTGACATCCTGGGTGGAGAGCAGGGGGCTGAGGAGGGAGAGGAAACAGACATGATATGGAATCAAAGGACCAGAAAGCAGGGTTCAGGCTTCTGAAGGCTGAACCCAGAAAGACCTTGGTGAGCATGGTAATAGCATATCCACATACCCTGCTCTCCATATTTTAACTTTCCATTTTTCAAAAAAAGTTTCCAAAAGTTCAAAACAAAAAAAGTCTTCTACTGTTACTGATGCTGATTGTCTCTACCTATAACAGTAACTGTCGTAGTCTGAAACAGTAAGCTCTAAATCAGGCTGCACAGGCCTAGCACCACCAAGCCAACAGCATTTCTCAATAGGCCAACAAAATCCTTATTTTCAGCCAAGATGCACTCGGTGATCAACATGAAAAACAGCCGTGTGTCACTACAAACAGACCAGACAGAGCAAGACAAGCTCGCACAGTCAATGGAAAATCTGCAATAAATAGAGTAAGTAAACGGACATGACTACAAAATGTGAATGAAACAAGAGCAAATGTGATCAGCAGGCATCAGAGTATTCTGAGTATGAGTAGTCAAAACAGTACACACATGACGGATCTTTAAGATCATCTTTATCAAACAACAAGCTCTGGGGCAAGACTGAAATTACTTTGTACATTGCGACTAGTTTCCTGTGCAGTTGTTAGTTAGTCGCACCACAACATACACCTGTATGAGCTTTAAAGTGTGTGAAAGCAGGAAGCTACAGTGTAAAAAGAAGAATACGAATGCCCCCCATAAGTTACTTGTCCAGTGTGTCAGATGGCAGAAATTGAATATGTCAATCATCGATAGATAGATAGATAGATAGATAGATAGATAGATAGATAGATAGATAGATAGATAGATAGATAGATAGATAGATAGATAGATAGATAGATAGATAGATAGATAGATAGATAGATAGATAGATAGATAGATAGATAGATACTGGCTGTACTGTCTCTTCCGTCTCTGGCTAAACTAAAAATCAGCAAAGATGTAGATCAGTGGACCTGAGGCAGACCAAATGACACCTGCCATTACGGCACCTCCCTGTCAATCAAAGCTGTTAATAATGCGTGACTTTAAGCCTTAATCAAATGTGAATAGGTGAGTTGTATATAAATTCACCCTCAGTACAGTTGTCAAGAACGGGGAAATTAGCTATAGAGACCAAAACAGTTTTTTGTACCAGGCTGTAAACATGTTTATTTCTGCTGTGAAGTTGGACATTTGAACATGGGGACCTATGGAGGTTGAAATGTTTTGTAGCCAGCCTCAAGCGGATGCTTGAAGCATTACAGTTTTTGGCTCTTCTGCACTGGCTTTATTTCCACGCCACAGAGGCTACACCTTGCATTTTTCGCAGGCAAGGTATTTTCTCCTTTGGCTATGGGGTTGCAATCATTAACTACACCACTAGATGCCACTAAATCATACACAGTGCTTCTTTAAGTCTAGACACAAAGCAACAGCACAAAGTGGAAATTAGATCTTGCCTGCAGTGGAACCCCCAGCAGTGGAACCAAAGGTATCGTCACACTATAGCACCAAACTCTACGAAAACTCATGCATTATCTCATTCAACTCAGCTGAAGCCAGTACAATAATCCAAAAATGTGTTCTGTGCATGGTCAAACAACAGATACAGTAATGCGCTGTGTAATCTAATGTTCTGCTAATAGTCTCTGCAGTAAAATATTACACAATCCTACAAGCTGCAACCACGGCCCTCATACACTTGATCAGACATCTCAGTCTTCCTGATAGCAGCAACCAGACCTTTTGACTGTACAAAAAAACCTCAGTAGGCACCAGACATGGTCACTGTGAGTCGTTTCACTCAGAAAATGCTAGACAGGGATGTGGAATCAAGATGACCCCCTGCTCACAGCGCATAGCACTTGAATGCAAAAGCAAGAACATAAACATGGGGCGAGCCTTAAGTGCTCATAAAAACATGACATTTCCACCATCACATCCCTGGAGAAGAAACGGACATACAATAGTAGAATGGCTCATCCGAAGCGGAGCTGCACACATTACAGGACCTTCTGTTTACTGCTTTAACGGCCCAAACAGACCAAACAACGTTATGAAGAGGAGGCCCCTGCATTCAGAGACGATTAATAACTATTGAGCATGTTTGGTTTCCTGTGGCCCAGACACTGATAGGGAAGGCAGGCAGACAACGAGGAGACACATTAAAGCCAGCCAGTAAGGTCAGTTTACTCCAGTCAATGACTTAAGTGGACAACGATGGCCATGTAATACAGTCTGGCCTTTCTTTCACAGCCTGCTTGAGCAGACATGGCAGGTACAGCCGGGAGGATGCAGGAGCTGTGCTGTAAACTGTTTTCCTGTGTCGAGCTCCAAATGGAGGGCCTCACATCATGTTTTGATAAAAGCAGTTTAGTCACAATGCACAAGCACAAGAGAACCAGCCTTAGTAGCTGGCTGCATTATAATCAATGTTCTGCTTTGTGTTTATTTGGCTTGTGTGATAGCAGTGTGACAGAGTCACTGATCATGTTTGGCAATGTTAGTGTTGATGCATTGGAAAAGAAAACGTTACAGAGCACTGGGCTTTGAGCCAACATTTCACATTTACATGGCTGCAATCGCACTGCAAGCCTTCATGCTCAATTCTGATTTGTTGCTCAGATCCGATTTTTTGTTTGGCTGTTTGACAAATCAGATTAAAATGTAAACCAGTCACAGTCCTGAACCGACCTGCATGCAAACAGCACATCATACAACTTAGAAGTCATAGAAGCCAGTGTTTCATTCATTCGTTGATAATCAACGAGAACGAGGATGAATGGAATTGAATATACCACTGTTCTGGTCTACTGACCCCTTACAGCACACACTTCACATCATGCGCAAGATGCTAACTGCTCATCAGCAGCAAGACAGCGCTTCCTGAACCGACAGTTCAATATATTGTCGAAGGACACTTCAACTGGACTGGGGGACCTGCTCTACCCCCTGAGCCACAGCCAGAGAAAGACACATTTTAATTGCTTTTTGCGGAGCGATAGGTGCTGCCACTCTACAGAAGTGTGGCTGAAGCATCAGAGCAAAAAGTGGCAGGATTGAGATGTAAACGACTTCAATGAAACAGGTTTAATCCAAAATGTCGGGATGTCAAGGCCAATTTACTGTCAGGAACTAAACTGCAGATCAGAAAAACTATTTAAATCTGACACTAGGTTTATGGACACAAAAGAAACCAGCAGCATAGCTCCAACATAGATTTCAACAAATATTTGTAATATTTCAATGTATAATACAAAATGTGTTTAACTTTCTTACTTGTAACAAAGAACTTCTTGGTGAAGGTGCAGCTGTCAAATGCTGCGATCTTCTCTTGCAGGCTCACAGCAAGAATACTTGAAGAGGGAGAAAACAGTACTTTAATAAGTAAATAAACATGCAGTGTATAATATAATACATTTGTTGAATTCTTGTTAGATCAGTTGGTATAAACATACTGTTTGTTGCAGTGGAGATCATAGATGGGAGTCTTGAACTGAATTGATTTGACCATTTCCCCTGTCCGCAGAGAATACAGGTCAGCACAGCAGTAGGGAGGGCTTGTTCTGAAAAGAAATGCATATAGTTTATCTCTAAATACTTCATGCAGACCTCAGGTAATGTAATGCAGGATACAGAAGTGATGAATGAAAACTTCTTATTTAAACAGACATTTTCTGACACATAAAACTCAAGCAGACGAGTTGGCTTAGATATTCAGCATCGTTCAAGAAATGTCTGTGCTGTTTGCCAGGGTTAGCACACATCTGCCTACTGCTTTCATCCAGATTTGATATTTTCAGAGAGCCAGAGAACACCCTGTTTTAACTTAGACACCCCAGACACATAAAAAAAATGTGTTCAACAGCTCACCTCCTACCCGCATATAACTGCATTAACGTACGTATATACAATACTATGAATAGCGACTTTCTCCCATCGCCAGCTGTCAGGAAGAATGAAACAGAACTCCCATCACCAACAGATTGTCATTGCCAAAAATATGCCATTGCAAAGAACACAATAGACTGGGACCTAAATCAATGTATAGTGGAATAAAGTGACTGTATAAACCAGGGGTGTTGTGGAATTTTCTATCCTTAAGTAACACGAGGTCACGTGTGTGTAGCTTTGGTTGGGAACAGTAGCTGCCAGTCTAAACACAGTGGTGGCCAGGGTCGAAGAGACCTGTTGCTGCCTTCTTAGATATAATAGATTTGTTGATGTTCCAATCTGCGAAACAGACATCTGTATCTCTAGACTAGAATATGTTGACAATAACAGCTGCATGGGTAAAAACATTTTCTTTGACCAAAACTAGTTTAAAGTCTATCCACCAGGATGAGTTGGGCAGAATGTGAGACCGGCTCAGGCACTTCTGATGTATACTTTGAGAGTGTCGCTAATTCTCCTTGATCAAGCGTCAATAAATAATAAAGTACAGTGGTCCCTCGTTTATCGCGGAGAATACTTTCTAAAAATAACCCGCAATAAACGAAATCCGCAAAGTAAGTTTTACAATTATTATACATGTTTTAAGGCCGTAAAACCCCTAACCACACACTTTTATACACCTTTTTACACACACTTTGTACAGTACTCCCTTAGTTAATCAGGACGCAGAACACATGTGCGGTTCTCCCTTAGACAATTTAGGCCGCAGAACACAATGCGCGTTCATACTGTACAGTACACTGTAAGAAAAAAAAAATCATGCAAAATTACACTGAAAAAAATCTGCGAAACAGCGAGTCCGCGAAAAGTGAACCGCGATATAGCGAGGGGCGACTGTATAAGACATCAGAGGCTCCTGACACTTTCTTCCTTCCTGACCTCACCATTGACCTTTGACTTCAGCAATTTCTCCACAACAAGGGCTAGTCAATTCTGATTTCAGGAGGTCAGGATAGAGAAAGTTTCCTCATGTTCAGGTCCACAGCATCATCATGTTTAAGTTGCATTATAATTTAGTTACACATTACACGTATTTGCAGCATTGTCATTGTATCAACATCTGCACTGTGTGAGGTAAACGACTCAAATTAAACAAAGAAAACTATAATTCAACATCATGGCAACAGTATTTAGTGACACTCTGGACTCTGAGAGCTACACACAATAATAAATAATACATCAAATAAATAAGAAAAATAAATAAGAAAAGTCAAAGCAACGTTTAGCACAAGTACAAGTACTGGCCAATCGGAGACAGGTAGGATGAGTAGTGATGTAGAATCACTGTCAGAAAAGTCACAGGTCAAATGTAATCTCCACTAAAACTCAACGATATGTTGTTTCCTGCTCTGGATTGCAGACAGAACTGAGTGTGGTTTCGGACCCGGACCATGGTCCACCTATTATATGTGTATATACACCACAACTCAGAAAAGTGAATTTAGTGTTAAGATGTTGTTTAAAGCCACTCAAAAAGTGTATCCATGTGGGGAAATACATCAGGCAAATTATGTGGAACACAGTTGTTGCACTACTTTTTTTTTTTTTTTTTTTTAAATCATCCACATATTTCAACAGTCCAGTCAGATTACATTTAAGACCGAGCCAAACTAGCGCAACAAGTCCAATCTCTGCTAGACAACTTGAGAATCTCCTAATAGGCAACATCAGGACACATGCGGTCCTCGCACGCGATTCCTGTCAATAATTTTCTTTCTCTTTTAAAAAATGAAACAGTTAGAAAATGGTCATTATACTTGGCGCTTGACCATGAAAAAAGCAAACTTATGCACATCCCAGACAATCAGAGAGAGAAATTAGTGAACCTGCCAATGAACTGCCCAACAGCTAACATTTTGCCCAAACATCTCTTCACTGTTTCTCCTTGGAGAATACATATAGTATTTGTTTCCACCAGGTTCCACTATTCTGAGGGTCAACATAATGAAAGGGAGTAAACTGAAGGACAAAAGGGAAATGCTCTATCATGCACCAAATTTTCAAGAAGCCTTTCTATCAACACAGCAGAGGGTTACATGAGGGGGCCTATCAGACAGCAGGCAATGACTGCTGGTAAAGGGAAATTTAGACATAAATCTTAATCAAGCAAGACCCCTACCCTCACCACCACCCGCCCGCTGTGTCCCTTCCCCCTCTCTGCAAGTGAAGGTTCTACCAGTCCTCTATTTTCTGTCACTCTTGTCGAGGCCTGTGGTGCCACGTTGGCTGAGGATGCTGGGCTGAAATGTGGTGTTAGTTTTGTTTCTTGAGCCATAGGGCTAAGTGCTTTCAACAGTCTACTTAGTCTGTTTGTGCACATTGAGTGCAGTTACATGCTTCATCAGTCTCAGCATGGGCAGTTTTTGAGCGTATGGGAGGTGTTGGCCAGCTCTTGGAAAGGTCAAAGTAGACTAAATTGTGTCTGTAAACACAATGGAAAGGAATAAAAAACACCTGCATGCTAGCGTAAGGCGTTCTTGGACCAGAAGAACACCTATTGACTGTAATTAAATTGTGAGGGCTAGTTTAGGAAGGAAGGTTCAGTTGATTTGAGGGCTTAAATCAACGAGGAAACCCCCTTCCTGCAGACTAGAGCCAGGGCAAGATACGATTAGAATATAACAAGTTTAAACAGTGCAGAGCTATTGCCAAATCACAGAGGGAAATCTGGACATTATTCAAATGACGAGCTCATAATGGGAAGACTT
Source organism: Collichthys lucidus (assembly GCA_004119915.2). NCBI lineage: Eukaryota > Metazoa > Chordata > Actinopteri > Sciaenidae > Collichthys > Collichthys lucidus. The sequence goes on from CM014090.1 coordinate 32,634,897, forward strand.
TCATCCATTACAAGAAACAAATAACCTCAGCCATGTTGAATATTTCTGCAGCACACCATGTTCCGCTGACCGATTCTACTGTGTCTGTCTGCCTTCCCAATCATCACTGTTGCTTCTTTTCTTCTTTATGGTGGAAAGATATCTGCTTCTCCCATTCAATCCTCAAACACATGCACACACAGGATTAAGTAGCAAAGGGAAACAGTGGAGAGAAATGAAATGTTATTAATTTAGAATCAGAGTACAACAAAGCAGCAAAGACATCTTAAACTGTCTACAAAAATGTCAAAATCTTCTCAGAACTGTCAGCATCAATAAGCCACTGCCAGTAAGGTTTTGTCGTAAGACTGGAAAAAGTAAAGGCATTTCATATGTCAAGGACTAAGACTAGGAGTCTACAGCCGTGCTAGCAGAGCTGTAAGGCTGTGTGGTTTGTGCCAATATGCTAATATTTGACACCGCTAAAATGCTGTTGTTTAGCAGGTATAATGTTCACCACATTCACCATCAGTTTAGCATGTTAGCATATCGGGTATGCCAAGACACCAGACAGTAATTTATACTCATTCAAGGTTGGATTATTAAATCTGTATAGTTATTATCGGACAAATCTTCTTCTGTTGGTGGTGACAGTAACCCATGCAACAACATGAATGTCTTGCAGAAGAGACTTTCTGGCCCTGATCCCCATTTGTACAATTTATCGTGTTTTGTGTCCTCTATGAGGGCAATGCCACTGCAAAAACACCCACCAACCCAACTGCACCACTGCAGCAGACTAACTGAAAAGAACATGGAGGTTGCATTTTTGACACATTGCTTTTGTCAGTCTGAACTCAGCCTAAGTATTCCAATGGGGAAGCTCTTAATGGCACTGATGATAGAGTAACCAGCCTGTCTTTCCAGCTTTTTCTTTTCCCTTCCTTTCACCCCTCACCTCTTCCACCCTTATTTCCATGGGTTTTTAACGAGGTCTGTGCATATTTGTGCAGCTTTGCCATGCTGTATGAGTATTAAGCCTTTCTTTCAATATGACAGCAAGTGCCAAATAGTGTAAGTGTCCACAGACTGGAGCTTGTGGAAGTTGTGCTGTATGTTTTGGCGAACAAAGATCTAGAGTTGGAAGACTTTGAGCTACAACTAGTTAAAGATTATAAAAGAGTGCTTCTTGGTAAAAGAACCAGGTCATATTATAGTCAGGCAAGGGCTTAGGAGCGTAATAGTATTGTAAATGTTGAGCAAGTAACAAGTTTGTACAGAGCAAGTTTATAAAATTATAAATTATACATTTTTAAATGTAAATGTAATTATTAAAAATTATTAAAATTATAAATGTCTGTTGTCCTTGTACTCAGTTCAGCCGCTCTTACTGCAGTGTTATGGTAGCTTCTCTTTGTTTAGTAGTCAAGACTAATACAGACTTTAGTGTCTCCAGAAAGACGGCCATTACGTGAAATGAAATGTCAGTAAAATAGATAAAAATGCACTCCTCAGAACTAAGCAATATAACTGAAAAGGCTTGTCATAAAATATGTTGGTAATCCTTCAAACAGCCTTTAGTCTCCAGCTACAATAATCTGGTTACCACACAATCCTGTGGAACACTGTCTGTAAACTTTGCACACAGCTGTCAAAGAATCTGAGCTGACGCAGGACCATGATTCTGAGCTGCAGCTGACACTGGCGGCCCAAACAGGATTCCATCGCCCAGTGATAAAGCAATCACCCAGCCCCACTAACACACACACACACACACACACACACACACACACACGCACACACACAAGTTAGTTAACAACAGAGGCAGTATTTTGACACGATTCATTTTTCTTAACAGACAAAGGCAGGAACACACACCCAGGGATGCAAGATGAAATAACTGCTGCAACAATATCCAACAAACATCTTGATGACTGATACATGAGCTAAACCCGCTGGGAGTGTATGTGTCGCTTATGCACACACATACTCACACTGACACTTGCACACACACATGCAAACATGTATAAGTACAGATACAAGCTAGTGTGGCTATTGTGCAGTATGTTTCCCAAGCCAGCGGCTGGAAAGTAGTGGCGCCAAGTGAGCCCTCTGATCTCTTAGCCCAGGCCCGGAATTAAATCATTGTCCCAGAACAGGCGTGTGTGCGTGCGCGTGCGTGAGACAGCGTTTCGATGTTAGCACAAGTGTGTTCCTCCCTCCTGTCCCAGTGAATGCTTAGTAGAGAAGACAGAAGAGGTGCCACAAAAGTTCTGATTCATATTCCCATCCTGATGGTCCTGAACGTCTCCACCAATATTTCAAAAGGTCCTCACGCTGTGAACACTGCTACCATTACCAATCACGAATACAGGCATTAAGATTAATACAAAAAATTCAGCCGACGATAATTTACTTTCAGGCGGCTGCATCATCGATTTCAGCATTATCAGAGTCCAATCAATCCAATTCAAAGCTCTATCCCGAAAAATGGGCCTCTGGAATTGATTCAAAGGGACAATGATAACCCGCTATTATAGAATCAAAATGGCACAGGGTTCAATTGTTTTGCTTTTGCAGTATTTTAACAAATGACCCAGTTCTAATGGAGGCAATGCAGGGTCAGATGTAATAAGATTTCCTGATGCCGGGGACGTTGGGGCGTAGGTTGAAAGCAAGGCTAAATCACAATTATCATTATGGATCATGGCGGGATGTCAGTCCTTGCACATGTTAAGGTGACGCCGAGCACCATTCCCCAGCTCAGTAACAGGCCTATTATGATGGCCCTATTAGATCAATGTGTCAATTACTATTACTCAAACTGGCCCTTGGGTCTGAAAGGATACAAAATGAGGGATATGGAGGGAAGGAGGCTTGGCTCATTTACTTCCTTTGATAGGACAAGAAGCTACTTCAGAAATTAAGGGGAGAAAATGGAGCGACCCTGCCAGATACAGAACACAACACAGAGTGCAAGATGATTATCATGAGCAGGTTGGCAATTAATTCTTGGTCACATTCTCAGTCTTGTTTAGTTATTCTTTGATTAGCTATATATATTCTCTTATCTAAATAATTATTTCCTTATTAAACTTAAGAATTTAGGTTCTTATGCAGCTTCTTTGTATTAAGCAAAAAAATTTAACTGATTTGAAAAGTTGAATTTTTGTTAAGACTGCTGTGTAAGAGATGCTGTGAGCTTAATGCTAACATCAGCATGCCATTGTCAATTCACATGTGGTTGGTAGGTCTTTATACCCTTTATATGGCACATTGAAATTTAAAAATGCAATCCTTAGAGTGTTATTGGTGGATTTCTTTTGTGTGTCAGTTTTAGGCTGCACATCACAGTCAAAGAAGTTACCATACATGGTCACTTGCCCACAAAATATCATGCATGTGATACAGTGCAGAAAATGTTAGGGTGGGATCCATTAGAGGCCATAGCAACACTACCTGTCAAGTAGCATGACATTCACTGATTTGTCGGAGAAAGTCACATGATTCTGCTCCTTCACTGAGAGACAAAAGCCCATGGAAGTGATCATATATGGTTCCTCGCCCGATAAAGTGTTAATATCTAGCTCTAAATCCAAAGTATGCCTGAGTCTAACAGCACTGCCAGTAGTTTTGCAGGTAAGTCAGAATATCTGAAAAAAAACTACTAGTGTCAATCTAATGAATAGATATATTACTGAGTAAGTAAACTTTTACCTGATGGTAACACTATGCAAAGCCAGGGCATTAATGTTTTTAGAGTTTATCATCTGAGGACCATGAATGTATGTACAACATTTCATGTTCATCTATCTACAATAATATTTGTTGAAACATTTACAACCAAAAATGTTTGACAAAACTGTCATTTGACAAAACTGTCAACTTAGAGGAGTAGGGGGGTAGACATCATATATGTCTGTACAAAACTAATAGCAATTTATCTATTGGTTCTAAATATATTCTGTCTGTACCAAACAACTTGCCTTCCCTAGAGCCCCACAGCTAGTGTTGCTACAAAGGTTTTTCTAGGCACAGCTTTCACTTTTAGTGGTGCGGAAGATCACAAACGATGAAAACTATTAGACTTGACTTAGGTCAAGTTTTCAACAGTCCAAAATAGGATTTTTCTAATACTAAATTGCTCTGCTGTAAAGGAACCAGAGGACACACGTGCTGAATCAATCTCCCATTGGATTGGCTATACAATACAGTCTGTCAGTTTGGGTCATTTTTCTATCTGACTGCTCTGCCACTGTGCTGGACTGTACCAGATTTGGAAAACCTCCTAACAACACAGTGTTTAATGTGACTTTTACAACCATGTGTGAGTCTTGCTTTTAGATATGCAACTGTTTACAATGGTCATTACAGACCATTATGGATGGTGTGTGTCTTATTATTGTTCCATTATCATCAATCTAGTCTGTGTACTTCCTCCTTGATGAAACATGTTGACATCTGTTATTTTAATTTTCACATCGATGCTGTATTCCATGAGCACTTTCCTTATGGCTGAGAGAATCTGCACACATCTTTTTATGAACGTGAACTAAAGCAGGGGATCAAAACCACAACATTTCATGTGGCTGTGGAAAGCCTAGATGGTAGCCTGAGGAGGAAGGGACGTCACCACATTTCCGACTGGTGCAAAGTTTTACAGGCTCCCCAAATACGGACGACAATTACATGCTGTGGAAATGCTAAACAAATACAACATTGGTTAGGGAAGTCAAGGCTGGCTCTGCTGGAAGGGAGCTAATGCTCCAAGTGAAGACTGTCGGACTTCTGAGGATAAGCATTTCCACTGGGCTTCAACTGATAGGGTCTTTTGAATACTGAAACCCTGAAATTTAAGATCAGCACTGCCAATAGTCAATAGTTTATGCCAACATTTAACAAGTACTCAAAGTTCTCCCCAGTATTTTATTCTTGACAGGATAGGAAGCAATGTCACACAAACTGGCCTCTTAATTTTGGACCTTGGAAAAAGAAACTGACCACATAATCTTACCTCTGTCTCCATTTTGATCACATCACAGGATATCAAAAGATAGAGTTGTCATAAAATTATAAGCTACGCTAAAAAGTTCATGTTTTCTTAGCGCTATAAAGACCTCTCATCCATTGGTACATGTACAATCATATCTACAATTCCATGAAAACTGGAAAATAAAAACTGTACTGCAACATTCTTCCCTCCTCTCTCCTATTTGTTTTGTTTTTTAAGCAGCGTTCAGATAGGGACAGGCAAACCAGATGCCGGCAGCGTTTTTCAATTCATTTCAGTGGGGGTCATGTGTTTCCACACCGGCAGTACACAATGCAGGCATTGCCGCCAAAAAATGTTGCCGGCGTGCGGGAGAGAAGTTGAGCTAGATTTAACTTTAGGAAAAACGGATACCCACGTCACGCTCCAGCAGCCAATCAGAAACTGAGATCGGTCAAACCTCCACAGACAGTCTGAAATGTCTCTGAAGCAGAGACTGTCATGTATCAGCTTCTAAATCCTTACACGGCAAAAAATATAGTGACACAAAAAAGTTTGATTTGGACCCAACAATTACAGAGAGAGAGAGAGAGAGAGAGAGAGAGAGAGAGAGAGAGAGAGAGAGAGAGAGAGAGAGAGAGAGAGAGAGAGAGAGAGAGAGAGAGAAACAATAACAGAGAGCGAGTGCCGGCCTCGATAAAGCTGTTAATTAGCAGAGGGGGGGGGGGTTGTCACAGTGATTCTGGCAAGCTGCAGGCATTAGTAGGAAAGTAATTAGGGTAAAAAGTTCAACCTCAGCTCCATGTCTGCAGAACTACCAGAAATGCATTTCCTCCACTGTTTAATACTTCACATACAGTATAACAGCCAGCATTTTGGCATGCAGCACACGCTGTGCCGTGTGTGTGTGCATGTACAGACACCAATTATTTGTGTTAATGCATTAAAGCACCACATTATAGCTAACAATAAGCAGAACAGCAAAAAAAAAATATCAAGTCTGACTGTGTAGGCAACCAAGGTAAAACAAGAATAAAAACAATACTAATCTTGTACGTTTAGGAAGTACTCAACAATAAATAGTGTAACAATGAAAAGAAATTCGACATAGGAGTTTATGTATATTCAGCCCATAAATCCAGCTTACTTCTCCATCCTTTGACAGCAGTGAAGTGGACATTAATATTCATTATGAAAACCATAGCTTGCATTAGATCCAATTTTAGCCATTTTAGCCTTGTGCGCCAATTTTCTGTCTGAGTTAAGTGGAAGCACTTGACACATGAAACATCTGGTCATGGAGTTGAAGTTCTTTTTTTTCTGCTTCGACATCTTAAAGCTGGAACTCCAAATGTGACGAGTGAACTTTGCATCATTGTATCTGCTTGTGCATAAGAACACAAGCTTTTATGTGTTACAATGTGGATGACATAATGATTATTTTATCAGGTGCTAAGAGTTCTTGCTCTCAAAACTCACTTTCCAGCCTTTACAAATAACTCCCCATGCACTGGAGGTTCAAGGCTCTCACTATAAAGACTGGACAACTGAAATTTCTTTATTCTAGTTTTATGAGACTGAAGACACAGAAAAGCCCTACCTACACTGACTTTCAGCAGGAGATGGACGGCTCTGTGCAGGGACTTCAGTGTCACTGTTTAAGGACACTCTCTGACACTGATGTATTGTTTTCATGAGAGTTAGTTTTGGAATTTAGACAGAGGTAAAAAAAACAAAACAAAAAACACACATTTTCATGTGCAGGCTTTAGCCATTTCACATACGTGACAAAGCTATCTAGGTTATATATGCAAAAATATAATGACAAAACAAAAAGCTTATCTGTAATTTTTTTTAAATCTTCTCAGATTAAGTCATTTTCTTCACAGTAGGCTGCTACATATATACAATTTTGTGAGTTAATAATTTAACTCACTTATATGACATATTATTAGACATATTGTTAGTCTCATCCTATTAGTTTGATCTAGACTATAGTAGTGCCACAAAACATGTATTGTACAGTACTGCATGCAGTGATGATGTAGCAAACCTGCTCTCTAATGAAACCTTGAAGTCGATCTTCTAAATGACCAAACACTTTCACTAAACACAAAGTTCAGAGGATGATAGGAATGTTGTTAGTTAGTCACTGTCTTTAGCCATCGTCCATTAACTTCTGTACAAATTGTCATGGCAATCCATCCAAATGTTGCTTGAGGCTCTAGAAATAAGGTTATGGCATCATATAGTCAGTAGGATTCAGTCTCTGGGGATCCTTTAGCCTGGTCCAAGGAGGTTGGACCGACCAACAGACTGACATAGCTATCCTTCAGTCTACAACGCTACCATGCCTAAAAATCTTACTGTCATTAATAAATAAATAAATGCCCACCTGAAAACCATCTGCGGCAGTGACCGCAGGTTAGATCACTTCTGAAGCTCTTATAAATTTTGGTAGAGATGAGAGTCATTTCCTAAGCTATATAAAATGTTTTTACTCTTAAAATGTATCAAATTATTTTTGTCCAGGGCTAAAGGCTTACCCTGAGACACTAGGTAAATATGGAACCACTAGTGTTACTTAACCAAGGCAAAACCCCATTTATCTTTGATCCAACATCTGAAGAAAATTACATTAGTACTGCTATATACTGTATGCAGTTTAATGTAAAGGGAAGGTTTAAACACTAGTAAAATAAAATATTAATTGCTTTGACCACAGAGGCCTGGTTTAGGGAATGGGGTTGTGGTAAAGGTTTGAAAAGTCATTACTAATCATTCAGCCTGTCGGCTGTGTTTATATGCACCACTTCCAGTACTACTGAGTTTAATCTGACTTCCTATTTGAAGGGGGAAAACTGGCGAGGCAGAACACATTTTCGACAGACGTAAAACAGACATGCAAGTCAAAATAAACGCTCCGGAGTGAAGCCTGAGCCCCGAAGCTCTGCCTATACACTGAACAAGTGTGTATGTATGTGTGCGTGTGTGGAGCAAAGGAAAAGGGGAAGTGGAAGACCGGATTACAGCCACTCTCATTTCCACGCTGGGGCATGACAAAAGGGTCCGGGAACGATTTCATAAAGACGTTTTTTTTTTTGTTTTTTTTCTCAGTGGAGAACGTGACATTCTTGTCCACAAATTAAAGACAAACTTTGGAGACCAAGAGGAAAAGATCACCAGTGTCTATGGTCCTATGGGCACACAATCAATGCAGCTTCACCTCAAACCATGACGACAGTAAAACTACAAAATGAATACATAAAGTATCCGGGATAACTTCCCTGATGTTGCATCTACCCTACACATACAGTAGGCTTGGAGTGCTTAAGCTCATGGGTGGTCACAATGTGACAGTGAAGAACACCATAACCTCATGGTGGATAAAAAGCATCACTTCTCCAAATCCCTTTAATCTGGGGCCTCGTTTCATACAAATGCTTGATGATTTCCATTTAATACACTTTAGAAGATGGATACATCCGGTCAGAGAGCAAAACCTGTCATGAAAATGCACTGAAACACAAGGGCTTAGTGCCACAATGGGCTTTGCCATCAAAAGTGTTTTATTGTGTGTGAGCTAAGTGGAATTTGTTGCTTGCAACCATATAATTAAAAAAACGGTGTTATTTCACTATGGGATTTAAAGCAGATTCAGATAAAGATGCTCAGCAGTATCAGTGTTTGATACTGTTTGCTGTACATTTACTTTGGTATTTAGAACCAGTGTGAGACAGGTGGCACCTAAAATTTTACCGAACAGAGTTATCACAGTAACGTCTTTGCTTATAGCACTGATGGTACATCACGTGATGTCATTTATTGTGAGCCAGGTACACATTAGTCATGCTAGAACAGAAAATGTATTCATCAGATTGTATGGATAGTGTTGCCTCTGATCCGATTCCTCTCAAAAGACAGAAAATGGTGAGATGGTTAAAAGATAAAGTGTCAAGCCCCTTGCACATTTATTGTGCAAACACAGGACTCGGGTTTGATGGTTAACTATTGGTTCCAATACCAGAAACATATGTTATTGTCCAATAACTATGTATGCAGCACAGGAACAGTTTTATACTGTGTTTGGGACTGGTTCTCCATCCATCATCCGCCTTTGGACAGTGTACGCAGGGTGTAATTGGGCTATAAAAATGACCAGCTTGCTCAATAAAATTGTCACATTTGATTTCTTTAAAGAACATGAACAGTTTTTTAAGTTGACTGGATTTAGGCAAAACCCCTTACTGATTTAGCAGAGTTAAAATAAATAGCCTTTATGAGAACAGAAAAGCCAAGGGCACTTGGTCATGTATTCTGAAATACTTAGAAACATTGCCAGACCCATAATATAATTTGACCAAACACGCTCTTCTCCCATGCTCGCAAAGTTAGGTTGGCAATGGGTTTTTTTGGTCCTACAATTGGCTGTTATTGCAAATTGTTAATATTACAAAACATTTTGGAGCAACTCTAATGACAACAAAATGGATAACACTTTAAAATGGGACAAACAGTTATTTCCACTCCATTAAGGACATAAAACTCCCAATGACTGAGACAACAGGGCAGTTCTCAAATTGTAACTGCATGTCGAAGGCCTCCTAGAAAGCATGTATCATGAAAGACAGCAAGCCAAGGTAAAATAAAACATACAATGGATAAATTGCAATAATATTAGGTTATCAGTATATCTTCTATAATGACATTTCTGCAAAACACCTATGGAGGAGAAGCAAAACTGTTTTTTTTTTTTATGTTTATTTTTTGCTTCAAATGAATGAAATTAAATAACATCACAAATTTAGTTCATTTGGTTTCAGAAACCTTTAACAGCTATTATATTACATCATCTTCCTGTGTCCACCAAAGTAAAATAGGATGTTGTCAGTGAAGGGAAAGAGAAAAATATATGTATGACCTGGGCTGTGAGTAACGATTATCTCCATTATTCATTTGCTGATTATTTTCCTCAATAAATAGTTTCAATTGGTCCATAAATGTTATGAGAATGGTTGAGATATGCAATTTATCACAAAAACAATTTCATACAACCTAAACTGAGTATTACATGTAGTATTACACAACAAATAACAGCAACTTGAGAAGCTGAGAATATTTGGTATATTTGCTTAAACAATTGATCATTTAATCAAGTTGCTCTAGCTGAAAAGTGAAAAAAAAGTAATTGTCAGAGGTTTCATTGTGTTTAGGAAAAAGAGGAGAAAGTCCTGATTTTTTCATTACATGTATCACTTCATTCCAAAATATGTAACATTATCTGTAAAATCTACAAATAGCTTAGTCGTTCTCTAACTGACTCTATGTAGCACAAAAGAATACAAAGTGGATTATTATTTAAATAAAATACTCAACGTTCTTCCAGTTTGGCTCTGCCTGTCTATGTTTATGGCTGCGACTGAACACACGTTTCTCATCTTAATATATTTTCTGCAGACAAGACACTGTCACATTGCTGCTACAGTAAAGAAACTACACGTTTGTTCCAAATGGATTGATAATTAGGCTGTATAAAATAAAATGTAGTCGATGTGACCAGCAGTTACATGGTACCATGATCAGTTCTGCTGACGGTATTGGAGGAAGATATTTAACTATGATGCAGTTTTTCTATTGCCATTCCAAAAGAGAGATCTCTCTGTCTGAGCCTGTGTTGAGTGAGGGCGGGGCCAGCTCTATATGACACACACACACACACACACACACACACACACACACACACACACACACACACACACACACACACACACACACACACACACACACACACACACACACACACACATACACACACACACAGAGGACCCTGCTTAGCCTCTCCCTGACAATAGTGGAGGGAAATAAACGCTCAAAAGTGTGGTTACACTTGAGTCCACAAGGACAATGCAATGCTCATTACCACAAGACGAAGTCTTGAAGTCTTATGAAGTCTTTTGCACGTAAATACGATCGTTCCAAACATCTAGTTAAAGAACATCACATACAGGCAGAAAAAAACATAGTTTTCTATTTCTATTTAGATCATCTCCTGTTGCCCCGTTCAACTCAGGTGTGCCGTGTATGCTAGCAGCCTGGAGACTGCACACAGCTAATCCTGGCAACTATGAAGTAATTAACTGGATAGTTAGGACTTTTAACCATTAATCCATGTTTGTATTAGATTAACATTTTAAATGCTTCAGATTCCACATTGTTCAAATAATCATGAGAAGTTACCATGAAAAAATGTATGGCAAGCTGGTACTGTTTTTGGGTTTGGCAAATTGAGACACCTAAAAAATAAGTATAAGACTGGAATGAGTGATGACACTGATGTGTTGACACACACGGCATGAAGCAGTTAAAAGCCCAGTGATTGGGCTGGCCTTCAAAAGAAACAGTATGCATGGCCTCAACCTTGACCATGATATCTGCTCAGAATATCCATCTACACTAGCTAGAACCCCCCAAAATAGCACATCCAGTAGTAATCCGCACGGTGAAAGAGGACTATATTGGTTAAAAGAAAAAAGCGCCACATCCTCCCAGCATCTGGAGATGTTGTGAGGGGGTAGCTGGAGGTTGGAAATGTCACTGACAGTTCCCAAACTCTGGAGAACAAAGCCTGCTTATTCATCACTGAACTTTTGCCTAAGAAGTATTTGCACTCAAACACCCACAAACACTTAAGTTGCCTCCGTCTTAGCCATAAAATTTACATTAATTCAGAGAGAGCAGCCTTAAATCTTGCAGAATTTTAATACCTGTGGATGTAATTAAAATGAGTGAAAATAATAACAGCAAGTAGGGGGAAGGAAACACAAATCCTTTCCAGAAATGTGAGCAGACATACCAAGGTCTGCAATGGCACCAGCATTCTTTACTAATTCCCAAAGCCCACTGGCACTGGTGCAGAGAGTGAAAGGGACGCATATGTAGCTTTACTGTCAAGAAAATCACTGGATCCATACATTGTTTGGACTTAACGCATAATCCTTTCCATTGATAAAATTATGTTGAGTGTGCCTGGCTGGAAATCCACAAGTACAGGGCTTCAGCACACATGCTTTTTCCCTTCTCTGGTTTTCCTTTAATTTGCAAATCTTGTAATCTAAGCCTAGAGCTGACTGAACCAACTTCTAAACCAGCACCGCTGTAGCGGCCAAGGCTCCAATCTGTTTTCCATTTAAGTGTCAAGACGGCATCCTTTTTGGTGGTTAACAAAATCTGTTATTTCAAAATGATTATATGCTAAAAATTGTGTGAGGACCTTAGTAAGTTTATGAACAGGCCCAATGGAAAGTACTGTGCCGCACCCGGAAGCCTTTTTCCTTCTCGTCTTTGACCAGAGTGTTATTTACCAAGCACTTCTGTAGGGGGAAGAACCAGGCTGTGCCATTCAGCCAGAGGTCAGGGTTTCTGCTTTTCAACACAGTGCATGTTTTCAGCATTAGTGTCGAGCGACGCCTGGGTGATTCGCCAAACCGTCAAAACGCTGCCTGTCTCAGTGTCAGTGAGGACATAGGAAAAGCAGAAGCAACGGCAACGGCGTCAGACAGACAGGGGCGGCAGTCCCTGGAAAACATCAAGAAGGTGGTCTCCATCAAGCCCCAGCTGAAGACAGACTTCCTTATTTCATTTCCCGGGGAGGATATATCGAGTTAAATTTTGTGTTGGTCTGGAAGAGCAGCATAAGTAAATGGAGGAGGCGGGGGGAAGGGAGGGCATGGACCGGGTACGGAGAGGTGCCTTGGGGTCTGTCACTTTTTAAATTTGCTTTCTTTCACTAAACAAAGACATCACATTCCCCGTCTCAACTCTGAGAATCCCAGGGACCTATGCATCTGTTTAGACTCCTTTTTGTCTGCCCATGGGGCGTTCAGGTACTGCTCAAATTCCAACCATAGTGCCACTAAGAGTCCATGATTCACAGTCGCTAAGCCTACATCACTGGCTCAGCTCCAGTTGGGTGCATGTGAAGGGTTCATAACAAGAAGCTGGGTGTCCTTTGATGCCTCTTATTATTAAGACAAAATTACTTTCAGATGTAGGATTTGTAGTTCATGACATTGCAAAGAGTGAAACACTTTCCACTCCCTTCTGCACTTTTTAAAGATAAAATGTCATGAAGATGGGTCATTCCAACAGCACAAAGAGGTTGCTTTAGTTTCTGTCCTTTTTTTGTTCTAGCAGTCAGGACCCAACAAAACACTCATCTATACAATTTAACAATAAAATCTGCCACTAATTCTACATTTGGAAAGATTGGGAAGATAACACTACCACAGAGGTGTTGGTTTGACTATATATTTATTAATGGGGTTGTAGTTAGCGGTGGTTTGCTGGTGAAATGTGTTTCTAATGTTCTCAAGCTTCAAACAAATGCTCAATTTGATTCAGATAAACAGATTCATAATTTGCTGTGTCGACATCTGTAATGCTGTCAGTCAAATCTCAGTTCATAATGCCCCTTGTGAGTGTGTGGACTGAACAGATAAATTTAATTATACAAATACAAAATAACAACAGGAACTGACTCGTTTCATGGGGATGGAGGTAAAAAATACCAAATCTTGACTTAATTTATTACACTTGTCAAATAACGTCCATCACATTGTAAGGCAATCATGGGTAACATGTAGTATACTGTATGGTAACAATTTATCCCATAAAAAAAATCTAATCAAAGTTGCGCTAAACCATAGTTCTATATGAATAAATGTTCTAATAACTGATGATGTTTAAGAACAGCCCCTAATGACCAACAGAGAATTGTCAGAATTCCCTCCAGCTCCACCGGCTTTTTTTCACATCTTTTAGCTAATTGTTTTGGTTTTACAGCCTGTAATTTTGCTGATGAAGCCACGGTATGCTGCCTGCCCAGCCCCAAACAGCAAGTTCGTGACTGGCTGGTGAACACAGTGGAGCATTTAGCACTTAAAAACTCAGATATTTTTTTTCAGGAGTTGGTAGAAACCAAAAGAATTTAAATGGAGAGTGAAAATTAGACTTCCAGTAATCAGGTGAACACAAACAGAAGTCAATGTGTCTCTGTGTCTGCTGGTTTTGTGAATAGGCAACACTTGCCAACATGTTTGCCATACAAAAACTTATAAAGTAACAATATGTCCCTGTTGTGTTCAGAAAAAATGCAACTTTAAGCTTAGCTTTGGCCTCTCTGGAATTACTGTTCATGTCAAATATTAATAGCCAGTTACATTCGGGTCATTGCTTTACTGTGAAGTGTGTTTTATCCGCCTTAGGCAGAAGGCTAGTGATGCAGTGATGCTCTCCACTACGAGACCTGGACTCCGTGTGCACATTCTACTTTCAGTGTGTTAATGTGAAAATTCTGGGTGCACTCATAGATTGAAACATCCATGTATTTTGCCAAAGAAAAACAACTACTAATTAATGTTAATATTGTGAGTAACGTGATGGTGGACTAAAAATTAAACCTGGCTGTTGTCAAGTTAGTGTGTTCTCTGCAAGTCAATGTCTATTCAGCTAAAACTTTTTTGAGGAAAGAAGCTTCATTCTATCAACACTGTCTAATCAGGTTTTCTGTAGTTTCAACAATTCCAAAAGAATGAATATTCTCTCCAGCTAAACTTGCATTCTAATCAATAATTCAGTCATTCTCAATAGTTTCAATAATTATCAATAACCTAAGCTTATCAACAGTTTAGCTTTGAATCAGGTCCTTAATTATCTGGCTCAAGTATCTTGTGAAAAATGAAGTGTGTCAGATTTTGTATTTGGACTTACTGGGAAGAGGTAAACCAGTCAGTGCAGTTGTGAATAAGTCATAATTTACTTAAAATGACACATTCTTTTAAAAACAGAATAAGACACTATTAATCAACACATATTATTTGTGGCATCCCTCATGGTTCCATGTAAGGCCCCTTTATATAAGATAGAAGATAGAAGAGAAGCTAACCCATACAACAAGGAAAAAGACAGCAGTGGACAGCTGAGGGATTAAAAACATCTAAGTTGTGTTGAAAGAGTAGGTGAGGTCAGCTTTATTATGATGAGTGAACTCACCCAGAGGACCCTGTGCTCTTGCAGACCCCCAGCAGGGGCCTCTTGTCTGCAAAACTGTCCGTCTTCAGAGGACCTGAGGAGGAAGAGGAGTCATAGTATTAGGCAGATGAGAAACAGAATGATCTGCACACAACAAAGAGGGACATTCTTTAAACGAACATGTGAGGCCTCTAGTGCTGCCCACCCTCATTCAACAGGCAGCCTATTACCATGACAGGAAACGTGCTGATTACATTACTACTGTTTCCCTGTAATTCAATTATGGTCACGAAACATTTTTGATGAATGTAGATTTTTTTTTTCCTCCAAAATCAGGCCTTATTTTGCAAGTTAGTGGACCAGCCAACACATGAAATCCACACACTTTCGGGTTCTACCTTTTTCTGGTCCTTCAAAAAACTGAAACCTGTAATGTGTATGTGACAAAATTGAAATGAGCTGGATAAATCTCCTTAACGTTGCAAAGGAGAGCAAGTTTTTCTTTCTATCTGCTTAGTTTGTTTTGGGGGGTTTAGGGTGGAATTACAGCCGACCCAGCAGATATATTTATAAAAAATAAAAAGAAAACATGTTGTATTTAATAGACTGATCCCATATTTTCCCTGATTGTCTCATTCTTGAAGACGGATGGCGGATCAGGGTATTGAGGGGATGGGGGTGCTTAGATTGAAGAAGATGTTACCCTTTGGAGCACTGTAATTTGAGGCTTGACAGTAATCAGCCCGAGTTCCTGTGGTATGGCGTGAGAGCAAATGTGCCTTCCATACAAGCCTTTAACACTCCCAACAGGGTCCTTTCTTCTTTCATGTTTCTATCGTCGGACAACATTCCCAGTCAAGATATTGAGGCGTAACATAAATATGACTCTCAGAGACTTAGTGAAATGGCACATTTACTAAAATAAACTTTTCTGGGAAAAAATGCAATATTTAATGAATAGAGAGCCTTTGATTTGAATACTACCGTAATGGACAGTGATTGAAGCAAGTACTAACTTCCATGTGGACTTCTGCATGTTTTAGTGAAATAGAGGGGATGGTTTCATGTTTAGATAATACTTTAACATGGTCTCAAACATTACAGACAAGATGCTTATTGTTAAACTTCATAGAATTATTTTTACAGTGGGGGAACGTCACAAGTGTGGCTTGATTATGAAGACATACAAACTGACTTCCACTGACAAAGAGCACAAAGAGCTGCAGTACAGTATTTTTTATTTATATATATATATTTTTTTTTCACATTTCCTCAATGCTCATTTGTTATCAATCAAGGGAACAGTGTTGCCTAATTTTCCAAGACAACGGAAGATCATAGGTTGTTAACTCCAAAGAGGATGTGGACAAACGCATTTACTCCCTTTGGAAAACCAGTACTTCCCTCTCTATTCTAGGAAAGGGGAACCTTGCCTTATTATAATCAACACCTATTTTTGGGGTCTTTCTAAGTCCACCCACCCACGGCCTCGCATCTCAGACAATTGGCCTTTTAATGGCTCACCACAGTGCAACACTGTTTGCGCCCTAGCAGATTGCAATCAGTGTCCTTCCCTCCAGTAGTACAATTCATATTTATTTTCTGCTGAGAGAATTGCTCCCCTCATGTGTTGGGGCTATCTGCTGCTTCTTATTACTGTGGTTTGCTTTCATCCACTTCCAGCACTCTTCAAATGCTGCCATTGTATGTTGTTGAAATCTGCCAAAAGACCGGAACACGGACGGAGAACAAAAAGATGATTTTCTCACCAAAAAAATGCCACAAACCAGCGGAGCTATATGGCAGCTTTCACAGCACTGATTGACACCTGCAGAGATGAAATTTAAACTTCATGTCTGGAAAGGAACTAATCAGTGGAACAACTAAACCATTTGCACCACGGCTTTGAGGATATGAACGCTGGTATTCATGCTGCATTCAACTTTCCAGTGTCTGAGGACAGTGGAACCAGTTAAACATTTGTTTGTCATCACTGTGACTATTTTGCTATTTGAGGAGACATTATAAATGAAATCAAATGTTTCACTACTGCTGACACCAATTAATATAATAATAAAAGTAAGAAAAGCTGACATTTTAATATAAAATCACACAACTTGGTGTGCATCATTTCTTTAAAAAGAAGCTGAAATCACTTTTTCTTTATAAAATGAGGATTTGAGGGAGATAGGGGGGGTTACTAAACATTTGGTTGAGATTATGAAAAATAATTGCAACTTGTGTAAAACCTTGAGACTGGGAAAATGTGTTCTACTGAATAGATAAAGAAGGCCTACTTTGTTTTGAAAGCGATATTCAGTATATCAATTCTCAGATATTATGTTTGTGTTCATCCTGTCCTGTAATTTTCATTCCATCAGCAAAAATTATTAGTCATTATGGCAAGTGAAACAAAAACGAATCAAATCAATATCAACAATATTCTATTCAAAATTCTGCGGTGAAACCATGGCAACGTTCGCTATTTAAAATGCTATAAAAATTTAGGGATGAGAACACAGTTACAATGATTTTCCACATGGGTGATGTTCTGTCTAATGTCCTCCAACTTATTACAATGTTAAACCACTTCAGATGAGATTTTCCTAATGTAGCAGCTCTCTGGGTCAAGTTCATCCTCTCACTACAAGGCTATTCCCAGCAAAGCTAAGACGTTTCAAATGTGGCTGCCATGCTGTTGGCACTGCTTTCTTTGAGTTCACCTTTGAGGATACTTTTAGGCCGCAGCCTGTCACTCTAAACTGTGCTCCCCAAATGCTGGAACCATTAGACACAGTCAACAAAATTAGTGCAAGTTATTGCAAGACGGTGACACTGTCAGTTCACTACAACTGTTGGCTCTCAGCCACAGTGATCACAGCTAGTCTCAATGCAGTGCTGGGTTTGTCTTTATCATTCAGGATACAGTTAAACATACTGTAGGGCACCAGTGCTCAGTGACAGCTGCTGGGCACCTTTACAGGTTGTCCACCTGCACAGTTAAACACCACAGTTAACTCTGCTTCCTGCACAATGCCTTATTACAGACTTCAAGCAGACCATGAGTTTTTAACAGATCCACTGGGGGTGAAATACTGAGATATAGAGCACATTGGTACGTTCTCTGAATGTCATCTTAAGACCAGACTCTTTTCTCTCATAACCTAATAATGACAGGATTCAGCTAACAATTCCCTTTTTCAATTTGATTGTGTGGTAAATGAAGCACTATGATTGGATTTGTGATTATTTTTTATGTTTGATAAAACCAATGTCCAATAACACAACAATTAGTAAATAAGTTTCCATTAAAATTTGAACTGAATTTACAAAACTCATAAAAGGAAATGTGAATTCATCATTATGCTAGTATTGGCTATTTGCTAACTCTGAGCATAAAAACTTGATATGGTGATATGAGGCTGAAGTAAAGCTTAGGAGTAGAATATGATGGGACTGATCACATGCATGCTCAAACACATATCTTCAGTGTGTAATAGTCAATGCATTTCAGGGGTTAATTAATGATTGTTGCAGTCTAATATTTAACATACCTGCATGTCTGCCTCTGTTCTTGTCCATCTTCTGCATGCATTCGTTTATTTCCTACTTTCCCAGAATGACTTTTGCCACTTACCAATAATGCAACATGGCTCCTGGCAGCATTATAGAATTGTTTATTGATAAAAGAATGTGTATCTCTTCCTCTTCTATTTAAGATGTCTGCCTGCATAACTACAAAATGGCAGCTACAAAGAAGAGCGCACTGTTTTAAGACATAAAAGTTTGATTCAGTTTTAATGTTCTGGGAGTAAGTAAGTAAGAGGGAGACAAAAGCTGAGGTATAGGTTGCTACAAATACAAAAGGTATCCATAAGATGTATGTGAACTTAAAAAGAATATTAAGGAATCTTAAAATGAAGATAGAGATTCAGAAGAGCTGGAAAGCTTCAGAGGAGCTGCTAACAGAACACTGAAGGCACAGTGAGAAGTTTCCAGCAGAGCTTTGGCAGCAAGAAAGCACTGACTTCAGAGGCTTGCCACTGCTGACTGAGAGAAGGCCAACACTAATCGTAGATTGACTTTAACATTAGGATGAGGCAGCATGGAGCACTCTTTAATTTTAATGATATAGCACCACTTAGAATGCCCACAACCCAAAACTGCATTAGGATGTGCCATACAAAATTTAATTTTAAGTGTCGACCTTGAACGCCAAAATCAAGTTAACCAACGTGGGTTTTTTTCCAGGACAGACATTTTAAAGTTGTCCTGAAAAAAAACTTCAGAAGACTTACAAAGAAAAATGTGTTTTTCTGCCATATCCCTTCCACGTTTAAGGATTAGAAAGATAAATCTAGTGTTAAAAAAATAAAGCTAAGTGAGCGTTTGTGGGTGGCAGTTCATGTGGTGAGACAAGGTGCTTGGAGCTGCACAGTTGCCAAACAGATGCTGTGATGAGGCCCTTAAAGGAGTAGTTTGACATTTTGTGCAATACAATTAGTAAAACCACAACTCCTTTTTACACTTTAGTTGTTACACCAAGTAAACACACAAGATAGAAGGAATCGGTTAATGAGCTTGAGAGGTGCTGCTAGGCGGGGTTTTTTTTTTGGACAGAGCCAGGCTAACTGCTTTCCCCTGTTTCTACAGCTGTTGGCTTCATATTTGGATGAAAGTGGCATCCATCTTCTCATCTAACTCTGGGCAAGAAAGTGAATGAGTCGGTTCCTCAAAATGTTGAATCATTCTTTTCTAAAATGTATTCCTTATGAGGGCGTTATTATGAAGTGCAGCATTGCAGAGTCCCGTGGTGCACTTAATGTCACCAGTGTTAAACAGACAGATGAGCTGACAAAAACATCATCTGAACTTGGAATATGAAGTGTGTTTAGACAAGGTGAAGGTAGCAAGGTTACTCACTGATATGAGGAGCTGGCAGGATGCGAGCGGCTCGCACAGGACCGTGACGCACAGAGAACAGCTCCTGAGCTTCACCTGCCAACTGAAAGAGATGATTGGAATTAAAGATCATTTAGACGTTCACAGATCTGCTCCATTAGAGAAATAAAAGTTAAGCAAAGTTAAGATTAAACCACATATTCAGGCATTAGACAATCCAGAAGTGTTGTCTACCTGTGGCCACAAACAAACCCTAACCTTTATTTGTTTTTTTTTTGTCCTCTGCAAAAAAAAAGTTATGAAATAGCATGAAGGATAAAAGCCTCAGGAGAATTCTGCAGAACAACAAAAGCACAAGGACAAAAATGTATTTGTTCACACTGTAAGAAAAATAATCTATTCCAACTGTGTGTTCAACTGGTTTGTTCATAGAAAGAGACAAGGGAGGCAGGGAGGGAGGATGGGGAACAAGGGCGGCCTGGTGGTTGAAGTCCCAGCCAAACCACAAAGTAAAATCTACTGAGCACAGAATAAAAGGCCCAGTGGCATCGCAATGCAAACGAGCTGCCTACACTTACTGTGACAGAGCCAAACAAGGAAGGGTTGGGGGATACGGGTTAATGCCAAGTGGGCAGAAGCCCGTGATGTCTCTGTCTCAGCCAGACGGTAAAGCATATGAAACACTCTCAACAGTGTTTCCAACACATCTCACGTGATCTAGACAACTTTATGGTTTCACTGCGTGATCATAAAAAGATGAAGATGAATATTCACCTTCACTTACTTTTGCTCTTACCACTGTACCCACTTTTCAGATTCCTACTTTAGTTACTCCTTAAAACACCCTCTGACCAAGATGGGATAAGTCAACTACTAAACATCTGGACACGTCTATCCATTATTCAAAACAAGTCTGGTGGCTGCACTGCAGTCTACTTCTGGTGCAGAAACTTGAATTTCCACCTCTTCAAATCATGGATATCTCCTTTACATGATATTTTTGTATGACAGCTCCAGACCAAGATGACTCTGCTCTTTGATTGTGACAGAATCTAATACTTTTTGACAATTCATGGATTCTGATACACGTACAAGAAATGTTGTGTAAATGTTAAAATATTTTAGGCCAACAATATAGTAGAAATAAAGGCTTCTGCAGTTCAAGTGTCTGTTTTACAGTTGATGATCAATACAAAGGTTTGTGGGCTCATCAGCGCAGTGATCAAACAAGTGCATTCCACCACATTTACACAGGCTTGAAATTACATCTACGGATAAACACCAAAGGTCGGCCTATTAGAGAGGACTTTAAAGTTTGCTGCTCTTTATTACTGAGGAGATGCAGCTGCAGTGTAAAACACTTTAATAGATGTGTGTGTGAGTTAAGCTTCATGTGTTCATATGTGATGTCAGCGTATTAGGTCAATGGCCTGTGTGGATCTTGGCAGTGTCTGGCGTGTGTAATGGCACATTGTTCTAAGTGCAGAATGCCCCACTTTACTTATTCTTTTATGCGTTAAATTACAGTGAAACCTGCATTATCACTTTACTAGTGCTTTAATCTGTTTGTTTTAAGTCTTTAAACCCATCTGAGGGGATGATCGCTCTTTTGTGCAATTAGTAGCCTTTTCAAAGTGGCGGATTTGGAGCTGTGTTTTTATTCAAAGTGCTTGAGGCCCAGCGGTGGTAGATTAACACTGGAGACATGAGCAGGTTATACAAGCACTGATAGCAGGAATAAAAAGGAGGTTGGCAGCAGGGTAGGATTCCTGTACAGGCAAATGGACCTGCGATGGGGAATAATGGAATTTGCTGGATTAAAATGAGACGCAGGGAGGGCCGGAGGTTAATGCGCCAGGGTTATTGTGCATTACCCTGCCGTTCATCCTCGCCTTACATGGCTCTGTGTGACATCCACTGCTATCAACAACATTCCCACCATTACATTAGCGGTGCCCGGCGTATGCAATATGCCAAATTGCTTTTTCAAAGTTGTTTTCCCTGCACACAGTCATTCATTATATTCATTTCATTTGTGGCTCGGATGTTTTTGTGGAATCACAGTGTCTGCTCTTCTGTTTTAATCTCCCAAATGTAATGCCATAAGCTGTGAACAGATATCTGGGCCATATTCACAAGTGAGTCCGCTCACTAACACAGTGATGGACATATTGGAGGTTTTGTGGAGGCAGCAGGTGCTTCAGGGATCACACAGTAAGAGGTGCTTCCAAAACGCAGCACTACTTATAATGCTGAGCTGTAAAACCTTTTTCTTTTCTTTTTTTAAGAATCCAAAAATGTCATTCAGTCAGCTAAGTACAGATCACGTCATTGATTTTTTACTGACTGTGACACAAGAGCAGATTAAGTAAACTATAACTCCACAATATTCAATTCTGAAGCTATTTGGGGTATTTTTTTGTATATTTTATATTTCATATATTTGTTTAGTTTTTTTTCAAATTGGACTTTCAAAAAGGTTTGAGGGATTGGTCCAACATATTTACAACAACTCAATAGGACTAAAAGATATCCAGCCACAATCAGCATAACTTAACACTGTAGATTTTTCTCATTTCCCTAGATGCAGCCGTAGCTCAGTTTGTGGGGATTGGAGAGTTGCCGGGTCAAATCCAGGCACGTACTGGTCGGCACGGAGCGATTGTGGTAGCTTGAGAGGTTTCAGGTACTGACATTTCTCCCCAACAGTTTATGCATGTCTACAGGTCATGTGTGTGAATGTAGAAAAACAACAGAGCGAATAATAAAGTAGTCTTTTCTTCTGATTCATGCCAAATAAAACACTGGAAAACGTCTCGGGCATCCACGTTGAAGATTAATAGAAAGCACTTTCCAGTGAAAACTTTAACATAAAAGCCACAATCAGTGTGTCAGCTCAACAGAACCAGAGAACAACAGCTTCCTCCTGAAACCACACATTTGTACTAATGTTCTGCAATCCTACAGATAGGTACTAATTTCTCAGCTCACAGTAGCATGAACTGAACCCGATGTTCTGTTCATTTTCTCTATTACAGAAACCTCATTTCTAAAGTCAAATATTAATATCTCAGTACAGGATTATGGACTTGTAATACAGTACCAGGTCTCCAGCACATCCACTGACACTTGCCACAAAGACTTTACTCCCAAACGGGTCATTTCATTTCAACACGTACACAGACAGACAATTAGTCCACAACAGTCTGCCTCTTATCAGGCAGCGGTGGATGACACCTCTCCAGTGCGAGGCGACAGTAATCTACATCACCTAAACAGCTCTGTCAGCATCCATACAAACCAGTCAAGAGTCCCCATCTCGCTAGTGTGTGTACACATGTTATGTTCATACTCTGCTGGGCCATTACAGAGGGTGTTAGCTTAGCAACTGTCACAAACACTTCACAGCCACTCAAGGGCCAGAGACCGAGGCACCTTCACTGCTTACTTAAAGCCCTGTGAAAAAACACAACCCAGAAACATCCTATAAACTTTTAAAACTGAAAGAAAAACAATGAGGAAGGACTACGTGTGATAGCAGTCCGGGCTGCACGGCGTGAATCAGAATTGGTGTTGAGTTTGAGAGAGCCAGAGGAGCCTCACCAAGCTTATATTTTTACTGGGTGTGTGTAGTGTGGCTAAAACAGCTGTAATCCTCTGCTCCACCATAATAACTGCAACAGAAAATCTGCTTGCAGCATATCATGAGTTGCCACATCACAGTGGCCAATGTGTGTGCTCACGGGGTAAAGTTAGTCGTTGTGTCGTCTTACCCCATGGCCTGTGGATGTTTATAAAGAGACTGATTAAGGACTTTGGTGTGTTTAGATCTCACAGGATGTATGTGAAGTTTGCATGTTTCAGTGACAGCCTCTGCATGAAAGGCAATACTCGCTGAGCAAAAGCTTTCACAGCGTTTGTGGGTAATCTGTTAAATCACAGAGCGGACAAAATCTTCTAATGATTTTCAAGACAGTCTTTAAAGATGTGAATTCACTGAACAAGATATCTCAACCATTCTACTTGGGAAGAGTTTTGAGGTTTGCTCAGTCACATGAACATGTCTGAACAGAAAAATCTATTTCAACGAGCAGTTTTGCAGTAATTTCAGCCTTTTGGACCTTTGTTGTGAGGTATGTATTTATTGAAGATGTGATTTAATCTCCGTAGTATACATCTGACCTGTAAATAATGGGGGTCATGTTAACCAAAATCACCCCTTCCATTATATTATCAAAAGGTCTCCCTCTTGTGGCCACATTTGACAAAGATGACTTGTGTTCAGTCGTAGGATGGACTAAACTAAGGTTCTTTACAGTGTTCACAAGGAAGGGGCACAATATCAGACAGGACAATCTAATGCAATACAACACACACACTGCAACAAATACTCCTATATAGATCATAATTATCATAATTACTATTCCTGTTGTTATTATTCATGTGTAATTTCTCACTGGACTCTATAGTTTAGAGTCACCCACAGAGCTGATACACATTCATGTGTGTATATGTAGAGGTGTACAGAGACATACAGATACACATTTAAATATGGTTTGTGAAGATGTGTGTATATTTTTGTTTAGCAGATGCACTCAGAGTTAATGTTGACAGGTGTAGAAGACTTTCAGATGTAATGCTGAGTTAAAAGACCCTGAAGATAAATGGCTAATGCACACCAAAGAGGGCAGAGCCAGTCATTTAGCTTCAGTACTCATCATGGATTTGCATGTTGAAACTATATTTGTTTGCAGAGAAAACGTTTTGATTGGCCGATAGCGGATTGTGAATTCCGTATATTTGTCCTCCCGTGTTCTCTGTACACCCTTTATTAAAACAGTAATGAAGTTCAACAGGATCTTTGGACTCGTGTTCAGCTCTGAGCCGGAGGTAAGTGCTACTGTTTGACTCAAATACTGCTCATTACGTGGTCAACAGTGCCACCCAGTGAACAAATGTCTGCACTGCAATACAGTGCTGAATTTAAACAGGGACACACCAAAGTGTAGGTGAGACACTTATCACTATTCTATGTGATATGATTGAAAACTTTTGTCATCAGGATATTTCATTTTTTGCTTTGTTGTTGTAGCTTTTAATGGTTCACTGGACAGAATCAAGATAACAAAGACTTTAATTGGCGTGGTTCCATTTCACATTTTTACTTTCTCATGATCAGATTGTCAGTCATCTTAAAGCACTCTGAATTGCACTAACTTTTGTGAAATGTGCAATGTTTGATTGATTGTAATCAATCTTGATTCATGACAGATGTAATTAATTAGCAGTCTCTAAGTTATGTGTGGAAATATTTAATTATTAAAATAGTTACTGATGTCAGTAATTCAGTATCCATCGCTGTGGATGCAGACATTCATCTTGTTAATGTTATGGAGTGTAGCTCATGTTTTCAGCTGGTCTGAATTGTTGTTTTCCATTAGCCACTTGGACTGTTGTGATGGACGTGTCCTTACAGGTCCAGGGTCAGCAAATGATTTGACCAGAGTTTGACTTTTGAACCCGGTGAAGACTTAATCCAATCACACAATCAATTGTAAGCACTGTCCATCGACAGCAAGTACAAACATGTTCAACACCTAATGTTAGCAAAGTATAACATTCCTTACAATAAAAAGGCCTATAGTTTATTAATGAAAGCACAATGCAAACGAGTTCTGAAGCTATATCTCCTGGTTTTTCCATAGTGACCACAATAAGCTCATTTGTCATTGTAGAACAGTGAAAGAGTTTTGTACAACAAAATATATTCATAAGTTATATCTGTACACTGCTACTAATCTTGGACTATAATTCTTCAACAGACTTGTTCAGAAATCAATGCTTTGCTGATTTCTGCTCTTGACTTTTGAAGAATCGATCAGCCCTATAGTTCTGTACAATACAGTTATTTGAGCCAAATGATTTTGAACTAAATGTTTCACCTGGATTTAGGATTGCAAAGAAAACATGACTTACAGATACGCTCCAGATCTGCATCCCGTCAGTGTAGCCAATCATGAGGCAGAGAGGAGGCTCAGAAGTACCGCTGTGCATCTCCATAAACTCTGGGTTGCGTGCGGTGTCTGTGCAAGAGACATGAAATAGAAAGATGTGTTAAATCATCAACCAACAAAGCACAACTGGATTCATCTGGTGTCATGTTAAATTTTGAAATATGATTTATTATCTATCTGACCACTTATAATTCTGCTCTCTGTTTCATCCACTTGACTTTAAAAGAATTTGCATTTTATGTCAAAGCTCCAGATCACAAGTTCATAGACATTAACAACATTAAATGGTGGAGTTTCAGGAGCATAGCCTTAATGCAACATCATCCTAAATCTGAAAGCGTTAAAATCAACTTTAAAATCAGTCCAACAGTTCAGAGCAAAGAGCAGCAAAACAATCACGCATGCTAGAAAAATGTCATTTGAACATAAAAGTTCGAGCTCAGTCATTGCTCTGAAGTGAAGAGCCTAGTGTTCTGAAGTTAGAACTAGAGCTCCACAAATATCAAACTATCACAGACAAGTTTATTCAGCAAAGTGAACTGTGAACTGTGACTCACCATACATAAAAACAATGTCAACTAGAATGGAGTGACGATGTAAAATTATTAACCTTGTGAAAGAATATTTAATCATTCTTTCATCAAATGAATTTTTTCCTGTATTTATTTATTATTTAAGAAAGGAGCCTTTTGAGTACTAGTCATATTGTTGCTGAATCACAAACATTTATTCTCAGTCCAGCATTTCAATAATCTGTGATTTTCTTTTTTTACTTCCATCTCAGTTTAAAACTGTACTTAAACAAATCAAACTTGTTACCTGACACTTACCGTTGATGTCGGCTTTTTCAAATCGAACCCAAATGATTTTCTCTTTTTCATCTGTGGGTGGAGCCCCAGTATATGCCTGGAGTTTAAAACACAGAGAGGAGAGTGGACAAGAAATACAGCAACAGACACAATACAACACAGCTGTATATTCCAACATCTATTCACCACATCCAGTTTACCAGCCTGAAGTTTTTGTAGCAGAATTAACACTCAAAGAATATCTGGTAGACAACCTGCATTGCTTCAACTCAGGAATGAAGCAGGTCACAATATTGGTTTCAAATCAAAGCTCTGAGTGATTATTCACAGAATGGTTTACTATGAGTAGCTTCCCTTCCACATGTTCTAATACAGCATATGATTTAAATAGTTTTGTGTATGTGTGTTCAGAAGGTTGCCTACTTGGCCTCAAAGACTACACCTTCCAACACAGTCTGTGGCTTTGCACATGCAATCCCCATGTACAGGCACTGTACAGGTTGCTCTGAACCAGAAACACTCCAATTACCACACAAATTACCACACCAATTATGTGCCTTTAATTGATACACCACAACAGTTTGGGACCTCCCAGCTGCAGTTGTTCAGAGACACACTGCGGCTGCTTTTATTTCTCAGTGGATTTTATTCTTTATCATTTCTTCTTCTAGACTTGTTTTTTATTTTATATTCTATTTGCATTTTTATCACTTTACATTCTTCATATCACATATTGTATATTATTACTGTACTCTGTATCCATGTATGTAATTATTAGGTAGTTAATGTTGGACTTTTATGGGTCATTAAGGGGCCGTCGCTCAATTCCGTAGCCTCTGTGTGCAGTAGAGCACAAATCATCACATGCAGAGGAGCCTTCAGAGTTTGTAAATTATTGACGCTCCCTTATTAACGCTTTGGTCTCTTAATTGATTAATCTTTGTTCATTTTCATCATCTTACATGACATTATTCCTGTTTATTTCATATCATATTCTTTATGTGATTTACTATTTCAAATGTTTATCTCTTCCTGTTTTGTTTATTCTCTTCTTACAGTAACCACACACACCCAAAGAACACACACCCAAAGAACACACATATGATTGATTACAATAACCAACAATAAACAAGTGGCAAACAAGTGTGAGAGTGTGTTATTGAGCTGGACAGATTACCACAATCATCATCCTTGTTCTTAGCGGACAAACTGTGGAGGTGTGCATCCAGAAAACAGCATCATACAAACTGCATTTAATTATTCTTATTGAATTATTCACAGATTTGGTGATCAGAAGCCAACACCTCTTTAATAATTACTGTAATTTGTGGTTACTTAACATATCTACCATTTTGGAGTATGATTTGGAACTGAAACTTACTTGAGATAAACAATCCAACAAATCAATATTCGATTGATGTTTTCTTTGTTAATCTGAAGATATATATTAGGGATGCACCGAAATGAAAATTTACGGCCGAAACCGAATAAAAATTAAATGGTTGTCCGAAAACCGAAACCGAATATGAAATGCGGTTGTTAAATTTTTCACTATTTTTTTTACTATTGCATAAATAGCCTAGAATACATTTGCAGACATGTTTTTTCAAAGAAAGTAAATGTTTATTTAATATCCTTCAAATATTCCAGTAGAATTTCCAGTTAGTATCATTATTATTTCATTTATATTGTTAGAAAGCCCATGTTGTTTTATTCGCTGTTAATTTGTTCTTGAAAGAAATACTATTTAGTTTTATTATATTTCCGGTGAACTTCCATTTTTCCCACGTTCATGAACGCATCATAGTCATTCCGACGGTCATTTTCCTATATCCTGCATTGTGGGTTTATTGTGTGTGAATGAGAAAAGAATCAGCAACCCTGGCCAGTTAACCGCGCACGTTGTTTCATTGCATCACGCCACTATTCGGCCTTACTATTCGGCCACTTCGCCGAAATGCACTTTTGGGCCATTCTCGGCCGAAAATTTTCGGTGCATCCCTAATATATATGAATAAAGTATTCTTTTGAAAACTCCTGGACACTTGATGATTGTGAAGATATCAGTGAGTTGATGTCATAAATGCTTGTTTTCTAGTGTCAAATCATATCCGTGTCCAGTTCTTTACAACATAATTACTTTAGAAGTATATACTATGCACTAATTAAAGAAAGAGATCAATGTTTTTGACAGATTTACACTGACAGGAGATGATGAAATCCAAAAAGCAATGTGGAAAATGTTTGAGAAAATGTGTTTATGACATCTTTCGGAGCTTTCTCATCAAAACCAACAATATATGTTTTCTAGAGCTCTGAGCAGCACTGCTATCTCCTTTGGGCACTGCACTGTGGGACAACAGTGTCCATTGACAGCACACTGAAATGAAGGCGTTTTAGACACTTTACCAGCATGGACACGTGGAGCAGTGGATTATGAGTAAATACTTGAAGTTACCTGGGGGACCACATCCTGCAGAAAGGTCACCACGCTCTCCATGTAAGACTGCTCCCTGTGACAGCAAACAGCTCATGTCATCTCTAATACACAGTTATGGACAAAACACACACTGCACATGGATACATAAGAATATCGTGATTGAAGGACTTCTAATTAAATAATTAAAACAGATCTCCATCTTACGTAGCAGCTTGTGCTCGGACCAGAACCCCTCCAGCACAGCGACTAGGTCTGCGTGGAGAGTCCGATGCCATTTTGCGTCCTGTCTTGTTGTCCTGAAAAGATACAGAGAGACATTTTAACATGACAACAGCATACAAACAAAAAGACAAACTTTCACTTGCACATATGAACCAATAGCTCTGTTTCTTTGCAGCATGCAAGAGTTGGCATGAAATCAAATCTTCACATGGAACAATGTGGGTGACTGGCCATTCTGTTGACCAATTCCTCCACTGATCCTTATAGTACTGCATTTACGGTAACAGACTGCTTACTATAGTGCTTTTCTAACTTTACTGATGCTCACTGGCCCCTTATTCACCCCTTTATGAAGAAACTAACCTGCTCTAATAAGCAATACCTTTAGCCAATACCTTTAAAACTCACACTCACACATCAATGCAAGGCTGGACTGCTACATACATTACATTGCATTTAGCAGACGCTTTTATCCAAAGCGACTTACAGAGGAGGACATAAGCTGAAAAGGTGTAAAGGAGCACAGAGTAGTTTGTTAGTTTTGTTAGTTTTGTTAGGCAGGGAAGCATTCTCGAAACAGAAAGGTTTTTAGAAGTTTTTTAAAGGTAGAAAGGGATGTTGCAGTTCTTGTAGCCGTTGTAGCCTAACCAAACATACAGTTTGGTTAGGATTAATATCACTGGATATCATGCGGAAATAGGCCACTACTGTCATGTTAAAGTAAGTAATAAAATGATCAATCAAATGGAGCCAGACTAAGAGTATATTTAGTGTTGTCGATCCATACCTACACAGTGTACTTGAGAATAACAAACAGTTAACGAGACTGTGCAGCATGACTAAAGCAGCTTCACCAAAAACTGACCTTCAGAACCTTCATCAGGATTTATTGTTAGTGTACCCGATTACCTGTCAATGAGTACATTATGTCCTCCAGTCCATATACATATGGCTGTTACACACGACCACCTAAATCAAGACCGTGTCAACAAGACCAAGCTTTTCTGTGTTTGTACAGACTGCCGTGTATCTTGTTTTTGATTATCCTTGGCAGATGAACCATTGTGGTTTAGGGAGTCAAATTTTATTACAGAAGATACAGCTTCTTCTGCTGTCTCCTTTATTCAGTTTCTTTGAGAGGCTGGGAGGGTGAGAACTGTCAACAGTACCACATTTCAATAGAAGTTTTACTTCCAGTCAGAGTGATAATGAATTTAGAGAATTTAATGTAACTTAAGAATTTAGTTAAACTGACTAGTAATATCCCCACAGTTGGGGTCTTGAATTAAAATCCTGAGGCCTCTTTGTTTGAGATAAAATGTAGTCCATGCCGAGCCGAGACCTTCGAAAAAGGGACGACAAAGACCAATCTCAAGTGTATAACACCGCTGTCAGCCAGACAAGACTGTACGTCTATGAGAAAACTTTTCATGACAACAGTTTAAACTACACTAAAAATGTCACTCTGAGTCATTTAAAGTGCTCACCACACAGTCAGTCTCACAAGTGAGTCACTCAGACAAAGGGTCAGGAGTTCAGACATCCAGGAGAACTCAACATGCATGTTTAGTTTTTCTGTTTTGGGAAATCTGTAGATATATATATTTTATTTATTTATTTATTTATTTATTTATTTTTCTGTCATATTCTGTAAATCTGACACACAGGAGCTCTCTCTGTTGCAGTACTCCAGGCAGGTCTGCTAGTTAGTTGTCAGCGCTGGCCTGACAAAGTGCATCTGTGGAGGAGCTGGAGGAAGATGTGACTGAAGGCGGAAAAAGTCTGTTGCCAGCATGAACTCGCTCCGGATAAGTGAATGATGGATGGGAGGACATGCAGGCTCAAACCCAATGAGTGATAAGTCAGGATATGCAGCTATGTATACTACATAAGCTCGATGCAGTTCAGTTCACCTACCTAAACAAGAGCTGACTATTGCTAACATAGTAATGACAGAAGACACGTGTGCCACATTCAACTGTTTCAATAAAGTTTAGGCATTTTCCATATGCTGCACTGGCAACGTATGTCTGGACGTTGCTACTCATTCACACTTAGCAGACGCTGATGTGACGTTATATCGACGATGAGCAGAGAGGAGACGAGGCTGCATGCAGTCAGCAGAGATGAGCTCCTCTGAGAAGCCTCGGTCATGCACACAGAACATGTATTCACGCATCTTGCAGCGCTGCCACGCAGAGGACTGACACAGGTAACATCTTTGACAGCTGCCATGTCGACACAATGCAGCCACGGGCTAATGCTGAAGTTACACTGGTGAGATAAGGAGCCCAAAGCTAGCTGAGCTAGTTAGCATTAGCAGATAAAACTCCCCTGCAGTGATAAAGCTGCACAGCTGAAGCCCTGAGGCGGGACATGCGTTTGTCCCGCTTCAGGGAGACGTTACCGTTACGAACCGGCGTGCAGAAGGCTGACCGTGTCCTCGCTCGTGCACTTGTCTGAGGAGCTCTTTACCGAACCGTCAAAACACAAACAGACGAGATTTGCGGAACTGTGTTGTGTAAGTGGGAACCAATCTGAGAAGAGAAGACGTTTGCGTCAACCCAATCAGACAGCAGCAAGGGCGGAACTCACTAGCGCGTCACGTGTTAGAAACAATACGTTTGACCAAATAAAGCATATCCTGTGTTTACAGTGACGTCTCATGCAGTGCCGTCATCAGTAGACAGAGTGGACACCTCTGCTTAAAAACACTAATAATACCTATTCACAGACATCTTTAAAAAGTGTCCTGTCACTAAAAATAACTAAAAATAATAAGTTTGAAATGAGTCATAAATATACTTCAGCTGCAGAATACACTGGACATCAAAGTTTGGACTAAATCTGCAAATTTAGTTTTAAGACTATTAAAACTGCATTGCACCATTGGTCTGTTTCTCACAACACTCTGTTGAAGAATGCCAAACATTATCATCATACCTGCTATATATATTTATTCATGTAAATTGAAGAATGGAAACCTTCATTGTTATGGTGACACCTCAGGTTGAAGCTGGAAAGAGCAGTGGCTTGAGGTAACTTGCAAAAACAAGACTGAGGTCCATACATATTCAAAGGATTATTTCCTGAACAGCATGCCATAGTATGTGTGTGTGTATATATACACACACATACACACACACACATACTATGGCATGCCGTTCAGGAAATTAAACCTTTGAATATATTGAATGAAACCTTGAACATATTGAAATATATTGAATGAAACTTCACTGACGTCAGACTTTGCGGCAGTGCCTGAAGCCATCTTGTGTAAAAGTCTGTAAAAGCGAAAGACAATGAGTCAGGCCGCCCGCAAACTAGTTGCAGCGTTATTAAACAATTAGGACATGATAAATACACTGGCCAATGCATGCTTAAATCTTCCCGATACCCCTGCCTAATACCCTGCCCGTACTTCTGACAAAGAAGTTTGCTCAATTTTTAACCGCTGCAGGCCTACAACAGGCAGGGCTGGTTTTAGCTATGGGTAATGTGGGGGGCTGGGCGCAGTCTCCGTGAGGGCGCACGAGCGGAGTGCTGGGGGTGTTGTTCGCCCAGGGTGCAAATGTAGCCAGAACCAGCGCTGACAACAGGCATAAAGTTCCGCCATAATCTCATTATACATTTGTCTGTCTGTCCGTAGTTGGCTATGTGAGTAACGTGCCCAAAGCTGACAATGCGTCGTGGATCATAAAATGCGTTCAATGCTAAACTAAATTTCTTCTTCATAATATTCACTCGGTGTCTCGCTATGGGATGCAGCCTCCTGCAGCCCTGATAGAAGCATTTATCTCAATCCGCCAATCCTGATTGGCCGGTGAATGTGTTCATCCGCGCCGCACCCAGTAGTCCCATCTACTATATACTGTATAGTGTGCGCGGATAACATTCCCCTAATTTAAAACTATTTCTCACCTGAGAACTTATCTCACGTCAGAGCTTTTCGCTAGCTTAACTGTCCACCAGAAGGATCTTTGCTAGCTTCCGTCACCGGACGCTAGTGTTGTGCTCTGGCTTCTGCCTTGCCCGTTCATACCAGACCGGACCGGTAAGTATTCCTTTCCGACCCCTCCACGCTCGTCCCCACACTAGCACACCAGCTAGCCACGACCCTTTTCTCCACTAGCACTCCAGCTTGTTGGCGAAATGGAGACCACTAAAAATCCTCACACCAGAGGAGACCTGGCTCTGTTGCTGCAGGAACAAAATTTCAGGGAGGGACACCCACCCGGTGTGCAGTACCTGCCTGGGGGTACCAGCCACGGGTGAAGACGAGGTCATGGCCGGGGAAGTTCCGGAGACTGGCTACGACTGGGTCGCCCAGTGTGAGCAGCTCCGAGCTCCCCCGTTTCCCGAGGAAGACGTGCTGGAAATTGGCCTCACAGAGGATGACGATGACGCCTCATTCCTCATATCAGAGGATAAGGAGGAAGACGACACCTTCGTGGCCCCAGCCCTGGCTGTAAAGCCGAAGCTGCCCGAGTCTACCAACAGGGAGGAAGGCAGGGTGAGCTCTCCAGCACCCTCCCTCCATGTGGACCTGCTCAGCACGTGCAAATGTGCGGCAGAGCAGCTGGAGGTCCCCTGGCCGGTTGCAGTAGTGGCGCCCACCAGGTCCCGCTATGAAGGCAAGCGGCTCCGCCTGGCTCGTAGTGCAGTAAAACAGCTTCTTCCCATCTTCCCCGAGTTGCTGGCCGAGCTGTCCAAAACTTGGAATAACTGCCCGTACAGCAACAGGAGCCCCATCCCGGGCGCAGCATCCCTCGACTGCGAGGCGATGGAAGCCCAGGGTCTCCTCTCGATGCCTCCTGTAGCTGCGTATCTCTGCCCGGGCAGCACGAGCCAGCTATCTGCAGCCTCCTCCAGGCGTCCGACGCTGCCAACCAAGCCCGAGGGGTACCAGTCTGCACTGGCCGAGAGGGCGTATAAGGCAGCTGCCCTTTCGGCCAGAGCTCTCAGCGCTTTCTCCATCCTCACTGCCTATCAGGCAGAGCTGTTTGGGGCATCCGCTGACGAGCAGGACCCCGACGCGTGGGAGGAAATGGCGGTCATCACCGATTTGTCCCTCCGCATACAGCGCGTCTCAGTCCAGGCCACGGGCAGGGTGATGGTGACCCTCGTCATTCAGGAGCGAGCGAGATGGCTCAGCCCCGCTAACTTGACTGACAGGGAGCAGGATGACCTACTGGATATGCCAATTGTCCCGGATGGTGTCTTCGGCTCTGCATTAGCCACGATGCAGCAACGATGTGAGGCAAAGAAGAAGGACAACGAAGCCCTGAAACTTTGTCTCCCTCGAAAAGCACCCACACCATCACCTCCAGTGCAGCGCAAATCGTTTGCTCAAGCTGCCTCTCAGCCGCCGCATTTCAAGATGCCGAAGCATCCGCAGCAGCTCGGCCCGCCGCTCCCTCCG
Source organism: Collichthys lucidus (assembly GCA_004119915.2). Taxonomy (NCBI): domain Eukaryota; kingdom Metazoa; phylum Chordata; class Actinopteri; family Sciaenidae; genus Collichthys; species Collichthys lucidus. Next base: position 32,669,704 of record CM014090.1, read on the forward strand.
AGGAGAGAGCCTGGAGCCGGCTGGCACAGAAAATCTCATGCCTCGACCGCAGTCCCACCGCCGCGGCCTCGGTCCCCCAGGCAAGGAAGAAGAAGATAGCGGCCTGACAGCCTTCCTCTCTTCCGGTGGGGCGTCCTGCCGTTCCCCGTTATGCAGGCCCACCGTTGTGTGTCTGCCCACCCCAGAGCCAGTCCGCGGGAGGAGAGACATCGCCTCGGAGGCTGTTGCGCCCCGAGCAAAATGTCCGCAAGCACACACATACCCACATGTCCCCAAACGTGTGAAAATAAAAAGAAATCTGTCATAGCAAAAAAAGCCAAAATTAACAAAAATACCCTGTCTATAAGCAGTGTGGCCACCAAGCCCTCTGCGGCTCTGCCCCCGAGATGGGCATCTTCATCCCCGGGGAGCAGAGCGACGGGCGGTTATTTCCCGCCACAGCACCGCTGTCGGGACCTCCCGTGATGGAGCAGGGGCTGCAATGCGCTTCTCCTCTTTCTCTCAAGTGGGAGAATTGGAAAGCAACCACAGCTTCACCGTGGGTGTTACGCACGATTTCTCAGGGATACAGGCTCCAATCTGTTCAGATTGTTTGTGTTCTGCATTAAAAGTGTCCTGACATTCACAGAACTCCACATGGACAGAAGTTATTTATGTTTTAATTAAAAATGATACAAAAAAGTCTCAAATCGTTGCTTATGAACTCGCTGGAAATGACAGATACACAGTGTCAGTGGATAATCAGACCCAGGGAGGCGGTGTAGATAGAGAATAGAAGGGACCCCAGCACTGAGCCCTGGGGCACCCCTGTGGTGAGGTGACGAGAGGAGGACATCTGTCCAAGCCAGGATACACTTCAGCTGTAACTCGTGTAGCATGAAGTTCTATGTAATGGGACACAACATGCTGAGTCATGTTAACCATGAGATGAGATGCACTCCTTTACTTTACACTGAACATTTGTTTGGCCTCTCCCTCCTGAAAGGCCCCCTGTGGAGCTGGATGGAACAAGCTGTAGTGTCTCCCATGCACGTCTTGTCCAATAATCTCTCATCTTAAAATAATATTTGAATTCGATCCTTTTGTAAATGTCTCTTTCAGTATCTGGTTAAATCCTAAATTACGAGTTGGTAAATTCTCCGTTAATTGGACGATATGGTGGGAGAGGGGTGTGGTTACATTGGGGGTCTGTATTGTGATGGTTCTTTAAGATCTTTTGGGGATTTGGTGCAGCGGTTCAGTGTCCCTACATCCCACTTTTTTAGGTACCTGAAAACTCCGACATGTTGGGGGGCGTTTGGGCCCGCTGCATCGGTTCCCCACAGTGCAGAACTTCTAGATGAAATTCTAACGAGTTATGGAAAAGGACACAAGGCAGCTGTCTGTTATTCTATGATGATTCAGACTCTTGGTGATTGAACTTGACATTCAGTGAGGAGGATTGGACCAGAATTTGTAAAAAGTAGTTTGAAGGGATAAACATATCAGAAGCTAGTGAATGTAAAAGCTCAAGTCTTTCTAAATATCACACCACACTCTGTTTGAATGAAAATACATTTAGAACATGTGATTCAAACTAAAGAGAATGCAGCTTTGATGAAGGCTGAGTGACCCACGTTTGATTCTCCAGGAAACAAATGTCACCTCACAGCTAAACTTCCACTGACAAATTAATGAACAGCCTCTAATTTTAATGGAAAGTTTATTTACACAGTGAGAGACAGAATATTAAAAATATATCCAGAGAATCACTGATTTATAAAATTTATAAAATATATACATTGATTTGCATTTGACTGAGGGAAATAAGTAACAGAATAGGACTCAGTACTTGGTGTGGAAACCCTTGTTGGCATGCAGAGGTCAGATGTTTCTTGTAGTCGGTCATCAGGTTTGTGCACATCTCAGGAACTATTTTGGTCCACTCCTCTTTGCAGATCCTCTCCAGATCCTTCTGGTTTCAAGGCGATCGCTCGGCAACTTTGGTCAAACTGTGAGTGTCTGCATGTTTCATTTAAAGTCTGTTTAACTACAGCATCAGCATCTGTCTGTTTTAGTTGACGGACTCTTAATTTTCCGGCTCAGCATCCATCCAATGCAGTCCATGTTTTGTCCCATCAGTGTGAGGCTTCAGATTAATCTCAGGTGTCTGGAAAAACATAGATCCACCTGACAGAAAGCAGCGATCAGGACCTCGCTGGCTGCACGTCCTTTTCTTTGCACCGTGTCGATCACGTCTCGTGCTTTGTCTGCTTTCGCTTTTATTCTGACTGACTGCATCTCACCATCATTTATAATGCCACGCTCAAGAAGTCTGTCCAGAAGCTTGTTCAGAACAGGTTCAGACACACTGATGACAAACTCTGTTCGAACTGAGAGCAGCCTGTCCTCTGCTGGGACTCTGTCCCCTGCTGGGACTATGTCCCCTGCTGGGACTCCGTCCTCTCCTGGGACTCTGTCCTCTCCTGGGATGTTGCTCTATTGACTCCCCGTTCTTGAATCTGAAAGATAACCAATGAAAACATTCATTGATTTTTGTTTTTAGCAACAATCACTTTTAAACAAAGATCTCTTTCATTATTGCAGTATAGTAGTTGTAGTAGTAGTAGTAGTAGTAGTAGTAGTATTTTCATTATAGGTTTATACACCCTGGAGCTCAATGGCCAATAAGATACCTCAAAACTGGTTCAAATGAATTTCAGGATACAGATTGGAGAACAATCAGTGTAAGAATGAAAATGCCTCAGGATCATTCAGTTACTGTTGCTCTATTCCAGTGGTCGGCAATTATTGCCCCCCCCCCCCCCCCCCGCCGCAAAGCATGGTCATGGCCCGCGATGGAATAGGTGGGTTGCACGTTACGTCACGTCTGCGCGCGAACCTTAAGTGGTGGTCAACTGGTGGCACAGCCCATTGATATCACAGTGTTTTCAGCTTCCACAATGCCTCAATTTTGTGCAGTTTTTGGCTGTTCCAATCGGTCTAACCGAGAGAAGGGAAAGGGTTACTACCGAGTACCTAAGGTAATCGTCCATAGAGGTGAAAAATGGAAAAAACTGTCCGAACAACGACGTAAAAAGTGGATAGCTAATCTTCGTTTAAAGACTAAGGGAGCTGAAACTGCTTATGCTCGTGTCTGCGGCGACCACTTTGTTAAAGGTATGTGTGTCTTCGGGATAAGGATTGGCTCTAAGGGCTGGGTCGGTCGGGCTGGGGTGCGAAGCGGGGCTGGGCTCGAGCCGCGGCTGGGGGGGCAGTCGCCCCGTCGCCCTCCTCTCTCCGCCGCCGGAGGCGCGGCCCGTGGCCCGCCTCGCGGGGGCCCTCGGTCCGTGCGGCGCCTCGCGGCGTCGCCGGGCGTGGGGGGTTCTTCGCGGGGCGGTGTCCGACGCCGCGCGGAAGGTGGGCCGGCGGAGGGGACCGGGTACGGCGGTCGGCGGCGGCGACTCTGGACGCGCGCCGGGCCCTTCTCGCGGATCTCCCCAGCTACGGCGCCCGCCGGTGCCCCGTTCGCTTCCAGGAGCTTCCTGTCCACCAACAATGACTAACACATAAACCACGCCCGTTTCCAAGAAAGCAAAACGCTATCTTTAGAAAAGTAATTCCGCACTTAAAATGGGCTACCTTTAATTACAAACATTCTGTGTCAGATCGAAAAAATGAAGTTTTGAATGGGTTTCAATGGCTCCAAGCCCAGGTTGTCCACCACTTCAAATTCGGGCGCACCCGTGATGACGTAACTGCAACCCACCTATTGTCAGAAAAAAATTGGCCCGGGTCCAAACTTAATTGCCGACCAGTGGCATCACTAGGCCTATTTTAGGGGGGCTTCAGCCCCCCTAAAATATTCTCAAGCCCCCCTAAATAATTTGGTGGTGTTTTATTATTATTTTTATTTATTAAATTTTTTTTCACAAAAAAATGCCAGAATATGAGTTTAAACCAATAATCATATAAACTGTCATTATTCACTTAAATATGATCATAAATCTCATTTCATCGGGTACGGTAGGGAGAGCCCCTTCAGTGCGTCATTATACAATCCATTCCACTTTTTCATATAGAGAACGCCCACATCACTGAAATTCCAGTCCATGTTTTCCATGCGACCCTGCTCACTGCCGCTTGCGTGTTTACTTGTGAAGTACACAGAGCCGAACCTCACAGCGGCAAGAGCAGAGCGCGAACGCATGGGTGAAGGATGGACATTAGAGCCTTTTTCAAGTAAGTAAGCATTCATCACTGCTGGTAGTAACACTTAGCTAACAGCAGAAAAGTTCCATGTAATTAATAAACCAAAATGTTCCGTGTTTGAATCCCAGCTGGCCAGCTCTGAAAGTTCCTAGCTGCTGCTAGCTAGTTGAGATGACTTCTGTTAACCATTCCCGCTATTCGTTTCCTGACCGTAGTCGGGAAACACAGGGGAGATTCGTCTTCTCCAGGGCCGAAGTAGTTTCTCCGGGGCGAACTCCCAAGATTCGACTCCACACTAGTGATGCGCGGGCCGGCCCGAAACGCGGGGCGGGACGGTGCGGGTAGAGAATGTTCCACTTTATTGGCAGGGCGGGCTGGGGCGGGTCGAATAATGTATATTGGGATTTTATGAAACACTTGCCCTCTTCATTTTGTGCAGGTATGTATGGCACCTGCAATTGTTTTTATTTGTATTTTAGCACAATTTAACTGGTGTTGTTTAGCTGGTAAAGCAGCTGAAGGTGTATGGAGGCGTCATCGTCTTAGATTAATCAATTGTTTGACAAAGCTTTAATTGGTGCTCTAAAAAAAATTTCGGCACGCGCTTGGTTATTTAACTTTTTTTCTCCTCTATGGGCTAAGCCACCCCAGTTTCTTAAACCTAGTGACGTCCCTGTTGCCGACCCCTGCTCTATTCTATCGTGTCTGTTGTCCTGTCAGGTGGAGGAAGACTTTACCGGGCAGATTAACTTCACGCGACTGTCACAGTCACAGTCTTTGCGTTTGTAGGCAGGAAGATCTCAAACATGGGATCATAATTTGGTCCAAAGTCCATGTCGAACTCTTCTTCCTGAAAAACAAAGTAGTATTCGGTAAATATAACCAACAGTAACTTGATGACTCAGCATGTTACAGCACTAACAAAGACTTTTCTTTAAAATACTCACCTCAGGCTGAATTTTAGTGGCCTTGGGACAGTCAAGACTGTAACTCTGATCCTTGATGAGTCTGCATCGAGGAGTGGTGTCAATGTACTCATAAGGCAACTGTTGATTTATGACCTGAAGAGACATCAGAACATTTTAACATTTAAATGAGAGGCTGTCCAAATGTTCTTAAACTGTCCAACAGTTTAAGAACATTTGTCAACACACAGACTTGGAAAAAGCTTTACCTCTTTCAGATCGACGTTCCTCGGCAGGAGAAGAACATGGAGTTTTTTACTTTCTTGGAATGGTGGTCCGAGGAAGAGCTGAACTCGACCATTAACTGGTTTTGTCCACAACCTCTCAACAAGATCCCAGACCAGGCCAAAGAGAGAGAGGTGATGGACTTCGACAACCACATGAGAGTCTGTGATCTTCAGTGGCTTGAGGACGCTTATCCCATCATCAGTGATGTGGACGACAGACAACAGACCATCAGGCAGCAGAGCTGTGAAAACAAAGAGCTGTTACACTTTTGTTTTACTGATAACAACCTCAGTGTAATGTTACATAGACATGTTATATAGACGTTGCCCAGGTTGAGCAACCATGCTGTTGCAGTACAGACTCTTTCCATGAGTCAGGACTTCTGTGAGGCTTAAAGGGAATAAATGATCGTGCCTGTGGGAACTATTTCTATATAATTTATTTCAAAGTGAGAAGAAATGAAAGTGAAAAGGAGAGAAGTTTCCAAACAGCTTTTTAGTATACAGTGCTGCTGGAAATGAGTCGTGAGTTGAGCTGTTCCCATCCTATTGAAGGAATATAAACCCACTATTAAAGCCACACAGCTTTATGAAGTGTGCCACGCCTCGATCAAAGGAGGTTTCTGTGGAGCTCAGACAAAAAGCTGTGGATGGTCACCAGGCTTCTAAAGAGGAAGTCCTTCACCAATCAGCAGTCAGGCAGACAGTGTACAAATGAAGGAAATCCAACCATTTGAATGAGAAACATCATGTTTGGTATTCCAGCATAAGAACCTTATCCCATCTGTGGAGCACGGTCGTAGGCAGTATCATGGCTGCTTTGCTGCCTCGGGGTCAGGGCAGTCATTGACAATGAATTCTGGGTTGTACCAGCACAATGTCAGAGTATCTGTTCATAAACTGATGCTCAACAAAAGGTGGGCCATGCAAAGAGACACAAAAGAATGGTTAAAGCAGAAAAATGTAACGTTGGAATGGCCGAGTCAAAGTCCAGACCTGAAACCAACATAAATATTAGAAGACCTGGAGAGGGGAAGGAAGCCGCCAACATTACTGAGTCTGGAAGAAGCAATGGGACAAAATTCCTGCTTGTATCATGAAATCTTTTTTGTATATAAAATTTATATGGACACAAGTCTTTGTCTCTTTCACTGTCTTTACCATCTGTTTCTTTGTCTTGGCTTCTGAGTATCCTGCTCTTTAAATAAAGTCAATCAACCTTTGTTCAATACATATATTGATCATTTAGTTCCAGCTTTGTCCAAAGTAACTTGAAAGTTAAATCAAGAATCCAAGTTGTTGCAGATTCACTAACATGCCTTTAGAGTTTGATCATTACTCTAACAAACAGTAACGTTCTCACCATCCATGATTTCACAGTGTGGCAGGTGGAGGTGACTGACAGCAGCATCCTCTGAACACTTGATATCGAACAGCGGCCCTGCAGCCGTCTTTCCAGCTGATTGGAGGAGGGTCTCATCCCATTGGACAGTTCTGTACAGCAGCTCCGCCTCCTGACCCATATCAAACACCAGGTGAGTCGAAGCACACCGGAACATACCTGGACCAGGACACCTGAACCTGTTGAAGTGTGACAAATGAAAGAAATTGAACCGTCAGTTGAAGGGAAAGCTCTAAATAGTTGAAGTGTGTGCACTGCAAACAGTTCGGCTGGTGTTTCTAAATGAGAGTCCAGGACAACACCGCTGTAACCGCCAGGTGTGGTATGAATATTCGACTTATAGTGTTCACTAGCTCAGCACAGACAAGTTGTTGATTTGCTTGATTAGAAATCTCAACTTGATGAACCACGAGAGAAGTTGGAATAGTGCTTGGTTATTTTCTCTGATCACCTGTATGAAGATTTAGCTGTTCGTTCAGGTGAGAAGCACAATGAAGCCTGGAAGTAAGAAAGAGTTAGATCCACTCTGTCTGCACACAGGGACAAATTCACTCACAAGATATAACAATAAATGTTCATATATTTCAAATCATTCAGATATATTCTGTGTTTCAGTCGTGTCATGTCCTGGAGGACTTCACACTGCACAGCTGCTCCTTTCTCACCTTTTGGTCGTCGTCGGGCAGGTGGAGCTTTTTTTTCACATGCTGTTTGACATCAGAGTCAGCTGATGGAGACAGGAAGTGAGAACAAACAGTCATGAAAACTTAAATGTCTTGAATATTTTCTCAACAGATGTGACGTCACAGCTCCAACACAAACACAAGTGAAAAATATAACTGCTGTATAATGAGCACATGTTCATTCTAAGACCAGATTTAAACGTACCATAGCTTGATGAATGGGGGGCATGTTTCAATACTCACATTCTCTGTGTTTGTCAGCTGCCGTCCACTCACCACTGTATGGATAAAAAACAGTCCCAAAAGTTATGGATCAAGTCCTGACACAAACAAACTGATCCACTTTGCATCGCATCAAATGTTCACCACAAGACTGCAACTGACTGCCAGCACTCATGTGCTCTGACTGCATTAGAGGAAACTCATGAAGTTTAAGAAACATGAGATGAGAATAAAGGAGAAACTGCACTCAGTGTGTAAAATCACTGATTTGTGCAGCTGGATTACTCCTGGGAAGTGTTAAAGTTCTAACCCACCACAGCAGAAACCCAAAGCTCGGCTGCCAGTACAGGTATCTCTGTACATTTGACTATCAGTGTTCTCAATCCTTGATGAAACAAAAGAAACTCCTACTGATTAGTTGGAGCGTGCACACAATGAAAGGTAGAAATGGAGGGATACCCTATGTGAGGTTTGCATGAACTTTCCTGTGGTTAGAACAATACTACTAAAACCAGCATGGACTGACTCCAACCCTGAACTGACCTCGAAGTCTTCAGAGTCTTCAGTCTGCAGTGTGGACTCTTTAGAAAATCACACAGCAGCTTCACTCCTGAATCCTCCAGGTCGTTGTAGCTCAGGTCCAGCTCTGTCAGATGGGAGGGGTTGGACTTCAGAGCTGAGGCCAGAGAAGCACAGCTGATCTCTGACAAACTGCAGCGCCTCAATCTGAATAAAGAATAAATGATGTTGATAAAAATCCATTTATAATCCAATCAGATGTGTTCAGGTTTGAAATGTGCAGCTCAACATTACTATGTTCTAATCAATGAGCTTTTCTCTAAAATGAGTAGAGTGACTTTGTCATTGTGTTATTGTGGATCATCATAATGTCAGCCTTCTACAGACATCATCCAAACGTCAGCACAACATTCAGACAACATTCATGTCGACACAGATTAATAACATGCTTCTGATCTCAGTCAAGTCTGGACTTAGAGGATCAAATCAAATCAGACATGTTGGACTTAAAACAGTTTATCATTTATTCCATGATCTTCTGACTGTGTTTGGTGTCTTAGTGGGTAAATGTCATTCAAAGGAGAGGTCTACATTTGTTCAAGTGTGTCTTCAAACAGCAGCCACATGTACATTTAAAGAGTTATTGGTGGCAGTCATCATTCCACCTCTTGAGGACCAAATTCACTCTTTGAGTTACTATTCCTCCACTGCAGCTCAACAAGGACAAACTGTCAAATTCACAAACTTTCAAGGATCTCAAGGACTCACAGGAACCATGTTACCACAGCTTCTTTTTGAATCCTTGGATCCTTGAATCCTGTTGTGTTGTGACGTTTTGGCCTGTGTTAGGCTGCTGTTTATTACTCTGGTAAAATGCACACCATACCAGCTGTGAGGGTTGTCTGTAGCAGCCATATCAGCTTCTGATATCATGAAGATCATCACAGTTCTTCACTTCATCTTTATTGAACTTTGCCTTCATGTCTTTCTTGACTTTCTCTAACCTGTCTCTTTCTCTGTTTCCACAGAAGCTCAAACTCTCTGCAGCCTGTTTTTATCTGCTATCATCAGATCTTCAACAACCTCATTCTTATCCGTCACACACTCTACAGCCTCATCAGCACTGACGTCATCTTCACTAACTGATGGACCACAATGTGAGTCTGTGGAAGTTCACAAACTGTCAAACATTTTATTTCTGCACTTTCTGTGACTCCAACAATTATTCAACCATTTGGAAATTCATTCAGCCAAAAAATATAAAACATCAGTCAAAGATTTAAATTGAATATTTACAAAAAAAACAGCACGAACAGTCAGTGAACTGACCCCAGAGTCTCCAGTTTACAGTTTGGACTCTTCAGTCCAGCACACAGGAGCTTCACTCCTGAATCCTGCAGGTTGTTGTCAGTCAGGTTCAGCTCTGTCAGATGGGAGGGGTTGGACTTCAGAGCTGAGACCACGACGTCACAGTGACTCTCTGAGAGTCCACAGCCAGAAAGTCTGCGATGAAACAAATATTACAAAGTATGTTATTATGAAAGAGACACTTTATATTTACTTCATGCATTTGATAAGGAAACAGTTGAACATTTCCTGCTTTGATGAACATTTGTTCTTCACATCAGTCATTCAGCTATGGGGATAATTTTGTCTCAAAAAGATTTGAATGCGTACAATATGATTTGTATACATATGCATACATTTATAAATATCCAAATACAAAATACAAATATAAAAATATGACATACAAATAAATAAACGAATTTGTATAAATAAATGTGGATTTGTAAATATATTTTTTGCTTTTGTGGATCCATTTTTTGCTTTTCTCGCGATGACGTAATTTTGAGACATTCCTACCGCTCACCCCGATTCACAAATAAATGCCACCAGATTTGAATACAAATAGCGGTACACCCTTTACTGAACATCCAGCAGATGGCAGTGTTGTGCAACGGTGCAGACCAAGGTACTTTTTATTATTCTGTTTCTGGACATAATGGAGAGAAGCTGAAACCAGAAACGAGTGTTTCTGCCTCTACAAGTTAGCGGCATGTGCCTCTACTAAAATGCCACTACTAGATGCCGATGCCACGAATTGAGCCAGTGTGCACGTCGCAGGTCCACACACAGGACAGTCTGTGCAAAGCGTCAGTCAATTGAAAACCGGACATTTTCATGAACCTATAAAGAAAAAAATCCTCAGGAGCCCCAGACAGGACGTAAAAATGTCCGGCCAAAAGAGGACGTTTGGTCACTCTTTAATAAAGAAATAACTTTGTCAAACGGAAGAACTTTTATTTTGAAGAGTACCGGGCAAAGAAGCGTACGAGCCCCGCCCACCACTAAAACGGAATATGGTAGTGGAAATTTTGTTTTTGGTGATTGGAACAGAAAACGAGAAATTGAGCCGAATCTTCGTTTTTTCGTTTTTTGTCAAAAACAAAAAAACGAAAAAAACACTCGTTTCTGGTTTCAGCTTCTCTCCATTATGTCCAGAAACAGAATAATAAAAAGTACCTTGGTCTGCACCGTTGCACAACACTGCCATCTGCTGGATGTTCGGTGAAGGGTGTACCGCTATTTGTATTCAAATCTGGTGGCATTTATTTGTGAATCGGGGTGAGCGGTAGGAATGTCTCAAAATTACGTCATCGCGAGAAAAGCAAAAAATGGATCCACAAATGCTGACTCCACACACAAGTCAAGGACATTTATTTTCAAATCTCGAAAATATATTTACAAATCCACATTTATTTATACAAATTTGTTTATTTATTTGTATGTCACATTTTTATATTTGTATTTGGATATTTATAAATGTATGCATATGTATACAAATCATATTGTACGCATTCAAATCTTTTTGAGACAAAATTATCCCCATATTCAGCTGGTCTTATCTCACTGTGTTTGACATGAAACAATCATTCTCATTGCTCTCTCATATCTGCAGATATTTAGTCTTTGTTTAGCTTTAATCTTACAGATGAAGGGAGACAAGCATAGTTACATTTAGGCTTCCACAGTCTGCCAGTGATCAGATTCCATGTCTGTCTGCACAAAGTTAGCATGAGACCATCTTGGTTAGAAAACCATTAAAATATAAATAAATCTCTTCACAGCATAAGACCTGCACATAATTAAATATGAACATGAATAAATATTGTGTGGATGACAGATGACTGCATTATGTTCAGCACAGAGACAATAAATGAACTAATGAAGTTGAATAATTTCAACATGGAGTCAGATATTATCAGAGTACCAGCATCAAAAACAACATTGACCTTTGGTGTGTTTAAGGTCTCTTAAAAAGTCTCAGTTCTTCTGCTCTTATGTGTTCAGACCTGACGATCATCGGTGCCCCCCTTCCCTCCATCCAGGACATCTACAACACACTCAGCATTGTGGGCGACTCCACCTATCCCAACCACTGCTTCTTCAGCCTCCTGCCCTCTGAGAGGAGAATGAGGAGCCTCCGGGTGAGAACCAGCAGACTGAGAGACAGTTTGATCCACCAGGCCGTCAGGATGCTGAACTCCCTCCCATCCAAAGCCAAATAAAGTCATGCCTCAGACCCCTTCCTCATGAAAATATGACACATCTACGTAACTAGTTTATTTGTTTTTCTGGACAAAATGATCCTCCATGACCTGTTTACATAGTGTGTTTGTGTGTGTGTGTGTGTGTGTGTGTGTGTGTGTGTGTGTGTGTGTCCTCACTAACATGGATCATCACCAATTTGTGAGAAACGTTGAAGAGAAATAAAGATTATGTGTCATAATGACAATAATGAAAATCAGATTAGAATTATTTTTACAGCTGTTTTAAAAAACAAAGTGCTTTAAAGACACAACAGAATATATACAGAGCAGTTACAGATGACAGAATGAGTCTCATCTCATTCAAATAATGTTAATTAGAACCTTTGATTGGAGCGGTTTGTTTCTTTTGGGGTGGAATCCCCTAACATCCTCTGTGCTTACTGTGAAGACTATGACAGCAATGAAAGCAGTTCTGTAGAACTTCAGAAATCTCTGGAAGATGATACAGATCTTATTTGAAACTTCTCAGCATCGTGGTGAAACATCAGACAGAACCTGCTCAGGTAATATGACTTCACTGCATTCACTGATCACTGTAAAATACTGTTACATGTTGTGACCCAATGCTGTTGTGATAAAACCTCAACCACGATCTCTGAAGTCCTTCATGTGTTTTACCAGGTTTGCATGTGGCCTCCATCACCCAAAGGACGATACACAAAGACAACACTGGAAAATGTAACGATCATTAGAAATAAACAGAATAACTGTCTTCATTAACTTGACAGCTACAAACAACCAGCTGAAAATCTACATCTGATGTTCTCACAGCTCAAGAACATCTGTGAGAAATCTGTGACAGACACAGTTTCTGTAATAAACAAGTGGAACACTTGAATTTTATATTGTGAACATCTGAAGAGCTAAACTACTAATCTGCACTGATTCATAATGTTCATCACATCTGGACTTACTCAGCCTTTTTGCAGTTCCTCACAGCTGGAATCAGTCTTCGTCGTCCCTCCTCTGATGTGTTGTACTTCTTCAGGTCCAACTCATCCAGAACCTCCTCTGACATCTGCAGCATGTAGGCCAGAGCTGAGCAGTGGATCTCAGAGAGTTCCTTCTCTGATCTGTTCTCTGACTTCAGGAACTCTTGGATCTCCTGATGGACTGAGTCATCGTTCATCTCCATCAGACAGTGGAAGATGTTGATGCTTCTGTCAGGAGAGATATCATTACAGTTCATCTCTTTGGTAACCAAACGTACCCTTCCAGTTATAACGAGCAGTGTCATGTGTGCAGAGGTCTGTATGGTGATACTGTAGCAGCCTGCTGTTGTTTCCAGGTAATGAAGGTGAACACAGGGAACAGTTGTGTGTTCATGGATCAGTTCAGGCTGATTTACTGACTTTAACCACATTAAACGTGATGCTGCTTCCAACACAACTTAAAAAAATCTGGCAGCTGTGTAGAAGTGTCATTTTCAAAAACCATAACAGCACCAATAACTGACATGAAAATCTCTATGTATTCAGGATGTACCCAAAATATATGTAACCCCGATAAAAATACAGTGGGTTTACTAAATGTATTTGTTATGGATTAGTGTGTATCAGTTCGTTTGTGTTAAATTCATGACAAAAGTATATAGTTGTAGTTGTTTCATGTGACCTCAAGAGGGCGCTTTAAGTATGCTCAATGAGGAAAAGCAGTCATGCGTGCGTTGCATGCTGGGACGCAGACAAGCGAGATTTTGTTTGATACGGATGCTGTCGGGAGATATTGCTAAGTGAAGTTGCCGATGTTTTCTGCAAAAGCACGGTTTTATTTTCACAGTTACGACTCTGTATAATTTTTGAGTTTTCTGAGAGTGCCCGCACGACTGTAACCGGAGGAGACACTTTGTTTTGTGTTTCAAACCGAGGACTCCGGTGAGTTGCTGTACTGTGTTATGGTGCTATGCTACAACGCTAAGTTGCTAACAGCTAATGACCATGAGTTTTCAGTTGCTTATATATGCACAATGTTGAACTGTAAAGCCATAAAAACCAATCGGAGTTGACTGTAAGTGTTTTTAAGATGTTGTAGAGAGTCAACATGCTAAGTTGAGTTGAAAGTGCATTTAATTTACGAGTGTCGTGGGAATTTTCACTGCGTCATTCCGACGCCATGTTCAAGGTTAGTGAGTGGAAAAGAGCGGTGTGTGCTGAACGTAACCTGACATGTACACACAGAGGTTCGCTGATTTTTTCTTAATGTAAATAGTATGTTTAAATTCATTTTTGAAACTGAAATATGTATTTTGTAAGTGTAAATGAGAAACATGATTGAAAGGAGATCAGAGTTTATTTGTGTAACATGATTGATATAATACTGTAAAAAAAACACACATTAATGGTGACCTGAGGTTTTTTTATGTCTCATAATGCAGTCACTCATTCTTTGTGGTCAGTATTAGTTACATTTGAGTAAAAGAGGAGAGAAATAGATATAAATCTGTACAGATAATATTGACTGCTAGTTAACTTTATGTTCTACTATGCAGATTGGGTTTTTTTATATGCCGAGTTGCTGAATCTACATCGAGTTGACCAGGGGTTTCTGTCTGAGAGGCGGAAACAGAGAGGAGGCAGATTCTTTCTTCTTCATTGTCGTCATGGAGAGTCGTCACCTGGAGGAAATATCCTGAACCAGCGCGCAGTAACATACATACACAAACATACTACCCGGGTAGACCACATACACACTGAACTTGAACTTGGACTAATACAGACTCCAACTAAACTTTTGACTGGACAAATTGAACTTTGATATCAACACAGCTAAGAGCTGAGAGGACAATTTAATTTATTTTTTTTGTTATTATTTTTGTTTATTGTTTTCATACCTTTTGGGGTTTTTGAATTTCAACAAGTTCAACTTGAATTTCCATGTTGTGAGAATAAATATTCTTGTGTTTACTACTAACCTTCCCTAGCTCCTTGAGACGAATTAGAACGCAGTGAATATCTTTAGTGGTCTAAGTAAATCACTGAGGGTTACGTGTTACATTATGGCGAGCTAGCCAGGAGCTAGGGTTATATAGGTTGACTGTACAATACAAACTGTTATTTTGAACATAAGAAATTGCAATTTGATTCATCTGATTAACCCCTATATTAGTTTCCCTTTTTTTGTCCCCTCTGACTTAAACTGAAGATAATGGCAAACAGTGATGACAAGCTGTTTGTGTATGTGTCTGGTGTTACCAGTAGTGATGCCGATCAGGACATCATTGATTCCCTCAAGAAGTATGGCCCCGTAGCTGGAATACGGAGAGTGCAAAACACAGGAGGATCAGATGGAGAAACAGTCGTTGTTGAGTTCCAGTCAGGAACTACAAGAGCAAATGTCGAACCTCTCCTCCCTATGGAAGTAGCAAATGTGACCAACCCAAGTGTAAAGTGGAAAGTAGACCATGTTCCAACACTCACCTCGTCTGCTGACCAGGCTGCAGCTGTTCTGTCCGCATCATCCACTGACTCCAGCAGTGATTCTGATAATGGTGCTCGCTCAGACAACAGCACCACACCTTTAGTGCGCAAAAGCAAGAAGAAGTCTAAACATTGTAAGCCCCTCCCACCATTCACCCCTACCACAACACACAATCCAAGTGCTTCAAGTACTGTTACAAAGAAATACCATGTACATACAGATCCCACGAGCCCCACATTGAGTAATGAAGTGACAAACCCCCCTGAAATCCAACGTGTTGTTGTGGAACATGTGACCAAAAGTCAGCCAAGCAACTCCAAGTGGCTGAGGACCTTCTCTGGTAAAATACCTAAACCCCCAGGTGAGGCAGATTATGAGACATGGTCACTACATGCAGAATTGATGTTTAATGATGACAGTCTTTCAGTCGATATGCAGCGGAGGAAAATACTGGAGAGCCTGCTTCCCCCAGCTTCAGATGTGGTGAGGCAGCTTGGTACCTCTGCACATCCCAGACAGTATGTGCAGCTGCTTGACTCTGCATATGGACTAGTGGAGGATGGAGAGGAGGTGTTTGCCAGGTTCCTAAACTCCAACCAGAATCCAGGAGAGAAGGCATCTGATTATCTGCAGCGGTTGCAGAGTCTCCTGTGCACTGCTGTGAAGAGAGGTGGTGCAAAGCAGGTAAATGCAGACAGACACCTGCTGAAGCAGTTCAAGCGTGGCTGCTGGGACCACAGCCTGGTCTTACAGCTGGAGCTCAAGAATGAAATACCTCCCAATTTTGCAGAGCTTTTGCTGCAGGTACGTACTGAAGAGGACAGGAGAGCATCAAAACATGACAGGATGCAGCGTCATTTTGGCTCCTCCAAGACAAAGCCTTCAGTAAACATTCATTCCGTACCTGACATCTCTCTCTCTGATTCCAATGCCAGCTTACTGCAGTCATACATCTCTGAAACTGAAAGCCTGAGAAAACAAGTGGCCCAGCTACAGATGCAGCTCAGCAGCAAGAATCACAAAAAAGACAAAAAACAGGAATTTAAAGGTACAGTTCCAATAAATAACTCACCTCCACCAGTGACTAAAGCACAGGCTCATCATGTGATGCCGCAGAACACACCCACTCCAAGACCTCAACCAAAGGCCTGGTTCTGTTTTAAGTGTGGAGAGGATGGCCACATTGCCAGGAACTGTGACAAGCCCATAAACAAAGCCCTTGTGGATCAAAAATACACAGAACTCAGACACAAGCAGGACGAGTGGAAAGCAAGACAGCCGTTAAACTGGAACGGGTTCCAGTAACGGGACCTACTGGAACCAAGGACACAGAGGAGAGTCCCATATCAAAATGGAGATGTGAAACCGAATGTCAACAAGCTACGGCAACTGCACGCCGGCTCACAAGAAGGTTGGTTGGTTCAAGACATGTGGCCAGAGTCACAGTTGGCGGAGTTCCACAAAACTGTCTAATGGACGGAGGCTCACAGGTAACGACCATCACCAAAAGTTTTCATGAAACCCACTTACCTTCTCATCCCATCATTCCTATAGAGGACCTCTTGCACATAGAGGGAGCTGCAGGCCAACACGTCCCTTACATTGGCTGCATTGAAGTTGATATAGCTTTCCCAGAGCACTTTACAGGAGAGCCTAAGGTAGTCACAACGC
Organism: Collichthys lucidus; assembly: GCA_004119915.2. NCBI lineage: Eukaryota > Metazoa > Chordata > Actinopteri > Sciaenidae > Collichthys > Collichthys lucidus. Next base: position 32,686,612 of record CM014090.1, read on the forward strand.
TGGCTCTAGTTGTCCCCGATCCCAGAACAAGTGTAGAGGTTCCAGTTCTCATCGGCACAAACACTCTTGACATCTTGTACAGAGGGTTCAATGGAGGAACAACAATTTCTTCAGACTGTGAGTATGCTTCGCTCGTCAGACACCTGCAGAGCATCTACTTAAGCAAGACACAACAGGATGGGAGAGTGGGCAGAGTGAAATTACAGTCGAGGAACACCGTCGTCATTCCGGCTGGAAAGAAAATGGCGGTGAATGGCCGTGCCAGACATGTCCCCACTGTTCATGGTGCACCTCTTCTGGTGGAGCCCCCCACCAACACCAGTCTGCCAGATGGTTTGATATCCTGCTGTTACATCATGGCAAGTCCACGTCAGACCTCCTTTAAGGTTCCCATCCTTCTCAAGAATGACACTGCACATGACATTGTAGTTCCGGCCCATCGAACTCTAGCAGAGCTCTCAATGCCGCTGTCCATCTCTCCATTGACCTCCACCCACGATATTAAAGGGGAAGTGCAAACCCCCAACCAGACCAACATTACGGCCCAGTGTTTCACATCTGGTCAAATGGATCCTGAAAACTTGATCAAGTTTGAGTTCGCTGATTCTCCTCTGCCAAAAGAATGGAAAGACAGGATCACCAGGCAGTTGAATTCAATTCCTGAAGTCTTCGCCAGAGGAGATCTGGACTATGGACACACGACAGCTGTAAAGCACAAGATCCGCCTTTCTGACCCGACGCCTTTCAAACAGAGGGCAAGGCCAATCCATCCATCGGATTATGAGGCGGTTCGCCTCCATCTGAAAGAGCTTTATGATGCAAACATCATAAGGGAGTCAGAAAGTCCGTTTGCTTCGCCAATTGTCGTTGTGAAAAAGAAAAATGGACAAATTCGCTTATGTGTGGATTACAGAAAACTGAACAGCCAGACGATTAAAGATGCTTATGCTTTGCCGCACATCGAAGAGGCTTTTGCATCTCTGACAGGAGCGAAGTGGTTTTCGGTCATGGACTTAAAGTCAGGCTATTATCAAGTGGAAATGGAGGAAGAGGACAAACATAAGACTGCCTTTGTTACACCGATCGGTTTTTGGGAGTTCAATAGGATGCCACAGGGAGTGACCAATGCTCCAAGCACTTTTCAGCGAGTTATGGAGAAGTGCATGGGCTCGCTCAATCACAGAGAAGTGCTGGTATTCCTGGACGATCTTATCGTGTTCTCCAGTACCCTGGAAGAGCATGAAGAGCGGCTTTTGAGGGTGCTGAACAGACTAAGAGATTTCGGCCTCAAATTGTCACCAGAGAAATGTCATTTCTTCAGGAAGTCTGTGAGATACTTAGGTCACATAGTATCAGAAAATGGTGTAGAGACCGACCCTAATAAGATCACAGCACTCACCTCATGGCCCCGCCCGAACAACATCTCCGAGTTGAAGTCGTTCCTCGGATTCACAGGCTATTATCGAAGGTTTGTCAGAGACTACTCCAAGATTGCAAAGCCTCTAAATGATCTGACGGCTGGATACGTCCCTGCAAAGAAAAAGAAACATGACCACACATCGAAAGGTCAAAGGTCATTCTCCAGTGTGGACTTAAAGAAACCCTTCAATGAAAAATGGACACCCTCATGTGAGGGGGCATTCAAAACCCTCATTGAGCGGTTAACAACAGCACCTGTACTGGGATTCGCCGATTCCAAGCAGCCATACATACTCCATACAGATGCCAGCTTGCATGGACTTGGAGCCGCGCTTTACCAGCAACAAGATGGTCAAATGAAGGTTATTGCATATGCCAGTCGTGGCTTATCTAACTGTGAACGCAGATACCCCACGCACAAGCTTGAGTTTCTCAGTCTCAAGTGGGCGATCACGGATAAGTTTGCTGATTATCTCTATGGAGTGGAGTTTAGCGTGCTAACTGACAATAACCCCTTGACTTACGTCTTGACCTCCGCAAAGCTGGACGCCTGTGGTCATCGTTGGCTTGCTGACCTGTCTAATTTCAATTTCAGCATCAAGTACAGGGCTGGCAAAAAGAACCAGGACGCAGATGGGCTATCAAGACGTCCACATGTCCCTGCGGAGATTGATGACAGTGCAGCAGTTGAGGATGAACGAGTGCGGCAGTTCCTGTCAAGGTTTCTAAAGGAGGAAAAGGAGGACACTTTTCCTAAGCAGGCTGTCAAAGCCGTCTGTGAGAGACATCAGCTGGACAAATTCACTGAAACTGAGGAAGGAAGTGGTCACTTGCCTGTCATTGTGGAGTGTCTAGCCATGGATAAACGTGCTATCTGCCCTGAATATGCTCAAGCTGACCTTCTTCCTGGATCCACCACACTTCCCAGAATGTCTCAGCAGGATTGGGCTGTGGAGCAGAGAAATGATCCAACTATCAGCAGAGTAATGGATATCGTCAGAGCAGGCAAACGTCTCACGTACCGTCTCCGGCAGAAAGAGGAAAGAGAAGTACAGCTGCTACTCAGAGTTCAAGACCAGCTGATTTTGGATGATGAGGTTCTGTACAGAAAGTGCAATGGTGAGGATCAACCTACCCTCCAGCTCGTTCTCCCGAAGAAATACAGACGGATGGCGCTAATGAGTCTCCATGATGATGTTGGTCATTTGGGATATGAGAGGACAGTGGATCTGGTACGTACACGGTTCTATTGGCCGAGGATGAGTTCAGAGGTCGAGGAGACGATCAGAACATGTGAGAGGTGCCTTCGACGCAAAGGAAGGGCAGAGAGAACAGCTCCCCTCGTCAACATCAAGACCAGCCGGCCACTTGAGTTAGTGTGCATGGACTATCTCTCCTTGGAGCCAGACGGCCGTGGCACGAAGAACATACTTGTGATAACTGACCACTTCACAAAGTATGCGGTTGCAGTACCTACTCCTGACCAGAAGGAAAAGACGGTAGCCAGAGCCCTATGGAACAACTTCCTTGTACACTATGGCATACCTGAACGCTTACATAGCGATCAAGGCCGCAACTTCGAATCTGCTGTCATCAAGAATCTCTGTGAACTCCTGGGGATAAAGAAATCGAGGACGACGCCTTACCATCCGCGTGGCAATCCGGTAGAGCGTTTCAACCGGACCTTGCTTGCGATGCTCGGAACCCTTGAGGAAGTGGATAAAGTGAAGTGGCGTGACCATGTGCAGCCATTAGTCCACGCCTATAATTGCACAAAGAACGACACTACTGGATTCTCCCCATATCAACTAATGTATGGAAGGCAACCAAACCTGCCAATTGATGTGGCTTTTGGATTAAACCCTGGAGGACAGAGGAAAGTCACTCACAGTGAGTATGTTAAAAAACTTCAAGAAACACTGGAGGAAAGCTACAGACTGGCTGTCGAGCACAGTGATAAAACAGCTCTACGCAACAAACAGAGGTATGACTTGAAGGTCAGAGAATCCACGTTACAAGTTGGAGACCGTGTCCTCGTAAAAAACGTGGGGATTAGAGGAAAACACAAGATTGCAGACAAGTGGAGTCAAACGGTCTACAAGGTGGTGAAACACATCGATGATTCCCCAGTGTATGTAGTGGCTCCACTCACCTCCGAAGGCCCAGAGAGGACATTACACCGAGATCTACTCCTACCTTGTGGATTCCTTGCACCTTCGGAGTCAGCTGAAGTCGATGAGGTCAGTCAGAGTAACCAAAAGGAGAAACCAATCAGAACCTCCCGGAGAAATCCAGTACCTGAAGTTGAGGAGGCAGAACATTTGCCTAGTGATAGCGATGAAGAGATGGAAGTGCACTATTCATCAGAAAGTCAAGGTGAAGTCAATTATCCATCATTTACTATCGTACATGACATTCCCCGAACAAAGATCAAGCCTCCCTTGAACTTGGATGTGAGGGTCAAATCTTAACCCGACTGCTAGAGAATTCCATCCCCAACAAGTGGAAGAAGAGGAACACTCAAGCGCATCGCAGGTTCCAAGTGTGGAAGCAGATGTGGATGTTAACTTGCCTGCCGACCCCTTACCTGTCGATGATGTAAACCTACCTGCAGACGACTTACCGGATGAAATAAACATACCTGTGGATGAAAGTCTAACAGTACCTGATGAACCACTCGCTGGAGAACCTGAAAAGAAAATTGACAACACCGAACCGGAAAACCAAGGAGGAACGAGAGAGGAGAGCAAAGGAGACAATGTCAGGGAGAATGTTGGACTAGCAGATACCAGTTCTGCTCAGGATGGAAAAGAACCAGAAATCAGATGGCCAACCAGAACTAGAAGAGAGCCTGAAAGATTATCATATAAACACCTTGGGAATCCATTGACTATGGTCATGCGCTCCATACTGCTTAGTCTGGACCAAGCTTTCACAGAAGCCCTTGACTTGCCCATTGTACCAAGCTCTTCACCTTCCCCTTATACAAGCCCAGTTATTGATATTTAAGTCTGTTGACATGCAGAGACGCATGCCAATTAAGGGCGGGTGGATGTAACCCCGATAAAAATACAGTGGGTTTACTAAATGTATTTGTTATGGATTAGTGTGTATCAGTTCGTTTGTGTTAAATTCATGACAAAAGTATATAGTTGTAGTTGTTTCATGTGACCTCAAGAGGGCGCTTTAAGTATGCTCAATGAGGAAAAGCAGTCATGCGTGCGTTGCATGCTGGGACGCAGACAAGCGAGATTTTGTTTGATACGGATGCTGTCGGGAGATATTGCTAAGTGAAGTTGCCGATGTTTTCTGCAAAAGCACGGTTTTATTTTCACAGTTACGACTCTGTATAATTTTTGAGTTTTCTGAGAGTGCCCGCACGACTGTAACCGGAGGAGACACTTTGTTTTGTGTTTCAAACCGAGGACTCCGGTGAGTTGCTGTACTGTGTTATGGTGCTATGCTACAACGCTAAGTTGCTAACAGCTAATGACCATGAGTTTTCAGTTGCTTATATATGCACAATGTTGAACTGTAAAGCCATAAAAACCAATCGGAGTTGACTGTAAGTGTTTTTAAGATGTTGTAGAGAGTCAACATGCTAAGTTGAGTTGAAAGTGCATTTAATTTACGAGTGTCGTGGGAATTTTCACTGCGTCATTCCGACGCCATGTTCAAGGTTAGTGAGTGGAAAAGAGCGGTGTGTGCTGAACGTAACCTGACATGTACACACAGAGGTTCGCTGATTTTTTCTTAATGTAAATAGTATGTTTAAATTCATTTTTGAAACTGAAATATGTATTTTGTAAGTGTAAATGAGAAACATGATTGAAAGGAGATCAGAGTTTATTTGTGTAACATGATTGATATAATACTGTAAAAAAAACACACATTAATGGTGACCTGAGGTTTTTTTATGTCTCATAATGCAGTCACTCATTCTTTGTGGTCAGTATTAGTTACATTTGAGTAAAAGAGGAGAGAAATAGATATAAATCTGTACAGATAATATTGACTGCTAGTTAACTTTATGTTCTACTATGCAGATTGGGTTTTTTTATATGCCGAGTTGCTGAATCTACATCGAGTTGACCAGGGGTTTCTGTCTGAGAGGCGGAAACAGAGAGGAGGCAGATTCTTTCTTCTTCATTGTCGTCATGGAGAGTCGTCACCTGGAGGAAATATCCTGAACCAGCGCGCAGTAACATACATACACAAACATACTACCCGGGTAGACCACATACACACTGAACTTGAACTTGGACTAATACAGACTCCAACTAAACTTTTGACTGGACAAATTGAACTTTGATATCAACACAGCTAAGAGCTGAGAGGACAATTTAATTTATTTTTTTTGTTTATTATTTTTGTTTATTGTTTTCATACCTTTTGGGGTTTTTGAATTTCAACAAGTTCAACTTGAATTTCCATGTTGTGAGAATAAATATTCTTGTGTTTACTACTAACCTTCCCTGAGACGAATTAGAACGCAGTGAATATCTTTAGTGGTCTAAGTAAATCACTGAGGGTTACGTGTTACATATATATGAATAAGTGTTTTCAACAGAAATAAAATATTTGAAACAGTATCTGCACTCATAGTTCTTTGAGCAGTTTGTCTTCATCCTCAATGCATCATCTTCATCAGGTCAGTTTACAGTAAAAACAGTCTCCTACTTTGTGTCTGAGGGTCCAGGTTCATCACTGAAGTCTGGAGGTTTTTCTTTGGATCCTGGAGACTCTGCTCTCTGTCTGTTGGACTGAACTCTGCAAACACCAACATGTTTTTATTCAGATCACATGAATCTTTGATAAATCCTCTGATCAAAGTTATTTCTGAAGCTCTAAATACACAAACTGCTGCTGCTGTTGATAATGAGGAGCTTTTGGTTGAACTAGAGCCAAAGTTTGTGTTCGTCCTCTTAGATCAGATTACAGCTTTTCCAGATGACTGACAGCTGTCACAGACACTAAGGTGGAAGATGCCACAAATTTATGTTTGCAATCACATTTTAGTGGAAATTTTAAAATATGAACAAAATCAACAGAGGGAACTGAAAATGAGTCAAATCCATGAGTTAGTATAAGTTCTCTTACTTTGTGTCTGAGCGTCCAGGTTCTTCACTGAAGTCTGGAGGTTCTTCTTTGGACCGGTCACTCTTCATAGACAGACGTCTGGATCCTGGACACTCTGCTCTGTCCAACAGTTCAGGCTGGTGGTGGTGGTGTAATCGTGTGGGGGATATTTTCTTGGCACACTTTGGGCCCCTTAGTACTAATTGAACATCGTTGACCATGTCCATCCTTTTATGACCACAGTGTACCCATCTTCTGATGGCTACTTCCAGCAGGATAACACGCCATGTCATAAAGCTCGAATAATCTCAGACTGGTTTCTTGAACATGACAATGAGCTCACTGTATGTATACAAATGGCCTCCACAGTCAACAGGTCTCAATTCAATAGAGCACCTTTCGGATGTGGTGGAACGGGAGAGTCGCATCATGGATGTGCAGTCGATAAATCTGCAGCAACTGCGTGATGGTATCATGTCAATATGGACCAAACTCTCTGAGGAATGTTTCCAGTACCTTGTTGAATCTATGCCATGAAGGATTAAGGCAGTTCTGAAGGCAAAAGGGGGCCCAACCCGGTACTAGCAAGGTGTACCTAATAAAGTGGCCGGTGAGTGTACATGTTTAATACGTGAGCAGGCGCCCTCTCGTTTGGCTGTGATCTCGTTCGTGACTGTCGTTCTTGTTGAATTTTCACATGGTCTTTATTAACAGAACTGCAGTTATACAGAGAACCACAGGTGGCAGTATTTCACATCTTGACCTGCATTGTCAAATTACTGTATTACAACACTCCAACTTAATTTTACAATTAACTTAGAAGTTTTTTACTAACATAAATCACTTAGGAGATGTATTAAACTTAACCTCTTGTTAGACTATAAGATTTCATTTTAAACAAAAAATAGCAAGACGTTTAAATTACCCTTTTCTTTTCTATCTTGCTTACCAATAGTCTCAATTTAGGCTCTATCAAACAATACTGAACATTAGCCTACACTTAACAGAGTTACACAGCACAAAGTCCAATCTCTCTCCTTAGATATTCAAACTTCTGCTTTGCTAATGGCTTGGTCAAGATATCTGCCTTCATATCCTCTGTTGGACAGTATTGCAGTTGAATCTGTCCATTCTGCACACATTCACGGATGTAATGATAACGAATGTCTATGTGCTTTGTTCTTGAATGATCAACTGGATTCTTAGCTATTGCAATAGCTCCTTGATTGTCTTCCAGAATCACAGTTGGCGTAGCATCCATTCCGAGATCACTCAGGAGTCGTGTAAGCCAGGTACATTCTTGTGCTGCCTGGCTGAGAGCAACATATTCTGCTTCAGCTGTTGATAGTGCAACAGTGTTCTGTTTCTTGCTGAGCCAGCTTACTGCTCCTCCACCGAGTAGGAAGATATTCCCGGTAGTAGAACGACGATCATCCTAATCTCCTGCCCAGTCAGCGCCTGAGAAACCGAGTAAGGTTTCCGACTCTGACCGCTGGTACTTGAGAGCGAGGTTGATGGTACCTTTCAAGTAGCGAAGTATCCTCTTCACAGCAGTCATATTGTGCAGTGTTTGGTTTGGCGTTGAACTTTGACACAGCGCTCACTGCTTGTGCGATGTCTGGCCTGGTTGCCATTGCTGCATATAGCAGGCTCCCTACAATTGACTGATAGGTACCTGGGTTCACTGGGTTACTGACACCATCATCCTTTTGTAACTTCACATTTGCATCAGCTGGGGTTGTGACTGGATTTGCTTTATCCATCCCATATTTTTGAAGAACAGCTTCAATGTAATGCTTCTGGTGAAGGTACACGCTGTTGTTTGTATGTAAGACAGCTCACCCATGTATTTCATCTTGTATTTCTTCTTCAGAGCGACTTTCAACTCAGTCATGCTCTCTAGTGACTCTGTAATCAAAATCAGATCATCAACATAGACAGCTAATATCTCTAGCTCTTGTCTAGCTCTCACAAACACACAGGGGTCTGATGTGCTGGTTGAATCCAATGTCTTTCATGGACTCTGTGAAAGTCTTACTCCAGCAGCGAGGGGACTGCTTAAGGCCATAGATTGACTTCTTGAGCTTGCACACCAAGTGCTCTTGGCCTGGTTTGATGTATCCGTCTGGTTGCTCCATGTAGATTTCCTCCTCCAGATGTCCATTCAGAAATGCAGTTACGACATCCATCTGATGAACATGCAGGTTGTTCTGAACAGCAAAGGACAGCAAGGTACGAATTGAGCTGAATCGTACAACAGGTGAGAAGGTTTCATCATAGTCGACGCCATAATTCTGTGAGTAGCCCTTAGCAACAAGTCTGCACTTGTATCTCTCCACTTCTCCATCACTATGGTGCTTGACTTTGAACACCCATCTCGAACCTATTGCCTTCCGGTCTTTTGGTAGTTCCACCAAGTCCCAAGTCTCATTCTCAAGCAGGGACTCATACTCTAAATCAGCTGCTTCCTTCCACTCTTTTGCATTAGAGCTCAACATTGCTTCCTTCATTGTAGTTGGTTCTTTTACACTACAGACATTTGCATAATGTTCAACAGTCACTATGTCTGCAAATTCCTCGTAGCCATACCTTTTTGGGGCTTTTCTGATTCTTCCACATTCTCTCGGGGCTTCAGTGACTGGTGTCTCATTAGCTGATGCTCCACTCTCATCAGGAACACTGCCAGCATCACTGTCTGAACAAGACATTTCCACTTCGTGTTTCCAGTCAAAGTCTGTCTCATTGAAGATGACATCCCTGCGAATCAGAATCTTCCTTTTCTCCTCATCGAACAGACGATATCCCTTGGCATATCCCACGAAGCGAAGTTTTACCGCTTTCTTGTCCAGCTTTCTTCTCTCTACTTCTGGGACTTGTGCATAGGCCACACAGCCAAACACTCTCAAGTGACTGATGTTCGGTTTTCTGCCACTCCATCTCTGGATCGGGGTCTCTTGCTTCAAAACTGATGTGGGCAGCCTGTTCTGCAAGTAAGCTGCTGTTGCCACAGCCTCTGCCCAAAGCATTTTTGGCAACTTTGCATGAGACAGCATACTCCTTGCTGCTTCAACTAAAGTCCGATTTTTTCTTTCAGCTACACCGTTTTGCTGTGGTGTATGAGGTACAGACATTTCGTGGTGGATGCCTTGAGCCTTCAGGTATTCTTGAAATTCTTTCGATGTGTATTCCCCATCGTTGTCTGTTCTCAGTCTAGTCACTTTTTGTCCACACTCATTGGAGAAAGTTCTCTCAAACTCTTTAAACTTGCTTAGGACTTCACTTTTCTGCCTCATGAAGTATACCTTGCAGCATCTTGAGTAGTCATCAATGAATGTCACGAAGTACTTTGCTCCACCTATGGATTCAGTCTGCATGGGACCACAGACGTCACTGTGAACCAGTTGCATCTTGCGCTTTGATCGGATTTCTCCCACTGACCTAAATGGCTTTCTAGACAGCTTTCCTTCCACACATGCTTCACAGAAGAAGTTCTCGTTTTCAGCAGAAAAGTCCATTCCACTCACCAGAGGTTTCACCTCCTTCAGCATGGTCGTGTGACCCAGTCTTTGATGCCATAGACTGGCTGCAACTGCTGCACTTCCTGCTGTATGAGAGGGTGAGGCACTCCCCATCACATCCAGCTGATATAATCCATCGGCTCGTTGTGTTCCCATTCCTCGAAGATCTCCATCTCTTCCACGTATGTAGCATCGGTTCCTCTTGAACTGCACTGTGTTTCCTTTTTTCGTGGCAGCTCCCACTGAGAAAAGATTTCCGGACAGCTTGGGAACATACAGCACATCATACATTGTCACGGCTTTCGGTTCTCCGAAGGAAAGTGCATAAAAAAGTGGGAGTTAAACCAATAAGAGCCTTATACAATAGAGTTATCCAGTGTGTGTAGCGTCTCATCTCCAAGGAAGGCATGCCAGCTTTTGTACATAGTTCACAGTGATGGGTGAGGCGGTGACAACCAGTGATGAACCGTAGAGCACAGTGATATACAGGAGTCAGGGGAAGAAGTCAGCTGGTTGACGCAGCCAAATATACAACATCGGCATAATCAAGTACAGGTAGGAAAGTGGCTGATATTAGAAGCTTCCGAGCTTTGAGACTTTGAGAGAAAAACATGATTTATTTCTATAATAGAAACCGAGCTTCACCCTTAGTTTTGATATCAAATTTTTATTTATTACTATGACTTCATGTAGGCCGTTTTGGGGGAGTGGGATTGAAATGATGGTGGAGGTGGACTGGATGCTACGCAGGGATCTGAGGTCTACTTGTGGTCAGTGAATTTCACATGGGACAGTGTAGTGGTGGTTTCCTGGTAAATGGACTGCTTAACATATTGAGCATGGACTGATGTATCTGTCATGTATTTATTGTATTTCATTTTCTATCTGTTATTTATATGTTTTATGGTCAAAATAAGATGGTGCATCTTTTATCTCGACTTTGCCTTATTTTTTAATTTTTATTTTGAATTTTTTTTCTTGTTGTTGTTCTTCCAATGTTCTCCTTAGTTTAATCTTGTAAAAATGTGAATCATAAAAAAAAAGACTGACTTCATGTTGGTCAAATTAAAAGTAGATTTTTGGTTTCAGTCCAAACAGAGTTCAAGAGCCAGTTTAGAGTTTTTCAGGACCAGTTTCACCCAAAAAAATTAAACCCATTCATTGGTTTGTGGACTATTTTGAACTCTTTTGAAGCTTGGCATTAAGGACGTCAGTTATTTGGGGGTTTTAGACCCAGTGATGAGATATTTGGCCGGTGAGTGCCGTGCTGCTGTTGTCCGTTAACCCCCGGTCGTCTTTTGGCTGAACAGAAACTGTGAAAACACTGATGACGTTTTGAGAGTTTCGTGAGCCCGGTGTGTCGATCTGGACGGACTCACTGAGAATGACTTGTCAGTTAAGCGTACTTTTTTATAAATGGAAACATAATTTACCAAATGAACATCACGCTGCATCTGTGGAAGGCGACTTGAAACTAGAGACCACAAACTCATGAAGAAATCAGCTGAGGAGTCGATTCTCCATAAGACTCAATACAATCAGACCTCTTTTTCCCCCTGGTGGCCATCAGAAAGAATGCAGGTTTAAGACACCTGGAAGCTCTGTCCACTAATAACAAACTGACAATGGTGTGAGGCGGCCCAGGCTCTGATGTCGCTACGGCAGTCATGTACTTCGGACTTCGCCATTGAGTTCCGCACAGCGGGTGGAACTCTGCGTCGCTGTTCGACGCTTTCCTTCACGGTCTCACCGCCTCCATTAAGGAGGTCTTTGTCCCTCTTGACCTTCCCTCAGACCTGGACTCGCTTATCGCCCTTGCCATTTGCACCGACAACAGGCTGGAGAGGGAGAAGGATAGGGGCCGGCCTGAAGTGGTCCCTGCTGGGCAGAGAGGGCAGATGGGGTCCCTGGGTCACTTGCCCCAGCGCTGCAGCGCTACCGGCAGCAGCAGAGGAGAGCCCATGCAGCTGGGCTGAGCTCGACTCTCTCCGGTGGAACGACAGCAACGCCTACAGGGAGGGCAGGTGCATCTACGGGGCGAGTTGGGACATTTTCTTGTTTCCTGTCCAGTAAAAGACAGTCCCAAACCACTCCTTCCAGTGATCTCCCCCCATCTCTCCTGTCCATCGAACTTGTCACATCCGAGCGGTGGGCTGTTCACCCAGCATTGGTGGATTCCGGAGCGGATGCAAATTTTATGGACCAGCAGTTGGCGGAGCGTTTGGGCTTTGTAATTGCTCCCCTGTCTGGCTCAATATAAATGGTAATCATTTTGAATTCAGTTTTCATCTATTCCAATTGTCTCTGCACCCGTTAATTTTGAGGGTGCCCTGGCTTATTGAGCACAATTCCCCGTATTAATTGGTCCACGGGCAAAGTGTTGAAGTGGGGAAAAGACTGTTTTCTCACTTGTCCTTCCTCCGTCTGTGCTGTCAAGTCTGCAGTTGGTCCCGATACGTCCGCGCCAGATGTCTCCCCCTTGTCCGGTCATGTCTACAGTGAGCCTGACCGGTGTTCTCTCCTGTTACCACGACCAGCACGAGGTATTCAGCAAGACTTGGGCTATGTCTCTACCACCTCACGTTCATATGACTGTTACATTAATCTCCTCCCGGGGACCTCTCCACCCAAAGGGCGGCTGTATTCCCTCTCCCCGCCAGAAAGAGAGGCTATGCGGCAGTACATTGACTCCTCGTTGTAGGCTGGTGTCATCCGCCCGTCTTCCTAAGTTGTAGCACTTTTGTTAGGGCAATATCATACTAATGGATGGAGATGTCTGAGATAGATGATTAGCACCATACTCAATGCCCTCTCTACGATTGCTTGTAGGAAATGGATGCAAGAGCATTTTATGGTCATAAGCAGGAGACAGTTAGAGTCATTCCACCCAAAAGTGAGCTTGAGGAGGACAGTAAAGAAGAGTGGACCCCAGAATCAGGTTTGACAGCCAGTTAGTAGGTCAGGGGCCAGTCAGTAAAGTAACATAATGAGTTTGTGTGTGCTCCTATGTGTAGTGTGTGTATTCCTGTGTATGTATCTGTGTATACATACAGTGTGTGTGCATCCTTGTGTATTTGTGTACTATATACATGTGAGTCTCAATGCATGTATACTCAAGAAAAGAAAATTGGTGGGCTGTTATGTTAAATTAAGTCTAACGTGTTATGTAGGCTATAATTTAATGTTTCAAAGGTGAACATTATTAAATCATGTTGGATTTGCATTATATTAGACAAATAAACATTTATTAGATTCATTCATGTTGCCAGAAAGTAAGGCAATTGCGCGAGAAGACATCGACATCACAAGGAAACTTGGTAAGATCCATCTTTTGGCATGCACATGGAAAAGGTAAGCAGAAATTCATTATCGTCAAACAAAATACTATGCATAAATGTCATCCGCAGTTAGTCCATCATTTTCAGCGACATTTGGTCACAATGATAGTTTGTTATTAGACTAAATAGCCAACGTCACCATGCATGTGCCTCTTCGCTATGATGCCGGTGTGGATGATTACAAATGGGAAAACTCACTGGGAGGAATAATAATGGAGGTGAATTGCCAGGAAGTGCGTTTTGCAGCGGAATTGTGTGTACGTTGTTTAGTGTATTTTACAAGTAAGCATGAAGCATGATTGTTTTGTTTGCTGCGGAGCCGTCACAGTACAAGCAGGTTAGCCGCCCACCAGCTAATCACACAGTTGTGCTGCTAGTTTCTGTACTGCAGGGCCGTTTTTTTCTATTGGCAATGTGGGTGACCGCCCAAGGCGCAATCTATGTGAGGGCGCACGAGCACCCTGGGGGAAAAAAAAAATCTGTTCAGTCATCTACGTGACCTCACGTGACTCCGGTTGATTGACTGGTGAACCGACGGTGTTGGCAAAGATATAGTGGTTAATGATGTCGAGTCTTCATTATGGACCAAAGTAAAAAACCAAAGAAGCCATCAGGTGAAAACGAAGAAAAGAAGAGGAGAAACGGGCCGAAAATAAAGGTATGCAGATTTCTGTGAGTGGCGTCAGTGACAGCCTCTTGCTAATATGTTGCCATCAGCCACAGAAGATGACTGTATTTGGTTGTATTTAGTTTTGCTGAACTAGCAACTATTAAAATTGACATCATGTCATGCAACTAATTTTGCCCATAGGCAACCTAGTCTGGTTTGTGTTTGCAACACAACTGACACATCTCATCAATCCTCTTAAGGTCATGTGTTTTTTCTGTTTTATTGTAAAACTTAACCTTCCTCTCGTTTCAGGCCGCCTCACTTCCTGCCCCTGTGTTTTCCCTCCAGTTTTGATTGTCTGCCCCGCCCTCATTAGATTCAGCTGTGTCTTGTTACTACTCCCCTCTGTGTATTTAGGCTTAATCCCATTTCTATTTTCTACCCCTACGCCTACCCCTTAGCCCTACCCCTTGCCCCGTCAATGGGAGGGGCAAGGGGTAGGGCTGAAAAGCAATCCCTACAAAATGGGACACCCCTCCAACACTCGCAAACGTCAGCAGTTCGCGCCGCTACTTATGACGTAACCAAAAGGCAACAATAGGTGGGTTCCACGTTACGTCACGTCTGCGCGCGAACCTTAAGTGGTGGTCAACTGGTGGCACAGCCCATTGATATCACAGTGTTTTCAGCTTCCACAATGCCTCAATTTTGTGCAGTTTTTGGCTGTTCCAATCGGTCTAACCGAGAGAAGGGAAAGGGTTACTACCGAGTACCTAAGGTAATCGTCCATAGAGGTGAAAAATGGAAAAAAATGTCCGAACAACGACGTAAAAAGTGGATAGCTAATCTTCGTTTAAAGACTAAGGGAGCTGAAACTGCTTATGCTCGTGTCTGCGGTGACCACTTTGTTAAAGGTATGTGTGTCTTCGGGATAAGGATTGGCTCTAAGGGCTGGGTCGGTCGGGCTGGGGTGCGAAGCGGGGCTGGGCTCGAGCTGCGGCTGGAGGAGCAGTTGCCCCGTCGCCCTCCTCTCTCCGCCGCCGGAGGCGCGGCGCCGGCGCGCGGCCCGCCTCGCGGGGCCCCTCGGTCCGCGCGGCGCCTCGCGGCGTCGCCGGGCATGGGGGGGTTCTTCGCTGGGCGGTGTCTGACGCCGCGCGGAAGGCGGGCCGGCGGAGGGGACCGGGTACGGCGGTCGGCGGCGGCGACTCTGGACGCGCGCCGGGCCCTTCTCGCAGAGCTTCCTGTCCACCAACAATGACTAACACATAAACCACGCCCGTTTCCAAAACGCTATCTTTAGAAAAGTAATTCCGCACTTAAAGTGGGCTACCTTTAATTACAAACATTCTGTGTCAGATCGAAAAAAATGAAGTTTTGAATGGGTTTCAATGGCTCCAAGCCCAGGTTGTCCACCACTTCAAATTCGAGCGCTCCCGTGATGACGTAACTGCAACCCACCTATTACCAGAAGCAAACATTGAAGCACGTGTTTGTTTTGCTAGCGGAGTTCGGTTAAGCTAGCTGGCCTGGTCATACTGAACCAAACCATATCCATGTAGTTAGTAAGCGAAATAGCGCACACAACACTTAAATCAGCTTATTTGTGGTCAAAACAACTACGTTTCTTGTAAATACTTTGGTTGCAGTTTTTTTCACCCTTCCATACATCGTGAGCTTGCTGCTACACGCTAATCTAGCGATTCCCCCACCTACGTTTTATGGAGAATCTCACCACTACACATTGTGACAAACTTTATACAACACAGCAACAGCAGTTGAGCTCAGCACAGGAGCCTGCTCATGTAAGCAGCTCCTGTTCTGACATGGTAACCCTAACCCTTCTAACGACAACACAACCGAATTTAATGGCGGCGACATCTCCCAACGGACATAAATGTGAGTATTGTTTTTCGTAAATAACCATTTATAACTGTATAAATAGGGGTAATAGGGTTCTAATCCCCTACTCCTACGCCTTCGTGTTAAGGAGAATTGGGATAGCCCTACCCCTTTACGGGAACACGCAAAAGGGAGGGGTAGGGGTAAGGGGTAAGGCGAAGGGGTGAAATGGGATTGGCCCTTAGTCTGTGTTTCTCCTCCTCTCTGTGCCAGTTCGTTTTTTGCCTGATCTCATTTGATTACCGTGTACCGAATCAGTAAATGGACTGCGTTTCAACCCTGAACTGTTTGAGTCGTGCTTTTGAGTCCAAGCTTTTGTGGAGTACCAGTCTCAACAACAACAAGTGCAGATTCACACAGACGTCCTGACGGTGTTTTTTTTTTATTACTGTACACTTATGTTAACTTAAACAACTTCTAATATACAGTGACATTGCATTTTGTAAGCTACATGTGATATAGCTTTTAAATCATTTGTAGTATGTTATCCTTAGTTTATAGGATGTTAACAAATGTTATTAAAATGTGCATTATGGTCATTTTAATTGGGGAACTGATGCATGTGTGATGTGAATGTGATCTAACTTACACATTGTATCTTAATTGTAAATTCAGGGGCACTTCTGAAATATTTTGGCGCTGGAGCACCCACTGGCCAAAATGAAGAGTCAGGTGTTTCCACAACAGCCAGAGACATAGCCATGGAGTCTGATGAGGAGCTAGCTACGTCCTCAGCCACATGTTCCTCACAGGATTTCTCAGGTGTGTGTATGCATGCTTTTTTTTTTTACTTTTGTACACACTATAAATGCTGTGAACAACATGTATTCTAATGATGATACCCTTTTCTCTTTATTAGAAATGCCTCAACCAGAAAGCCCTCCGAACCCTCTGTCTACTGACCCTGCTAACTGGCCTTCAGTTCTGACTGACAGAATTCTGACACAGCTGGTTTGCAGAGGACCAAGTGAGGTACCTGCTGACTTTGTTTTCCCCAGAAATGAGTTGGATGGAAGAAGTTGCCATCACCAGTATTTAAAACATTGGTTAATTGTGAAAAAATTTCTTTGTTAGCTAGGAATGTAAACCGAGGACCGGTACTTTTTGGTCCCAGTACCTATTTGGGTCGGTACCAGGGTACCATTAAGAATTGTGGACCAACGATACTCTTATCTGTACTTTTTGAACATCTACCTCCGCTGCATAATTATGACACTGCCGGGAAAGCAGCCTGTCAGTCTGCCATCTGACACGTCCTGAGTGTATCTGCTGCAGCAGATAAAGCTAAAGGGAAGGAGGAAAATCTGAAGTTAGAAAAGGGGGAAGAAATTAGTAGAAGTGGCAACTAAAGTGACGGTCAACATGTGGAGTGCCGAGGTCCGGTCAATTTGCCTGTGTCAGGTCATCATGTGTTTGAAGCCTCGAAAAAAAAACGTTGAGCTGCTTGTATCGTTTATTTTGCAGTAACACGTCTCATTCGTGACGGTGTGTCCCCAACAAGTGTGTGTCAGTGCTGTATACACAGACACACAAGCACACACTGGGCGCAGCGTCGGAGCAGTGAAGTGAAACAACAACCTGCAGGTCACCTGAGCTGACGTGAACTGTGAGTCAGAACAATAAAACTAAGAGTAAAAAAGCTAAATATTCATAAAGAACCATAGGAGATCCGATTTTATCATGATGACAGATGTGGATGTAAGGCTACCTAATCCCTCTCTCTGCAGATAGCCTAGTCCTATCCCTGCTGCTTTTTTGTCCTTTTTAAGTAACGTTTTCAGTGCAGGACTTTTACTTGTGACAGTATTTATATTCACACATCCTGCGTGAGGTATGAAAAAAAAAAAAGCATAGTGAAAGTTATATTGATATGATCATACCAGCATATACCTGCTTCACACAAATATCCCTCTGTATACGTTTTGAATTTATTAATCATATCTAATTGTTTGATCAATTCCTAGTCTGTCTGTGAGCTATCTACCTGTTCCACTTGTCCAGATCCAGGTCTGTCAGTGATTACATGCTAACTTTCATGAGCATTAATTGATTGTTCTCTCAATTTATCACAGCAACTCCTGACCACAAGAGTGTCCTCCATCCGACCACACCTGTGTCTGCTGTTCAGCTGAATAAGTGCCTGCTTGGAAAACAGTGAATGTCTTTAGGTGAGGAGATGTGGAGTTGTAAGGAGTGTAATCTATCTCTGTCCGGTAGATTTGAGCTACTAAAACATTTTAGACTACAGCACCGTCATAACGCTACCCATACTTACACACAAAGTGCCCATGTACTTTTAAGACATGGAATGCTCTTCACATTCATTCAAGTAAAGTCCATCCTAAACAAAACTCTCAGGAGCTGCTGGAATTGTCAACATTTAGTGCACTTGTAGTGATCTGCCTACCGAGAAGGATTATTTAGTACACATTGGCCCTCATTTGAGGAGTAATAAAACTGTTGCTTGTATGTTTGGGGGTTGCAGTTTTCAAACAAATACAGAACATTTCACTCACAAGAATAGGAAACACAACCCACATACGTTGAAAGATTTCAAGCCAGGTGTAGTTAAAACCACTGGAGTTTCACAAAAATCCTCTGATAATCCTGAGGAAGAGGCACTTAATCAAGATGACTCTGCAGTTGAAACAGACCATTGTAACATAGTCACACCCTGTTTTTCTTTATTTGGTCCCTTGTCTCTTTAACTACTCTCCTGTCATTTCAGGTCCCATCTTCCCTGATCAGCTCATTCCCCTCACCTGGTTTTCCCCGCCCATCTCCACACCTGCAGCCCATTTCCTCATTAGCCCCTCAGTGTGTATATATACTAGTCCAGTTTCATTTCATCCCTGCCAGAGTGTCTTGTTTTGCCAAGCTCTCCAGCAATTCCTGTTTCCTGACTACCTGATCTGATCCTGTTTTTGCCTGTTTTGGATTCCTGCCTGCCCCCCGTCGGATTTGTTTGCCTGTTTTCTGATCTCCTGGTTTTGACCCTGCCTGTTTCTGGACTTAAGTAAACTGATCTTCCCTCAAGCTTGTCTGCTTCAGTGTCGTGCTTTTGGGTTCTCCTTGCCAGTGTCGGTACCCGTGACAACCATGAATGTTCGAGTAGTGATGTGGATGTAACTAAGAACTTGTCTAATGTTAGTTAAAGAAAGAAAGGTAGCGCTCAGGGGAGAAAAATCAAGAGCATCATGGTGCCCATAACCCAGTTATGATAACAATGGAAAAAACAAACTATTCAACCTGTACTGCGGTTGTGTGTTTTTTTTAACTTCACTAAAAATCTGCCCATTGTGGAAATGTTCCGGAAACTCTAATTCCGGTACATTTTTGTAAATTTAACTGAATTGAACACCACTAAATTGTAACGTGTCCTAAGCCTCAGTAGTAACTTGTCCGTAAATTGAGAGAATTTTGAGAAAACAAAATAAAAGCTGTGACTTATTTAACGTCCTAATAAGAAGACCAGACTTTTAAAAGTACATGAAGGCTGTACTAAGGAGTTAATTTTATAACAAGACCAGTGTTTCTGATCAACTGTGAGTTGTTTAGTGTTCTATCAAACAAGACCAGTGTCTTCAAGTGTGGCAACTCCCACAATTTTCTGACGAGGTATTGTTTTAGCTGGGTTCGAGGCCCAGGGATGTGAGGACCTCCGAAGAGTGTAATTTTCATGCGATTTTTGTGATAATTGTTCATGTTTTGTTTGAGCACATTTAGACGTATTTGAGAAGACTGAACAACGCAAAGTATGAATGTTGGCGTTTCTGAACACTGAAACATAACTGCACTATTTAGGCGGTTGTGAATCCTAAGGACTGAGCGCTCAGGACACAGTGTGCCATATGGCTCGGTTGGCCAGACTTAGATAACACACACTCACATAAATCCTAAGAAGCTCATTAATCACTGAAAAGCTCAAAGAGAAAGAGTTTAACTGCACACACATAGATACACACTTGGGTAATGAATGAATGTAAATGTGTATGAGTGCTAGAGGAAAGTGGCTGAAGCAGCAGCACTGCCGGAAACCAGTCTCTGGTGTAAACGTAAGGCAGTGGCCTGTTGAAGTAGACCACGGAAATCTAGATTGAGGATTTGTTTGCATTGTGTGTACAAAAAAAACAGCAGTTGTTGAGCCCAGACGGGATATTTTAGTAATTTCAGCCGTACTACACGCGTACCTATGGACGGAGAGTTTGACAGAGAAATAGACGATGACGGGTGGGGACCCAGCAGTTCTTATCAGACCGTGACTGAACAGTTATCAGAAATGCAGGGAGTAGTGCGGAGCATGTATGACAGTAAAGACATGACTGAGATCATGAAACAAATGAGAGGATGTGAGTAAGGTTTTAAAAGGAGAAGGGAATGACAGAAAGTGATAAGGGACTGTTAGGCACGTTGTTGTGCCTAACAGTCTGGTGGCTTACGTCAACTCAGAAACATTCACACTCACAACACTGAGACAGAGAAGACTGAGTAAAATCCTAGAGGCGCACGGTGTGGGACATGTGGGCGTTGCTCAGATGATGAGAAACCTTAATAACTGGTGGCATCTGTTTCTTAAAGACATGGCTCAGTATTTGATCAAAACCTGTGAGCAATGTACGAAATTTAACCCCAGACCAACTATTAGTCCAGAACTAGGAAGGTACCCCCTAGAGGCCAAACCAGGAAAGGAGATTATCATAGACTACACAGATATGATAGACTCAGTCAGGGGTTACAGGTATGTATTAATGTGTGTAGATGCGTACACAGGATGGCCAGAAGCCTGGCCAACCAAAGTCGGTAAAGTTTCTGGTAAATCAGTACATCCCCAAATATGGTTTCCCTGAAAAAAAAATCATGTCAGATAATGGTACACATTTTAAAAATCAGGACCTCCAAAAGGTGGAGGCCATGCTGGGGCTCAAACATGCATTTGGTACAGTGTATCATCCTCAGTCACAAGGTAAAGTGGAAAGAATGAATCAAATTGGGCAAAATCTGTGCACAGACCAAATTGAATTGGCTAGATGCTCTACCACTAGCTAATATGTCTATCAGAAGCTCAGTAAACCAGACCACAAGGTTTACACCACACGAGTTGCAAACAGGGAGAGCGTTTCCTGGACCACATTCCAGACTTCCTTTGGTTCAACATGATGATCGAAATCTAACCTCTAAAGTTTTTTTTCACGAACTGCAGGGCTTAGGGTCCTGGTTGGGTCTTCAAGAGGAAGTGGTCGGAGCCACGGTGGACTGGACCATTCCAGATGACCGAGAGCCCACGCCGTCCGCCTGAGAGGAAAAGGAGACACGTGGTTCCACTGGAGCCAGTGCGCAGCAGTTGAGGAGCCACAATGTTCCTTGAAAGAGATTCAGACGGATCTCCAAGAAAAGAGCACAGAGTCAGCTCACTCTGAAACAGATTCCACCTCAACCAAAGGGGCAGAATAATCCCCTGGTGGTGATCCTAGGCTCCAGGGCAGTCTACCTCTGGAGCCCAAAGAAAGAAGATCAGAAGGGAGGAGGTGAAGAGGCGCTCCTCTCCTGAATGTGACGTTTCAAGTCACCAACAGCCCACAGTGACCAACAGAGCACAAAAGAGGGACTGAAATTCTCCCAGAAATGGTGATCTCTGAGTAGAGATCAAAAGGGGGAATTGTGAGAATGTGTAATAATGTTCAATCATATATTGTGTGTTAATTCTTTTGTGTGTTCAACAATTTAGTATAATGATGTGCATGTATTGCAAAATGTTGAAGGGGGCAGTTGAAAGGATCATGTGCACTCATGTGAGAAATAGGAAAGCAACCTAACTGTCAGTTATGCAAACCACACTTAATCTCAATAACGCTCAGCTTGCTATATCTTGTTTTACCATATATGGAGTGAAAAAATGCATTAATCTACACTCTACTGAAAGGTAACGCCTGCTTGTGTGTTTAATAAAACGAGCCAGAACTGTTGGAAATCAGAACTCAGCTTGATGCGATGGTGAACGGACTGCAGAGTCTGTAAAAGCTGTGTTCTCCCTCTTGCAAAAGGTGAAACTGAAGTACTTGTACTTTGTCTTCTTTAAACTCAATATCTCTCTGCTCTACATCAGGTCTACAGAATTCAGGGTGGTTTGAATCACCACAACAGCTGTGAGGTATTGAAATGGGGTACGCACCCAGACCTGTGCACAGAGTGCACATAAAATCTGAGTTGGTCACAGGTTTTTTTCCTGTAGCAGTATGTACGGAACTACCAGTTAAAAGGCATTAAATTTTTATGGGAAATGATGTGGCGGGAGATAAGGTAACTCCTGTGTTAGATTTGGATTCCTCAGGTCGTGATGTACAGGCAGTTGGAAAAGAAAATAATGATTTCCCTCTGTGTGGCAGTGTGTTGTCCGGTCTTTCTGAGGAGACTGACACTTGTGACGGGCCTGAGAGTTCAGCCCCTTCTCGCTGCAAAAAAGACGCTGAGCTGGTGCGTCCTGCCAAATTAGACGCCGAGCCAGTGCCTGAGCAGACGTTAAATGGTCCATTCCCAAATCTGCTGAGTGCTGATAAAGCCTATTATGAATGGACCCGAGTTATATTCTCACTGCATACCATAATAGATAGTCTTGTGTTTGCCCAAATTCTTCTGTGTGCGTGATGTTGAGCATGGCAAAGCTGCCGAACGTTAGTGCAGGCATGCAGGTAGGCCAGGTTGAGTTAATCGGCTACGTAAGTCGCTTATGTTTTTGTTGGCACCTTCAGCCTTCGATATTGATAGTACCTTTAGGAATAAGAAGTGACCAATATATACAGACGGATGTCTTGCCTAATATGCTTTTCATCTTGCTGGTACCTGAACTACACGATGAAACAAGTTAAGAAATTGTGACAAGTATCATAGTTTCCTGTGTGGAAAAAAAGTGATTTGTGTTTAACAAAAAAAAAGAAGTTTTTTTTGTCTTAAGGGAAGGGGTGTTACGGCCGCCACTGTTTCGCCCTGGCATATCTCGTGTGTAGCGTTTCCTCCCTATGTTTACTACTGCATATACCTCTTTTAATGCTACCTGCTCTCCGACAGCAATGCAGAAGAGTTGAGTGAAAGTGGAAAAGAGACAAACTTTATGTCCCATGGAATTTTAAGAGATTGTCTGACAAACTACCAGAGCGCTGTTAAGGCTGCAAGGAACACATATTGCTCAAACGTAATTGCAAATCACTGCCATAGAACAAGAATCCTATTCAATGTTTTAAATTCTGTCATTAACCCACCTGCTCCTATATGTGCAAACTATATGTGTCCAAACTTCTTTTAAAGAGGGTCATATCTAACAATGTTAAGATGTCCAGGGGCCAATACTCAATGTCAGTTACCAATCAAAGTTACATACAAACATTCTGACAATTGTTTTTATTGTCACAATGTAACCAAATCTATAATCTCTAAATTTATACCAAAAAAGTCAATTAGGCGTGAACAAATCTAAAAACCAGTTCTTCCCTTCTTTCACATCCGGAGTCAGATAACAAAGAATAAATTGTATGGAATACGTTAAACTTGCATAAAGTTAATACAAATCTGAATCACGTGTTCATTCTAAACATGACTTATGAGTAATGCAAAGTCTGTTAACATTTAAGTTAACACCAGCAGTTATGTCTTTAAAGGTTCAAATGCTTCGTTATGTCAACCAAAAAAGCCAAGTCTTCCAGCTAAACAGTATCTCAATCCTAGCAGGCCATAAATAATGTATTATAAAAACAAAGCTTCGGGTCGGTTGTTTTTGTCTTGTGACTTCCCGTTTTATTTTGAGATTCCTGATTGTCTCCACCTGTTCCCCATTACCCATCAGTGTGTCTATATCAGTTCCTCCAGTTTTCCGACGTAGTTGAAGTCTTTTGTGGTAATGAGTGGAGATAAAGGTATTTGAGGGTTCAGGTGTGGGTGTGGCAAGGATTGTAATTGGCCAGTAATGTGAATAGATCCAAGCGCACCAATGAAGAGCCAGATATTGGAGGAAGTAGGGTTAAGGCGCTTCAACGTGTGCGTACGTATTTCAGGACAGTCACCACAACCGTCGCAGGTTTGTTTTAGACGCGGTGGTCAACGAAGCCCCGCCCCGGTACCACTATATTCCCTGGAGCACAGGTGAAGTTCGGTTATTCTCTAGTCGGAGAGTCGAGCTTCATTCCTTCTTGATCACGGTAAGTAACTTGTTACGGTGTATGGATTGTTGTTAATGTGATATGTATGTGGTGCATGTTCCTGTTTTGTTAAATTGAAGTTAGCATGTTTGTGTCAATATTGAGGCTTTATGTGGTTATTGTAGTACAGTTGCCAGTCACTCGCAGATTTTTTTAGTGTAATTTTCCACGCTTAATGCGCATTGTGTTCGGCGTCCTGGTTAGTTAAGAGAGTACTGTAGTAGTGAAGGGAATCGAGCCACAGCCGCACCCAGCAGCCAACCCAGATGGGTGGATTACACAAGCATTTGTCTCTTCCATTGTATAGCACAATTTGCCTGAAGCTGAGCTGGCGGCACTGGACAAGCAAGTGTCTCAGAAGAAGGTATGTTATGATGAATTCATACATGACCTTACAGAACTTCACATGGTGATAGATATACTGGGTTTTATGCAGTGCCAAGTGACAGTACACCACTTGTCTTTTTACAGGTGGAGCTGAAGGAGTGTTTTGCCCCACTCACTCCTGTTCAGCCCGGCCACATTGCGTGCCATTGAGAAGACCAACCTGTCTTTTCTCTCTACTCCTGAAGTGGGCACCGCTGTTCCTGTGCGCATCTAGGTAATGCATTCATTCATTGCATTCATCATCAGTGCTAAATCCGAATAAATGTATGCATTTAAAATGGAACCTTGCAGTGAAATGTTTTGTCCTTTTGATATTTTAGAAGCAAAAGGTGGCAGGACTGTTGTTGCGAAGAGAAGGCTGCCAAAAGAACAGGTCAGTATTATTGGTGTTCTGTGTTGTGGTTTGACAGTATGGGGACATTTAGTAGATATGGCTGCATATGTGTTGTATTTGTATGTTAATTGTTTGTAAACTGCTTCTGCAGGTGGACACAGTGGTGTCAGCTATGGAGGTCTCGTGTGGCAAAACCTCCCAGTGCAGTGCCTGTCGTAGACAAGGTTTGTGATTTCAGTTTGTTTAAACAATATCAGGAGATTTTAGTTGGACATTGCTGAACTTGTTATGTATACAAATCTCAATTCCTGCAAATTTTTGATGTGAATTTTTTGTTTCCCCTTTAGGTGGACAACAATATCATACGTGGAGGTGTTTTCCGTGGTAACACCTACCAGTGCAGTTTCTACGCCTGCGGTGGATCAGGTTTGTGAATTGATTTGTTGTTTGAATAGAACATCACCCTTTTTGGTGACTGGCTAAGCATGCAAACTTCTTGAAACAAAGCACACTGACTGTACTTTCATTTTGTCATTAACTACTCATTTACACGCTCTTTATTTCACAGGACGAGGCCACACTCCATGCTGTAGACCCGACATCAGAGCCGGTGGCGGTGACAGTCCATTTGGGAGATCAGGTTTGTATATTGAATAGCTGACAAACATAGTTCCACCATAGTAAAAAAAATTAAAATAAAAATACACCTTTCAATGCCCCTTGAAAGGTGTATTTTTGTTTTTTTTTTGTTTACCTAGTTACAATATTAACAAATCCTTGAAGTTATTCAAATCTGTTTTTTTTTTTTTTCATTTTTTAGCTACAGCCAGCACATCCTGCCACATCCATACAGCTACAGGCAGCACATCCTGCCACACCAGTATCTATAAAACTGAGACCCAAGTCCAGGATGGAATAGGGTTGGTGACAAAAGTGAACAGCGTAGGGAAGTGTCAAACGATGTGCCACAGCATTGTCCGATAGTGAGAATAGAGAAAAGTGTTAGAGGGTCATTCCATCAGGGGAGTCCTCTGTTAATCCACCCTGGTGTTCAGTGCATGGCTGTATCATTAGTCAGCTTAGCAAAACAGTGTTCGTAGTGTTTTTCAGTGGGAGATGAAAGATTTGGACAGTGTTTTGCGTTTAGGAGATTTTGTATTCGTATCTGCACAATAACATGATCCCTGGGTCCGACTTGTTGTGTGTCAATAATTTGCCTCGGCAGTCAGTCATAGATAGACAGACCTTTGCTTTTAAATATGGTGAATGGGTAACAGGGCTAGTTGGCATGGATCAGGGAGAGCTTATTGATGCAGGTGTAGTGGTGTCACTAACAGGAGGGCTGGAATGCATGCTTGACATATACGGCACATGTTCTGACAATGGCAGGCAGTACATGTGCTGTTATTTGTGAGCATGGTCGTTATGCAGTAGTTGATTCACATGCACGTAATGCATGTGGAATGGTCGATGCAAATGGAAAAAGTGTTGTACATTTGCCAACACTTGATGTTTGCAACTATGTACGTCAGTTGTCTGTTACACTTGGTGCTGTACAGAAGGCTTTTGAGATTGATGCTGTTTCTGTGACAATTCCTGTCCCAGATGATCCCAGTTCAGAGTGTTTGTCTTACTATCAGTGACTCTGAATCCACTTTAATCATAGAAAGCAGTAGTTGTAAGCGTGAGAGGCCCAATGTAAAACTTTGCATTAAAAATAAGGAAAAAGTTCTGATGTCACTGCTGTGAATTCAAATGTAGAATTTCCTTGTGATGTTTCCTCCAAGGGGCTGCAGTTTGATCCCGTACTTAAAAATAGTTGCACAAGCTTTGTGCAAACAGTTGAATGTAGAGTTTGAGAAGCAGGATAGACAGATGTGTTCATCAGTTGGCATGTTGGGAACTTCTTGCATGAGTGACAACATTGTGGCTGATGGTAACTGTTTCTTTCGAGCAGTGTGTGTCTGGTACACACAAAAAAATACATTAAATTAAGACGTGCTGTTGTCAAACATGTAAAAAAGAATGCTGTGCGGTATACAAGTTTTTTTAAGATCCCAGTATTCCTCTGTGGATCAGTATCTTCATGTGTCAAGAATGAGGTATGCTGGCAGTTGGGTCACTTAATTTCGAGATTCAAGCTACTGCAGACTTGTTAGGTGTGAGTGTTTGTACTTATTACAACGGTCGCTGGCTGAAGTATTCGTGTACAAATAAAGCCATGTCTGAGCAAGGGATCTACTAACAGCATGTTAATGGCTGTCATTATGAAGTTGTTGTTTGCGTCAATCAGCCTCAGAACTGTTAGAAGCAGAACTAGTGATTGTCGCATGGATGGTGTGTGCATTGATAATGACATACTTCAGTATGGAGTTATGTCGATGCAACTAAAAGCACATGTAAATACCATCCCATATGTTATAAAATGTCACAGCAACTATGCCAAATTCAGGCAACAGCCAATGCTTTGGGTGTAGAGATATTTATATTTAGTGGTGGGATGTGGCTAAGTTATTTTCCAATTAGCAGACATGAAGAAATGTACCTGTCCAAATGTGCCAACAACCATTTTGAGGCTATTATTTGTGTTCAGGATAGTGATAGAAATGTGTGCTTTAAGTTGTGTAAAGATAGTCAGTCATTAGACACCTGGTATATGGCCAAAAGAACTTGTAAACAGGGTTCGAGTACAGTTAGCTTGAACTCTAGTGGAAATTGTTTCTCCCAAGTTTTTACAAAGTTGTATGCCCAATCTAAATTAAAATGTATTTGTACAAGTTATAAGTACTTGTTAATTACTAATGTTTGGTGCATAATAAACATACTGGTCAAGTAAAAATTGGACTGAAACGAGTTTGGTTTTTTGAGCAAAATTAGTGTTGTCAGTCATAGACATGTATACGTAGACGCACTGAATCATACGCCAACGTCGCCGCCATTTCAGATGTGGCAAAGTAACTGGCAACACACCGGCCGTCAGAAAGACACGAACAGCCAATCAGCTAACAGACGGGCGGACCCAGCGTGTGGAGACAACCTATCATATCCCTGGATATCACCAGTATCAGGCAAACAGCCAATCATTCAGCAGCTGTGTGGTTCGGTTGCGGTTCGTTTACTAGGGAGTAGCATGAAGTGAGAAGCCGGGAGGAGAGCAGAGGCGGCCGCTATGTAGCGGAGACTGGCACCGGTAGTATAGTAATCCACGGTAGTACCGTCGTGTAGAATTTCTAGTATAGTAGGAACCGTTACCATTCGGTACCGCGGGGTAGCGTGTATACCGTGGGTATCTAGCAACTCTAGAATAAAATACCAAAACCTAACCAAAAATACTATTTGTATAGGCAAAAGACGAAAATAAACATGAACAGCAAATACAGAAAAGATGAGTCGTACAAGACAAAACTGAAAGACATGTCTAACAAAATACAAAGTACAGTAGATTATTTGTATAGGGAGAAAATGGTAGACCTATCATGTTAATTGCTGTCGTTATTTTCCCATAACTATACTACTGTGCCAATTATACCCCAATTTCACATACAGTAAAATATACACGTTGACCCACAAATTCTCATTACTTGTTTTTTGTCTACTACAAGATGTTGTCACCAAGCAAGTTACCACAATGCAACAACCGCAACGTGGAGGAGATAAGGCAGGCCTGCCAACTTGAGTGTAAGTATACCTACTATGTTTTCTAACTAAAATGGTCCCTCAACTCTGGTGATTTTCTGTGCAGACATGATTGACATATCACAATCAAAATAATTTCCACCACCCTCCACTTAGTATATTTCCTCATTCAGGCTTTTTTTGCACTGTGCATATGTGCACCATAAGCCAATAAAATGACTTTAAATATACTTTGTGTTTATTCTACATTAATTTGATTATTTAAAATAAATATTCATAAGCTTCAGTCTCAAAAATGCAATTTATTCATTAAATTAATCGTGAGTATAGAATTTTTTTGCGATTAGTTCATTTTTTTAATCAATTGACTGTGTGTGTCTACATACATACATACTACTTTCTATCTCTTTATCATGCATTACAGCACTCCTGTACCGTCCAGGTCTGAACTCAAAGTTAACACATGACACTTGCGTCCATGTCACTACGGTGACTGTCCGCATGGCTCAGCAACACAAAGCCATGCTGGTTAAAAAAAAAAAAAAGGTTTCTTTTAAGAGCACTTGCCAGAGCCACACGTCAGAAGGACGTGCCGGCACACAACCATGTAGAAGTTGTGTTATACATTTTCTCTACCTATTAGTTTCATATACCTAGACACCCTGCATTACTGAAAATGCATACATTTCCCACATACAAAGTATGTGCTACTTGTCATTTCTTTTGTCTATGACCAGACATGCGATGTTGACCTTGTCAGAGCTGCTGAGGGGCCTGAGACCCTGGTGACGGTGGACTGAGCTGTAATACAGTCCACAATAATAAACGCTACTTGTAATTTAACAGAGTATTCTGTTATTTCATTGATTTAAAATGTGGGCAAAGAACAGTCATAATACCTCCTGTTGAATTACAGGTTATTAGCATCCTTTTGAGAGATGTTTTGCATTCACGCAGGAATTCAATGCATGCTTTAGGCCGTTGTTACAGCAGCCGCTGGCTGCCCTTTAGTTTGTGTTTTCCTAGGCAAATCCGCTGTGTCATCCCCTGTCGAGGATTGGTCCTCCGGGTTGGAGCTAAAACGCCTTCCTGAGCGCTGTCCCCTGTCGGCTGGGTGATGCGGCTGTGGTTTGCCCAATTGGAGTCCACCATCAATCTCACATCCTGTTTAAATAGACTGGCCATTTTTAGTTCATGGCGGCTTTGTGTATGAGGAAATTCTGTCAGCTCGCCTCGAATTTTGAGTTCTCTAAAGGTTGGTTTATTTTTTATTTAAATACTGATTACATATGAAGAGATTTTGTTAAATTCATTAGAGTAAGGGGTGCTGTTTTCAATGTTTTTTGTAATTGGTTATAGATTAGACTAGTGAGGTTTTTGTTTCTGGTTTTGTTCTGTGACTTAGTAAGGAATAGGCTCTGGAGGAGTTCTCTTGTTATATTTGTTTGTTCTTTTAAACAGCACTCGTGTGCCCTTTTTCCTCGCCACCTTTTGTTAAATTAAGAAAATAAACGGACGAACCTAAAGCAAGTGTCACTTTTCTTTTTATTTCTTATCCCATTCTGTGTTACGGCTCACCTAACGAGTCGGGTCGTAACAACGTACAAACGCCTCATTGTGATAGTCATTGTCATGTTTACAAGATCTAAACAGTCACATTACATTTGAATACATGCCATGTAAACAAGCCATTATGCTGCCACTAACTTTGCTCATCCAAGTACACAAGGCAAGTTTATTTGTATAGCACAGTTCCTACACAAGGCAATTTACAGTGCTTTACAGAGGCAAGGAAAAACATTAAACATTACGACAAGCAATAAAAAAAAAAAAAAAAAAATCAGAATGTCATTTAAAATCATTAAAACAGCAAATTTGAAAACAATTTCAAACATTAAAGGAATTACAGGATTAAAAATTCTTTAAAAGAGCTTATCCATAAGCGCGTGAAAAGAGAAGTTTTTAACCTGGATTTAAAAGTGCTGAGACTTTGGGCTGATTTCAGTTCTGCTGGTAGTTTGTTTCAGTTGTGAGCAGCATAAATGCTGCTTCAACGTGTCTGGTTTGAACTCTGTTCCACTATCTGACCTGAGTCAGTAGATCTCAGAGCCCTACTGGGTCTATATTCTACTAACATGTTGTTTATGTATTGTGGGCCTCAACCATTCAGTGATTTGTAAACTAGTAGCAGAACTTTAAAATCTATTCTGTGGCTAACTGGGAGCCAGTGTAAGTCTTAAGAACTGGGGTGATGTGTTCTGATCTTTGTTCTGGTCAAAACTCGAGCTGCTGCGTTCTGAATGAGCTGCAGCTGTTTGATACTTTTTTGGGGGAGTCCAGTCAAAAGACCATTACAGTAGTCAAGTCTACTGGAGATGAAAGCATGGATCAGCTTCTCCTGATCTGTTTGGGACATAAAGCCCTTAACTCTGGATATGTTCTTAAGTTGGTAGAAGGCTGTTTTGGTGACTGATTTTATGTGTTGAAGGTCAGATCTGAGTATCATACATAAATCCAATGTATTATCATCATCATCTTTACATGTATTGTTTGTATGGACAGACTGGTCTGCAATTTCGTTGTACTGTACTTGTACTGTTACAATGACAAATAAAGCCCCTATCATCATCATCATGCGCCCTGTTAATCCACTCTGTTAAGTTCTGTTTAATGTGATTTTTACAATGACTTTATAGGTGAGTCATTTCATTCATTAATTTTTAGAGGAGGTGGCGCTGTAGCCCTCTTGTGGGCATTGTAAAAAAAAAAGACAGCAGTTCCTAAAACACTTAAGGCAGCATGTTTTGCTTCAGCGGACACACAACAAAAATGCCACAAGCAATTTAAATCATGTGAAAACCTAGAAAAGCAAATACACACATGTCAAGCTTTGAAACAGAACCCAAAAGCAGTTTGAGCTGATGAGGAAGTGAAGAATAAGCTAAACAGGAACACAGACTATACATGGCAAAACAAAAAAGGTCAAGAGCTGGTGCGAAGTGACTGGTGGTACACAACAATCTGGCAAGGACTGGAGCGCTGGGCAGGTCTTAAGTAGTGTGTGGTGATTAAAGAATGTAGAGCAGGTGCTTGATAGGGTGCAGGTGTGCCACAGTCAATGAGCTTGAGGCCACGCCCACCAACTCCAGGATGCATGGGAGTAAAAGGAAAACACCCAAACGTCACTCATACACACCCAGCCTCCAGCCAGAGTCACAGTCAGGCAGTCATGACACCACAATAAAATGACTTGCGTACTGTATCCTCCCTGCCATTGCTGTTTAACACTGACAGTGATTAGGTAGCTGTCATGTGACAAATGAAGGAGAGACCGATCGGAGGACGAATGTACTGCTCGTCACAGCATGAGCTGCCAGTCACGTGACAAATTAACGATCCGGTTGAACGAACTGCTTCTTACACAGCCTGAACTGCCCGTCACGTGACAGCTGGTAGAGGACAAGTGAATGTAAAACTCATTTTGACAATTAGTAATACAATTACATAAGTTCCCCAAAATGTTTAAATGTTGCATTTATTGTGTCTAAAATGTGACATTATTACCTATTATCATCCGAGCTCTCTGGTGCGAGGCCTTATTGAATTTCAAGTTTTTTTTTCCCCTTCCTAAAAATAAATCGCATTTTAGACAGCCTATATGTACTCGAAAAACTCACAAAAATTCCCCCCCCCCCCCAAAGTCTGTAGAATTATGAATTTTATTGACAAATGGTATTTGTATGATGTCAAAGGCCAAATTGTTTGAGGTATACATACCAACACCACCATGTTGTTGGGCTTTGATGGCCAACAGCCTGGGGTCATTAACACTTATTCCTAGCAACACTATGAAAATGATAACC
Source organism: Collichthys lucidus (assembly GCA_004119915.2). Classification (NCBI taxonomy): domain Eukaryota; kingdom Metazoa; phylum Chordata; class Actinopteri; family Sciaenidae; genus Collichthys; species Collichthys lucidus. Next base: position 32,718,881 of record CM014090.1, read on the forward strand.
GTCAATGGTCTCAGTTTCAACTGAGGGACTAGCGGACAACCATGTCTCTGTAACAGCAACACATGATGTATACACAAAGCGAGGTCTTTTGCATGGCAGTCTAAACCATAGACATTCATTAAAGAGACGCTGAAAGCATTTGTATGTTGTTCATCAAAAGCGGGGACATGCTGTTGAGTGCCTCTTTAATGCTGTCTTTACAGTATATGGCTTTTTGTTCAAAGTCCTTCAGAATCAAAACAGAAACTTCTGACACGGCTTAAAGCAACATATGGCTATCAGGGTGCAAACACTCTGCGTAACGACACTACGGCCTCATCAGTAGTAAGGCCCTGTACTTTATAAGCCCAAGCAACACACAGCATTTCCTCCAAAGTTTGCCAAACTTTCTATCATTGTCTCCATAAACAATGTCTGACAGAGCCGCGCACCCCATTGACTAAACCAGCAGCATCATCAACACGACGGGCTCCTTTTCCCAAAAGGAAGTCTTCCTCCAAGCAGGTATTGCTGACGATGGAATGATGACTCTTTAAACACAAGAAAGCCTGTTTTTTGTGTGTGTGTGTGTGTGTGTGTGTGTGTGTGTTTCCTGAGCACTGACAGACATAATCAGGACATGTTTTCCAAATGTGTTCCAAATTATGCTCACTGACTTGTCTGTTGGTCGTGAAAATATGTAGAGAAGAGCCGTCTTCACCAGTTTCACGAGACTTAAGGAGTTGCACATCACAACATTGCAGTGCCCTTAGTGTGTCCTCACTCTGTTCAGCAGTGTGGCAAATTGCTCATCTTTTTTTATGAACTGCAGTGTTGAAAATGCCAGACCACAAATCAAGACTAACATTTTAAACAAAGTAGTTTCCCACACACTGGAGGCAACTGAAAGAAATCTCCAGCCGCAATAATAGATACATTTTCAAACAGGGAGCTGTCGCCCATTTGTTTAATTTGGCGTAATCTTTCATGGATGTAAGCCAGTACATTATGATTTCAATAATCACAATCTGCAAGGTACTATATTTAACATGTAAAGAGTTCAGCTTATCCTCACCCAGAGGTGTGTATGGTAAGCAAACATCTTTGCCAATGCTAAATGTACTATAAATAGTAGTTGCATGTAAATTGGATGCGGCAATCCCTGTTGGAGCAGTCAAAACACAAATGTCGTCTGGCTGACGACAAACTGGTGCCAAAATTCTTGTTGCCTCATTTAACTTGTTTGAATTCCACCTTGACTTTTGCAAAGATTCAATGCATATCCATTTCTAATTTGCACTGCAGAATGTAAATATTGTGCAAAACAAAAATTGTAATGCATATTTATTTCCATCAAAAAATAGTTTGGTTGCGAATGATCTCGTTCACTTCACTTTGAAATGAAGTACGGGAGCCGAGTTAGGGAGCAGTTTTTTTTTCTTCCCACTTTGGTGCCTCACTGTCTCGTCTCCTCTGTGTGTCTTGTGTGTGCTCTGCCTGTCTTGTCAGCTCATTTTGTTCAGTTTCTAGAAGAGTATTGTCAAGCATTCCAGCCCAGGATACAGACCCTGGTTCAGGTAGGGGATAAGGTCAGGGGTAAGAGAGGAAGGAAAGAGATTGATGTTAAGAAAAGGGGGGAAGGGGGTTAGATTTAGGCAAGGGGGTAGAAGGAGGGTTAAGTTTGGGTAAAAATGCAGTGTTTAGGATGAGAAATAGACATCAAATTAATTAACCCATGGAGGTCTGGATTTGGCGTCACTCAAAATTAAAGTGGACAAACACTACAGGCTGATCCAACTTTGATGTAATGTCCTTAAAACAAGTCAAAATGAGGCTCAGTAGTGTGTGTGCCCTCCACGTTCCTGTATGACCTCTCGGGCCAGTCCATAGCATCAATGCCTTCGTCTTGCAAGAACTGCTGACACACTCCAGCCACATGAGGTCTAGTATTGTCTTGCATTAAGAGGAACCCAGGGCCAGCCGCACCAGCATATGGTCTGGGGATCTCATCTCGGTACCTAATGGGAGTCAGGCTACCTCTGGTGAGCACATAGAGAGGGCAGTGCGGCCCCCCAAAGAAATGCCACCCCGTACCCCTACTGACCCACTGCCAAACCAGTCATGCTGGAGAATGTTGCAGGTAGTACAAGATTCTCCAGTGTCTCCAAACTCTGTCACATGGGCTCAGTGTGAACCTGCTTTTATCTGTGAAGAGCACAGGGCAACAATGGCGAGTTTGCCAATCTTGAATGTTCTGGCAAATGCCAAACATCCTCCACGGTGTTGGGCTGTAAGCACAACCCCCACCTGTGGACGTCGGGCCCTCATACCACCCTCATGGAGTCTGTTTGAGCAGACACAAGCACATTTGTGGCCTACTGGAGGGCTCTGTGCTCCTCCTGTTCCTCCTTGCACAAAGGCGGAGGTAGCGGTCCTGCTGCTGGGTTGTTGCCCTTCTACAGCTTCCTCCATGTCTCCTGGTGTACTGGCCTGTATCCTGGTAGCACCTCCATGCTCTGGATACTACACAGACAGAGCAAGCCTTCTCGCCACAGCTCACATTGATGTGCCATCCTGGATGAGCTGCACTACCTGAGCCACTTGTGTGGGTTGTAGACTCAGTCTTCTGCTACCACTAGCATGAAAGCACCACCAGTATTCAAAAGTGACCAAAACATCAGCCAGAAAGCTTAGGAACTGAGAAGTGGTCTGTGTGGTCACCATTCTTCTTCGGTATTGTACGGCAGTCGGCATCCTTATAGTTGCATATACCGCCATCTTCTGGACTTTCCTTCTTTTTTTTTATTAACCCAGTTAAAACCATATCTCAATATGATTTTCCTCCCTTCGCTCCGCAACCCTGCCATCATCCCTTCTCTCTCCCTTTCATATCCATGAACATTCAACCATCGCATGCTCCACTGTCCCCCCCCCCCCCCACACAGATACATAGACCAGTTGGATGTTTCCATATTATGTTGGTGTACTATTTAATCTACTATGCCCTATTCTTAATCTGCTCATTGTCACCTGTTCCACTCCGTTACCTCCACAGCACCCCACCTCTCCCACTTCATCTCGTAGTTTATATAAATGTCTCCCCTTTTCCTGGATTTTCCAATATTGTTTCCATTGATTAATTATTTATTTCCATATTAAACTTTTCCCTTCTGCTTTTGATAATTTTACTTTCATTTCCATCTCTTCTTTTTTTGCTGCCTCCGTTGCCATTTGATCTGCTTTTTCATTTCCTTGTATTCCTAAATGAGCTGGTACCTACATGAATGTTATTTCCCTCCCGTGCCGTGTTAATCTGGATGTTCTCGTCTGGTCACCACTTGCAAAACCACTTTTATTGGGGGTGTCTTGCTAATTGCCTATAATTTCCACCTGTTATCTATTCCATTTGCACAACAGCATGTGAAATTTATTGTCAATCAGTGTTGCTTCCTAACTGGACAGTTTGATTTCACACAAGTGTGATGACTTGGAGTTATATTGTGTTGTTTAAGTGTTCCCTTTATTTTTATTTAGCAGTGTATAAGAGATAAATAAAAATGATAGTGTGGGGTTGTAATAAAAGGAGAATCTAGGGCCACTATTCAGTAGCCCCCCCCCCAGGATTTTTTTTTCTGCATTTATAAAATCACCTCGCCTTAGGTCATTGGTAGGTTAAAATTGTTAAATATAAGTTTAAAGTGAACAAATATTAGTTAATATGAAAATATAGATGTTTTCATTTTTATTATCTAATATTGGTATCAGAATCACATTAAAAAAATAAAGTGATTAGTATAATGAAAAAAAAGCCAATATGCACAATAATATTCATCTCCCGACATAAAATAGATTGATATATACACATGATTATGTTGAATACCAATAAATGAATCAAATAAAAAGGATATTAAACAAAAAAATATACATTTTATGGTTATAAGTGCACAAGAGTGGGTTTGTTGGACTGTAAATAATAAAATAAAGCTTCTTAGTAGGGAGGAATCCCCCTGCTTGTGGGCTAAATTAAGGGTAATTTCTCTCTTAGGTCTAAGGTAAATAAAAAGGAATACTTAAGAGCAAGGTTAAGAAAATATAAGACATGCTGTTACGACCAGCTTGTTGGAAAGGGAAGTAACATAAAAATACCCAGGTGTTATAAGATTTAAAAGTTGTTCTTAACAAAAGGCGCTTGTTTTAACAAGGAATGACAACAAAAGTGAGGCAAATACTAAGGGTGCTTCAAAACCAAATCAAAACAACAAAAAAGGACTCTAACAGAGCTATTGTCTTAAATACAAAAACACCCGCTACCCCCAAATAACCTGCACAATCAAAACAGCACCCAAACTAAGGTATCTAACATAGTCAAAATAGGTGAGATGGCAATGCAAAGAAAACTCAACCTAGTGCCTCACAAATCAAAAGTCTCTAACAAGGTTTCACAGTCCAGCAAGGATTCTAAGTACAAAGAGCAACAGCACAGGAGCTCGGCTGGTTACAGCTGGCTCGGGAATGTTGGATCCACCTGCTTCTTATACTCCAACTTCTGCTGATTGGCTGAGGGCGGGCGGTCGCCTGTCCAATCAGGGCACACAGCGCAGGTGTTCATCTGCTGAATTGGTCCTCGTTGAGCGCACACACACGAGAGAGAGAAAAAGAGACTCCAATAAATGGATAAAAACACTACACACAGCATGCCAAGTCCCCACAAAAAAGGGGGACTCTAAATTAATAAATACATGAGTAAAAATTTCATAAATGTATAGATATAACATAACAAATCTGATAGTGAGCACTTCTTTTTCCAAGATGATCCATCCCACCTCACAGGTGTGGCATATCAAACAAACACCTTAGGCTGGCCACAATAAAAGGCCAGTCTGAAAACCAGTCAGTATCTGGTGTGACCACCATTTGAAGTTGAGGTTAGGTTGGTTGGATGTACTGCCAATTTCTCTGAAAAGCCTTTGAAGACGGCTTATGACAGAGAAATTAACATTCAATTCACAGACAAAAGCACTGGTGGACATTCCTGCTGTCAGCATGCCAATTGCACACACTCAAAACTTGTGACATTTATGGTGTTGTGCTGTGTGATAAAACTGAACATTTCAGAGTGGCCTTTTATTGTGGCCAGTCTAAGGCACACCTGTGCAATAATCATGCTGTCTAATTGGCATCTTGATATGCCACACCTGTGAGGTGGGATCCACTACACATATTACTACTGTCATTAATACTACTATATCTACTACTGTGGTCACTTTATCATTCATTGTCATTCTGTCAGTCATTGTAAATGTACAAAATGTTTATGTTGATTGTCCTGTACACGTGACATCCATTGCACGTCTGTCCGTCCTGGGAGAGGGATCCCTCCTCTGTGGCTCTTCCTGAAGTTTCTTCCACATTTTTTCCCTGTTAAAAGGGTTTTTTGTGGGCAAGTTTTTCCTCACTCGAACCGAGGGTCTAAGGACAGAGGGTGTCATTCTCTGTACAAAGGGAACTGTCCAAGTGTTGGGATCTCTGTGAATTTTAGGTAAGGAGGTAGAACTGTCTGAGGCATGGGTTGTCTGGACCAAATAGAAAGTTTTTTTGCTTGGCAGAGATGTATTTTGTCTGATGGAGGGATGTGATAATGGAGCGGACTTGCAGTTGGGTGTTGTGCTGAATGCTTGTAGGTATCGGTCTGTAGTATTGTGTGTTTGCCAATTGTCTGTTAGCTTCCAACAGGTATTATTGTCTATCCAGTATGACTATTTTTTGTTACTTTATCCACTGGTTTTATGATTATATTTGGATTGTTTTTTAATTATTTTAGGGCCCTGTGTTCCTCCCTGGAGAGATTATCCAGGATATCTGCTGGGGGGCAGTGCAGGGCCTGATTATCTGCCTGGATGAGTTTAGGTGTGTTTGTCCAACTGTGAACGAGAGGGTTCCCATATGGACTTGTATGTGAAGGAAGTTGGGTCGGAGTCTGATTTTTGTATGGAAGTGGGCTGTTAATTTGATTTTTCTGTGATATTGGTGGAGGTCCCTTTGAAGTTCCTCCCGGTCATACTGGGTGGGGCGGGGTACAAATGTGAGTCCCTTTTCTAATAGGGTGGTTTGGGCTGTGGAGACTGAGAAGTTTGAAGAGGTTGAGTATATTAGATATAGAAGGAGATGTGTGAGAGATAGGAGAAAGAGGTGAAGTGGGAGAATGTTGATGTGTCTGTGGTGGTCTGTTGGAACTGCTGGAGGGGATCTGAGCTATTGAGGCCGGAATAGGATCTGGATGTATTATAAATTTAGCTGTGCACACCAATTGTTGAAGATGTTTTTGGCTGTGGCGTGTCCAGTGTATATTGTCCTGTTCTGTATGAGGAGTCATGAGGAATTTCTGTGAGGAAGGGAAAGTATGTGGCCATAGTGTTGAGTAGTTTCAAGTTTTGTTGTTGTAGTTGTGTAAGGTGAGGGGAGAAGTTAAGAATGGGGAAGTAAATGTCGGCATTGGGGGCAAGGTGTGTTTGGGGTGGTAACTGTTTTTGTGTAATAAAGCGTGTTTATCTGTGACCTTGAAGTAAACCTTGGTGAGTAGGTTGGTGTGTGATGTGGTGGATGGCTGAAAGAAGACTGTGGTGTCAAAAAAATTAACCTGTGTTTTATCTATAGTATGGTTTAGTTTTATTGCTGGGTGATGGTCATTTAGTGTTTTAACAAATGTTTTTAAAGTGACTATCATGGGTCCAGATACCAAAAATGTCGTCTTAGAATCTCAGGTAAATGATGGGTTTATGGGTACACTTGGCCAGTGCTTCTTGCTCCCACTCGCTCATATAGATGTTAGCGTATGATGGGGCAAACCTAAGACCCATGGCTTTCCCATGTATTTGGAGGTAGTTTTGATTGTTGAATTGGAGGTAATTATTGTTTAAACAGATGGTTAGGAGTTGGATTAGTTCAGAGTCTGGTCTATTAATGTCTGGAAATTTTTGGAAAATGTAGGTTACTGCTTGTAACCTAGCAGTTGTATTGATATTTGTGTATAGACTCTCTGTCAATTGTCAACAGATGGGAATTTGTTGGGACAGCCATGGGTCGGATGGTTTCCAGAAAATGGTATGTATTCTTGATGTAGCTCGGGTGTTTTGTAGATAAGGGGCCAAGGAAATGTTCAATGTGTCAGGCCCAGAACAAAGCGGCAGACTGAGACGTGGAATTGGCAGGTTTGGAAGAAACTTTTATTGTTTCCGAGCTGCTGGAACACAGTCTACAAAAATGGCTACGCTGACCATAAATCTAACTAAAACTCTGCTACTCTCTCTGAAATCTCATACACTAAACTTGAAAGAAAAGCGCTAAATGGGAAGGAATAAACTAATAAAATTGATCAAACAAAAACACTCACTCAAAATGAGGAGGAAACAGAATTGTCTCTATTTATGACCTAATCTCCTAAACTGGCTAGAAACATAGAAACAAAAAACGACCCCGGGGGATGAAAAACTTTATCAGAAGGAAAGAAGCCATCAAACAGAAAACGATCTCGAAGGACGAAAACAGGCTACAAAAATCCTATCTACACTTAAACTTATGGCTGTGAAACTTACAAAAACAAGAAACGTGGAACAGGCTTGGAGTCAATGGAAAGGCTTGGGTGCGACGACAGAAAGTACGAAGACCCTTCGGCACGGGACAAGAGGAAACACAGACTATTCAGATGTAGCAACTTAAAAGTTCCCGTGTTTCCGTGACGGGACTGTGACGGGGCCGTGACTGGTCCTTCACGGATTCATCACAGGACCTGGGGTGGCCCGTGACCGAAATGTAATCCCCCGCGATGACGTAGTCAGTGAGGCCCTGACTGGAAATGCCCCCAAGCAGTCTGTGTGAAAACCAGAAGAACGGTAGGCTGTCTAAACTAAGACATCTGAACAGATACGCTGGGGTGAGCGGATGAGCTGATCAGTTGATGGTGGGGGGAGTTATGATAAGATAAAACTGAGCCACCGCTGCAGCCGCAACTCCATGTCACGCACAACAACAACATGCCAACATAAACTTGTTTTTAAAGAAAACTCCACTCGTAACTGTTTTTTAAGAGTTATATCTGTGTGATGCTTTCTGAAGCCTGCAGTATGAAGTGCGAGTATGAAGAGAGTGCGCGAGAGAAGAGCTTCAGCAATTATGTACAGTGAGGACAGAATAACCTAGATGTTGCTGATTTGGTAAACAGTTAACCAATAATAAATAAAATACCTTATAACATTATTGTGACTTGTCGAAAGCTGGGCGCAGAGGAGACCACCGGGCTCTGGCTCCGTCCAGCATGGACTAAAACACAGCACGGACACTTCAGAAACCATTCGGAATTAGTTGAAATGAATTTTAAAAAAAAGTAGTTTTCAAGACTGCATATTGCTAGTGGATCTATTTTCTGACCCAAAGTGCGTTCGTGACTGGTTCTGAATCCTTTGAGGTAGATTTTTGACTTTTTTCTCTTTTGTTCGTTTTTGTTTTCTTCGCTGTAACTCTGTGGAGTTCTGATCTCTATAGCAATGTTGTTTTTCGAGAGTTTGAGTTTTTCAAATGCCACTTCCACCTGGACAGCTGCCTTTGTTTACTCCGGGAACAGCTGATCGCAATAATGCCGATCGGCTTTGGCGCATTACAGTATCTATGGCCACCACTAGTCTTTACATAATTACTGGAGCGAACGAAAATTAAAAGGAGCCATTCATGTTCATGAGCACACTTCAATCACAAGGCTACTGTTTAGTTAACAGTACTCATACAGTACGAGCTGTATTTTCCACTCTGATTTGTGTGACACTGGGGGGGGGAAAAAAGCCCATCAAGTGCAAACAAAAGGTTGAGCAAGGAGATTGCTTATGATGTGTTTGAGGGGTTTACCTGGCTTAAAGCATACCTTAAATACCTACATAACAATATTTGATCACAGTTTGATCGTTGTGAGACGCCATTTAAAGAGGGAGAATACCTGGTGATTAACAGCCCTTTGGAAGCCCTTTGTTATGTACTGTAGGTATCAGCCTTTTGTTTGCACTTGATGCCCCCCCGTGTCACAAATCAGAGTGGAAAATGCAGCTTGTACTGTAATTAAGTTTGCAGTATATGCTTATGAAACCGTCATGTGTGATGATGGCAACAAGTTTCTGTTAATCCCCAGGTGTAAAGAAAACTTCATGAAGCAAGAATCTTTTTTGCAATTTTTATATATTTAAGTGCACAGGCACGCATGCAAATCAAACATCACTTCACAACACTTCTAAAAATTAAATAACAGTACTGTGTGTGTGTGTGTGTGTGTGTGTGTGTGTGTGTATATATATATATCACACACACAATGCACAGTAACTTTGTGTCAAATGTCCAGCAGCGACTGAAGCCAGCGCGCTGCGTCTCCGGGTCAGCCTTTCGGGTACTCCTTAGTCTCTCGTTGATACGGTTCCGGACTTTTTGCCGTTGGTCCCCTGACAAGTTCGGGAAGCGCTGGGAAACGTGCTGGTGCACTCGTTCTTTTAAATTATCTGGCAGTGGCCGTTTGCCGTTGGTGCCGCTCCAATTTACATTCTTCCCCCAACACTTATAAACCTCAAATTGGGTTAGCGCCATGAATACACTGGCAGCGTATGTGTCCGGTCGAGTCTGGCATAGTCTAAAAAATTCCTCCTCCTGTTCGGCAGGTAGGGCTCTGACTGCCACGTCCGGCATGACAGCACATGGAGCCACAGGATCTGGAGCTGGGAGAGTGGGGTCCCCTGGTGTGTCTCCGACTGTCAGCCGACGTCTGGCACCTGGGCTGCTTAGTGTTGGTGGTGGGGGACTCGCCAACCTTTGCAGACACTCCTTGATGTCCCTAACTGCCTCTTCCACTCGTACTAGTCTCTCAGTGAAGCTGTCGGGGATGCCATCAGGGACCCTTGTAGCCTCCACTGCGGCGACCCGGCTTTTGAGGGCCCGGATCTCGGCGTCAAGTAACCCCTGGACCGAACCGGCGCAGCTTCCTGCCACGGAGTTGACAGTGGTAGCCTGTACAAGAGAAGGAGAAGACAAGATTATAAATTTAGCCTCTTCTCTACACTCTAGAGTTGTCACGATACTAAAATGAGTAACCACGATACTATACCAGACAAAGTATCGCGGTTCCGGGTATTATAAACGGCAATGTATTTGTACAAGTTAGTTTGAAACAACAACGTTTGTTTTTTAAGCTAAATTATTGTTGCCACTGACTAAGACGCCACGGCAGACTCGCTGCTCGGGCCCGGTGCTTCTACCACGGTGAGTGTGTTGTCTCGTGTCTTCGAGACAGATCTTTAGCTTGTTTGTTTTTGAAGCGAGTTTCTATTGAAGCGGAGCTGTCTTTATGGAGTTCATTCTTGCCAGCAGAAACACAAACAGCCAATCAGCTAACAGACGGGCGGACCCAGTGTGAAACAGCCTATCATATCCCTGAACGTCACCAGTAACAGGCAAACAGCCAATCATTCAGCAGCTGTGTAGTTCGGTTTCGGTTCCATGTTGGTTTGTTTACAAAGGAGTAGCATGCAGTGAGAAGCCGGGAGGAGAGCACAGGCGGTCGCTATGTAGCGGAGACTGGCACCGGTAGTATAGTAATCCACGGTAGTACCGTCGTGTAAAATTTTTAGTATAGTAGCGACGGTTATGATTTGGCACCGCGGGGTACCGTGTATACTGTGGGTATCGTGCAACTCTACTACACTCCCAAGGTCACTCACTCTGAGTAAATAGGGGTCGATTCAATAGATATAACTTACCGCTTTTTCTTTTAGAAGCCACACGTTTGCTCTTGGTGTATTTGCTGATATCCGTGGCCTCGTGAGCAGTGAGGGCTGCTTTGTCTAGTGGGAAAGAATCAGATTAATTTGCTGCGTTCATCAAAGCAGGTATTTCACTCAGGTGAATTTGTTCAGGCTGAGGAAAAGCAACAGTGGCATAACTTACCTTTGATAAGACACGTCTTGGCTGCTGTAGTATAAAATGTGCCGGCTTCCATTTTAGCGTAAAGAGGTCCAGAAAATGTGAAGGTCTTGAGTTTTACGGGCATTTATGGCCATAGAGATCAGCTGTTCCCGGAGTAAACAAAGGAAGCTGTCCAAGTGGAAGCGGCATTTTAAAAAAACACGAGGAAAAAGTCAAAAACTCTCTAAAAACAACATTGCTAGAGAGATTAGGACTCCAGAATTACAGCGAAGAAAACAAGAGGAAAAAAGTCAAAAAGCTACCTCAAAGGATGGAACAGTTTTGAGAATAGATTAATGGTGATATTTTCTTATCGCCCCGATAAGAGTCTCACATTAACGCAGCAGCCTAGATGTTGTTGATTTGGTGAATGGTGACATGTTGGATATAAACACTTTAAATTTAATTTCAATTTATGAACACGCTCAAATCATACGGCTACTGTATAGTATGCAGTAGTCAAACCAGCTGCATTTTCCGCTGTGTGATCTGTGACACTGGGAGACCAAAAAGGCCATTACTGTAAGTGCGAACAAAAGGTTGAGCAACGAGAATGCTAATGAGGTGTGTAGGCTATCATCTCCAGGTAGAACAACTGTAAAAAAGTTCTGTGGAAGAAGAGCCATCTCCTGGTCATACCCACCCTGTAATCACATGAATGGGTGGAGTTACAGTAAAAAATAGACACGCCCAGGAGAAGGAGGGGGGTCACTTTGGTCACGGAACTTGGCAGGCAGCTGGCTGGAAGTCAGCTGGAAGACGGCTGCCATTCAGCTGGCGTTCAGCTTGAACGGGAACCTTTGAGTTGCTACTACTGTAGCATCCATAGGCCCTGACATCACAGGGCGTCTGATTGACCTGAGCCAAGGAAAACAGACTGTCGCCAACTACGCCATTGAGTTCCGCATCAGGGCTCGTCGGGGCTACTGTAACGAGGCCGTCATTTGTGACGTTATTTGCGGGGTTTGAAAGACTACATTAAAGACGAGTTGGTCTTTCACACCTTTCCCTCTTCCCTGGATGGACTGATCAAACTCACATCCCGGATAGATTGTTGCGTGCAGGTAAGACGCCGAGAGAGGCGGCGGGGACAGGCAGACCAGTGCCCGCTGTTGTGGAGAAATTGCTGAAGTCAATGGTGAGGTCAGGAGGGAAGAAAGTGTTCAAGTGCCTCTGATGTCTTATGCTGTATTATTTATTGATGCTTGGCCAAGGAGAATTAGAGACACTCTTAAAGTACACCTGAAGTGCTTGAGTTGGTCTCGCATTCTGACGAACTATACGCCCCAGAATTAGTCAAAGAGTGTCTACTCTGGGAAGTGTTATTGTCAACACATTCTAGTCTGGGGACACAGATGTCTGTTTACTTTTGGAACGGCAACAACAAGCTATCTATTATGACTAGGAAGGCAGCAACAGGCCTCTTCGACACTGGCCACCACAGTGTTGATATGTGGCACCTAGTCAAAGACAAACAATTAATAGTGCTGAGGACCACAAGCCTCACACGTGACCTCAAGTAACCTAAGGATAGAAAATTCCATAACACCCGCCAGGCCCATTATGTGTTCCTCCTGAGACTTTGGGCACCTTTAGTGAACCCAGGCTGGTGGGCCGCACCAGTCTCACTCCGTGGGAGTCAGGAGAAAGTACTCGTGTGTCATTCCCCCAAACTATTCCTTTGTCAACGATCCTTATGCCATGTTCGGCTGTTACTGCCAGAGGGTTCCCACACCCTCGCCACCTTCATCGATTCTGGTTCCGATGTCAGCTTCATCGATGAGGACCTGGCCCAGCAACTAGGCATCAACTCGAGTGAGGCATTTTTTTTCCTCACTCAAACCGAGGGTCTAAGGACAGAGGGTGTCATTCCCTGTACAGATTGTAAAGCCCTCCGAGGCAAATGTACTTTGGGCTATACAAATAAAATTGAATTGAACTGGATACCACTGCCTGCTGCTGGTTTCCTGTCAAAGCCCTTGATGGTCACCTTCTGGGGAAAGTGACTCACCAGAACACACCCATCCGCATGCTTATGTCTGGCAACCACCACGAGACTATTCAGTTTCACATTCTGCGGTCTCCTGAACTTCCCCTCATCCTGGGTTACCCCTGGCTCCGTCGTCGTAACCCTCATGTCAACTGGGCGATGGGGTCAATCCTGCACTCTAAAAGGTAATACCTTATTTCTCACTATCCTGTTGATTGAAGTCATGTCAGTAAGACACTTGTTTTGCCTGAAAGGGTTATAAAACTAAGCTTATGTGAGTAAAGTGAACTTGTACTCCTAAAGTAAATGCAACGAGTGGCTTTGCACATGCTCAGTACTGCAGGACTTTCCAGCAACTGCGTGAACAGAAACTTTTGGAAAAAGCAGCAAGCTTAAAGAGTCTCTAGGTAAGTTATTCAATTTTAGTAGTATTTACATTTGTCAGCTATGATTTCATTATTCCAACTGAACTTTAGCGGCATTTTTCTGTACATTGTGATAAATCTCCTGGCGGGCGAATGCGAGCTAACGTTAGCCAGGTTAGCTAGTTAAAACGGCCATGCTGAAAGCCGTTTTAACTAGCTATATGCACGAGCCCTGCCCAAATTCATTCACGTCATGTTTAAGGTTTCCATGCGGAGGCGTGACATGCACGCGCATATACACCGTGCACGCCGTGACTTATATGTGTAATGCTAGATGCTAATTTGATGTAGCTACTAAATTTAAGTGAGTTTCCACGCGGTGACGCGACGTGCATGCGCACATACATGGTGCGCACGCGTATACATGCACGGACGGATTATGTTTACACAGAGAAAGCCCACATAGACTTCCCACACGGAGCCGTGATGTGCACGTGCGTGCATGTAAACGTGCACGCGCGCACTGGCTTTTTGGGGGGGTTAAAATGCTGATTTTATAGACAAATGGGGGAAAAAAGACGTTTGATACCAGTACTGTTTAAAAAAGGTTATCACAAAGGAAGAGTGTGTATATGTATGTGTGTTTTATGTGTTACGTTTTACCACAGGTGTCTGTACTGTATTTAAATCCACAACTCTTTTTGTGACTTTTTCTATCTGAGGAGCTGTCTTTGTGGCTTGAAGATTGACTACCAACTGTGATGCAGTGGACATGTAAGTTCTGTAACTTTGCATGTGATAAGAGGGCAGCTACTTAAACATTATAGATTGAAATATAGTGGTTATACAAGTACGTCACCGTTACCATGTGTTAATAAAGAGTGCCTCTGCAAATTTAAGTCCTTCAATGCACTTAAGGTACATCTATCAAGAGCACACTCCCAAAAGGATGATCATCCAAGTTATGCTGTGGAAAATGTATTTCAGTGTCAACTTTGACTGAAACTGATGTTGGATTGCTGGCCAGTGCTTTTTTAGAAAACAGGTAAGCAAACAAGTATATTAAATAAATACATAATAAACATCCACCAAGATATTGTGGTCATTTCTTAACTTGGTACAAAATATTGTGTTTGTGTTCTGTTTTGTCTTTGAAGGTTTTTGCAGAATTCACCAAAATAGCAAGACTCTTTTGAGTCCTTGGACCGCCATACCCCACGATTCCTTGAGATCTTCAAATTTAAAAATAGGGAAATGTTGGCAGGACACTTGCAGAGATCGTTGCACAGGTTGAATTAAGGGTAAGCATTTCTTCTTATTACTATTGCTTAAAAGCAGTAAATTGTGCAGTCTTTTATGACAGTGCCCCCCCAGCCTCATAATAACTGTACAGACGGTATGTAAGTTTCACTCTTGTTCTCCCCCACTGGTAGACCCATGATGCCATAGCCAAGAGGACTGCTGTCTTGCCTCCCAGTTTTTCTCTGTGATGATGGGATTGATTTCTTCAAAGTCTGCTTCGTAAGTATTGCCTTATTTAGTATGTTGAACGTTCTGCACCGCAAAGACAAAATCCTAACCTCAGTTTTGACCTTTCTTCGTACATGCAGGATTCGGATGCCACTCTGGATTTCACACAGGTTCCTGTTGGAGTACTGACTGTTATACCTGAAGAGTCAGCAGCCAGGTCCAAATGCCCTGCACCTTGAACCATCCAGCATTGGTATCATACTGGAAGGTAATCTCGTCATGGATGACACTGAAAGCCACGCGCAAGCTATTTGCCTCATATTTGGACTAATCTATGCTCTTCATTTAGATTATCCCAAAAGTCTTAAGAACACCTTTGACTTCATTCAGAGGGTGATGCTCAACCTAGGTGTAGTTAACCTGAGGCCAAAAGTTCAGAGCTTGAAAAATGCGCTTTTGCAGTAGATGGCTGTGCTGTAAAAGATCCTAAAGCATAGATACTTTGTTAAACTGACCTGAAATATTTACAACTAATAACCACTGCAAAATTCTTAGACAGTTATAGTCACAGCTGGATGATTTTGGCCACGTCATATTTCAGTTTATATAGTGTACTTTAAGATATCTACCTTGTTAACATGCTGTTGTGTTGTGTAATATGATTGACTAGTTTGCAGCCAGCAGAATACTGGTAGCACAATGTTACAGTGTAATCTTGTTCATTACAGTTACATAGTGTGACATAAGTGTAAAAGGTTTCATTTAGTTTGTAAGTTGACTGAAGCTTGATCTATGTGCCATAGAACCCTGTTGAGAACTAAAATCAGTGTTTTAAAAATGTTGGAAATATTAAAACTAAATCTTTCTCACTATTTTATAATATATATTTTATTTTATAGCTGATATTTTTTAAGGCCTAAAACTGGATTTGTTTTGATTGTATAATTGAATTCTCCATAAACACTGACCTGGGTTTAAGAAGCTCACAATGGCAATTTTTTAATTTATATATATACAATAATCCTGCAAGCTAAATCATTCTTTGTTGTGCTTGCTTAATTTATTCATAAGGCAATCGGGTTCCTAGATTCTATTGAGTTAACACAACTGTTCAGTTAAGTAAGACTCACTTGTTCCACTTAAGTTGGTAATACTTAGAAAGAACAATTAATTTTACTTGCCCTTTTTAAGTTGGAACAATTTTACCAAATTAAGTAAATACAACAAAATAAAGTAAACTCAACTAGAACATACAGAGTAAACATAACTTGAGACTTATAGTTATGTTTAATTACCTGTTTCAAGGCAATCGGTTTCCTATATTTTAGAGTGTGGGGTGGGGGTCATCAAGTGTGTCTCTAACAAGCAGCTGCTTCCCAGCCGTCCCGCTGTCCTAGTCCACCATCTGACCTATCAGCGGTGCCGGTGGAATACCATGACTTCAGGGAGGTCTTCAGTAAGGTTAAGGCAACCTCATTGCCCCCACACTGGCCAAATGACTGTGCCATTGACCTGCACCCTCGCTCTACTCCTCCTAGGGGGCGCCTACTCACTGTGCTCTGGAGAGGGAGGCCATGGAGACCTACATTAATGACTCTTTGGCAGCAGGCATCATCCGTCTCTCCTCTTCACCTGCTGGTGCTGGCTTCTTCTTCGTACCTGCATTGATTTGAGGCCTGAACGACATGACTATCAAGAACCGCTACCCCCTTCCTCTCATTTTCTCTGCCTTTAAGGCACGCTGACAATCATTCACACAGTAATCTGTTCCACATGATGTTGTTGTTGCTGTTGTTGTTGTTGATGTAATTTCTTGCACTTTGTAAATTTTGCACTTGGTGAAATCTTTGCACTGACTGGATGGCACTTTTAATTTCGTTGTACAGGTGATAATGACAATAAAGATATTCTATTCTTTGAGCTCCTGGAGGGGGCCACCATATTCTCCAAATTGGACCTTCGCAACGCCAACCATTTGGTCTGCATCCGGGAGGGCGATGAGTAGAAGATGGCCTTCAACACCCCCACCGGACACTACGAGTATCTAGTCATGCACTTCGGCCTCACCAACGTCCCTGCTGTCTTCCAGGCCCTGGTTAATGACGTGCCCTGGGACATGTTGAACAAGCACGTCTTTGTTTACATGGATGACATACTGATCTTTTCCAAGACCAAAGAAGAACACGTTCACCACGTCCAGGCAGTTCTGCAGCGGCTCCTGGAGAACTCTCTTTGTCAAAGCTAAGAAGTGTGTGTTTCACTCCTCCTCTGTGTCCTTCTTGGGTTTCGTCGTGGGTCTTGAGAACATCCAGATGAACTCCGCCAAGGTGTCTGCCTTCGCAGATTGGCCCACCCCTGACTCTCGCAAACAACTGCAACGGTTCCTGGGCTTTGCCAACTTTTACTGGAGGTTCATCAGGGGCTACAGCACGGTAGCCGCTCCACTCACGGCTCTGACTTCCTCCAAGGTGCCGTTCCAGTGGTCATCGCCAGCTGGTGAGGTCTTCCGGTCCCTCAAAAGCAGGTTCACGTCGGCCCCCATCCTCCAAATGCCTGATCCAGAAAGACAATTTGTGGTAGAGGTGGACGCCTCCGACGTGGGGGTAAGAGGGGGGTGCTCTTATAGCGAGCGGCCAAGGACCAGAAGCTCCATCCGTGCGCCTTCTTCTCCAGACAACTGACCCCGGCTGAGAGGAACTACGACATCGGCAATCAAGAGCTTCTGGCAGGAGTGGAGTCACTAGCTGGAGGGAACTAAGGTGCCTTTTTTGGTCTGGACCGACCACAAGAACCTTGAATACATTCATTCGGCCAAGAGGCTGAACTCACGACAGGCCAGATGGTCTCTGTTTCTGACCAGGTTTAACCTTTCCCTCTCCTACCGGCCAGGGTCCTGCAACATGAAGCCTGACGCCCTGTCCCGGCAGTTTTTGAGAGGATTAGGCTGCCACCATTCTCCCCTCCTCAAACCTGAAAGCATCACTCACCTGGGAAGTGGAGGAGAGGATTAAGGCAGCCTTAGAGGATCAACCTGGGCCCAGCTCGTGTCCACCTAACCACCTGTTTGTCCCCACTCCTCTACGGTCCGATGTCCTCCAGTGGGGCCACAACTCCCCACTCACCTGTCACCCTGGGATCCAGCAGACCAAACAGGTGGTGCAGCAAAGATTTTGGTGGGCGACTCTGGCTGAAGACACCCGGGAGTTTGTGAACGCCTGCCCTGCCTGCAACCAGCACAAACCCTCACACCAAGCCCCTGCTGGATTCTTGCATTGGCTGCCGGTACCCCACCGCCCCTGGTCCGACATCGCTCTAGACTTTGTCACCGGTCTGCCACCGTCCAACGGCCACACCACTATTCTGACAGTGGTAGATCGGTTCAGCAAGATGGCACATTTTTTGCCCCTGTCCAAGCTTCCCCCTGCCAAGGAGACGGCTAAACAGGTTCTGCTACACGTGTTTCGACTAGATGGTTTCCCTACTGATGTGGTCTCCGACTGGGGGTCCCAATTCACCTCCATCTTCTGGAGGGAGTTCTGCATGTTGGTGGGGGCCACCGTCAGTTTGTCATCTGGGTTCCACCCCCAGTCCAATTAGGAGAGGGAGACTGCTTAATGCTGCATGGTCTCTCAGCACCCCTCATTCTGGTCCCGGCAGCTTCTGTGGGTGGAATACGCCATAACACCCTGACCAGCTCTGCTACTGGACTCTCCATTTCAATGTGCCTACGGGTTTCAACCCCCACTCATTCCCGCCCTGGAGAAAGAGATTTCCTGCTCGTCGGTGCAAGCCTTCATCCGCCGCTGTCGCAGGACCTGGACTCAGGCCAGAGTCTCCCTTCTTTGCTCCACTGACCGCTATTCTACTGCAGCCAATCGTCGTCGATCTAAGGCACCGACCTATCAAGTTGGCCAGAAGGTGTGGTTGTCAACCCGGGACCTACCCTTACGGGTAGAATCAAAGAAGTTGGCTCCCAGATTTATTTTTACATTTGAGGTTAAGAAGGTAATCCACCCTGCGGCAGTTCGGTTCAAGTTCTCCAGTACCTGGTAGACTGGGAGAGGTATGGTCCTGAGGAGAGGTCCTGGGTTCCTGCACGGGATATTTTTGTTGCTCCTCTCATCAGGGAGTTTCATCGACGCCACCCTGACCAACCAACTAGGCCCTCCACATTCTCTAGGAGCATGACCAGTGAGAGTCCGCCTCCCTGTTCACCCGAGGCCTCTGACTACACCACTGAGTATGAGGAAACGCCTTCGGAGGAGGGGGAGACACCTTCTGAAGTGGGGGAGGAGGACATGGTGGTTTCAGATGAATATTAGGCCCCTCTGGATTCCCCCAGCTGGTGACGGCTCGACTACCGACAGCTCGTTCCTGTGTGCTGCATTTGGGTTCTTACTACACCCGTTACAACTACTGCTGCCTTAAAAGTCCTTAATGACTTGTTCGAGGCTTTGGACTCGAAAGTTCTGTGTGGCACTGTTTATTGATCTGTCTAAGGCATTTAACACTGTGGATCACAATCTTCTGCTAAAAATTCTTTGGCAAGAATCACGTCTCCAGACAAGCTGCCTCTTGGTTTGCCGATTATTTGGCCAATAGGACACAATGTGTTCAGATGGCTGGAGTTAGCTGCCACCTTTCTTGAAGTCACAAAAGGCGTATGTGACACGCTCACTGCCCCTGTGGGTTCCAGCACAGACCAGTCGGAGACCAAAGTTGATTTATAATGGGTTATTTTATTCAGTATCGCACAGTGTCACGCTGCAGCCGTTCGCAGGCGTCCTCGCTGCCGTCTGCCGCGTGCTTGTCCCTCCGTTCTCCCTTCTCTTCGTCCAGCACGCTACTTAAACCAGGAAAGGGGCGAGAGTGATTATTATTTGGTTGGGTACCGGTGTGCCAATCACGCTCACCTGGCGCTGCTCTCCTGAGCCCTCCCCACACCTCTCTCCTGCAGCTGATGCACCACGCCCCCGTCCACATGCCTCCTCCACCGCCCGACTTAGGCCGGGGAGCCGTCCGGCCTGACCCCCCCCCCCCCCCCCCCCCCCCGCCTCCCCAAGGGAGCGGGAAAGGAAGTCGGCCACAGCCATCTGTGCCCCCGGCCTATGGACCACAGTGAACTTAAATGGCTGCAACGCCAGATACCACCGTGTGATCCGGGCGTTGGCATCCTTCATGCGGTGGAGCCACTGGAGGGGAGCGTGGTCCGAGCAGAGGGTGAATGGGCGCCCCAGCAGGTAGTACCGCAGAGCACCGACCGCCCACCGGATGGCCAGGCACTCCCTCTCTACCGTGCTGTACCTGGCCTCCCTCTCGGACAGCTTGCGGCTGATGTACAGCACTGGGCGGTCGACGCCCCGCACCTGCTGGGACAGAACGGCCCCCAGCCCTCTGCCCGACGCATCAGTCTGCAGGACAAAAGGGGGAGAGAGAAGTTAGGCGTGTGGAGAAGGGGCTCCCCACAGAGGGCCTGCTTTACCCTCTCAAGCGACACCTGGCACTGCTCCGTCCACTGGACCGGATCTGGGGCACCCTTTCGGGTGAGGTCGGTTAAGGGGCTGGTCAGCTCTGCAAAGTTGGGGATAAATCGCCGGTAATAGCCGGCCAGCCCCAAAAACCGCCGCACCTCTTTTTTCGTCTTGGGCCTTGGGCAGGCTGCAATCGCTGCTGTCTTATCTACCTGTGGACGCACCTGCCCGCCGCCCAAGTGGTACCCCAGATACCGTACCTCCCTCCGTCCAACTGCACACTTCTTCGGGTTGGCCGTGAGCCCCGCCTGCCTCAGTGACTCGAGCACCGCGGCCACCTGCTGCACATGCTCCGCCCAGGTGTTGCTGTGGATGATGACGTCATCCAGGTAGGCGGCAGCATATGCAGAATGCGGCCGCAGCACCCGGTCCATGAGGCGCTGAAATGTGGCTGGGGCCCCGAACAACCCGAATGGAAGTGTAACAAATTGGTACAAACCGTACGGAGTGGAGAAGGCCGTTTTCTCCTTGGACTCTGAAGACAGGGGAATCTGCCAGTAGCCCTTGGTCAAATCCAGCGTCGTGAAAAAGCGAGCCGTGCCCAAGCGATCCAGGAGTTCGTCGACCCGGGGCATCGGATAGGCATCAAACTGTGAAACATCATTCACCTTGCGATAGTCCACACAGAACCGGATAGACCCATCTTTCTTGACTACAAGAACGATGGGGCTACACCAGGCACTGTGGGACTCTTCTATTACACCCATCTTCAACATGGCTTCCAATTCAGCCTGAATCACTTTTCTCTTGTGTTCAGGTAGCCGATAGGGCCGTGAACGCACTGTCACGCCAGGGTGAGTCTCAACATGGTGTTGAATAAGGCTTGTGCGCCCTGGTAGGGGGGAGAACACATCAGCGAAACGCTGCTGCAACCTGGCAATGTCTGCTCTCTGGGACGGTGAGAGATGGTTTTCACAAACGAGCGAGGCAGGATCAGCCGATTTTGGTACCTCTGGCCCCAACTCATCTCTCTCTGCAATTGCCGTCACCAGGGAGACAGACTCAGCCTCTCTCCAAGCTTTAAGGAGGTTGAGGTGATAGATCTGTGTCGCCCCTCCCCTGTCAGAACGCACAAGCTCATAGTCAACGTCACCCACTCGCCGTGTGACCACAAAGGGCCCTTGCCACTTGGCGAGTAATTTAGAGTTGGAAGATGGGAGCAATACAAGCACTTTATCTCCCGGTGAAAATTGTCTTAACTTGGATCCTCTGTTGTACAGCCGCTGCTGACGTTCCTGGGCCCGGAGCAAATTCTCGCGTGATAACTGACCCAGTGTGTGGAGTTTTGCTCTCAGGTCCAGGACGTACTGAACTTCATTCTTACTTGGGCTCGGACCCTCCTCCCAGCTTTCCTTAACCAGGTCCAAAACCCCGCGTGGTTTCCTGCCAAACAGCAGCTCAAAGGGAGAAAATCCCGTGGAGGCCTGGGGTACCTCGCGCACTGCAAACAACAGAGGATGAAGCCATTTATCCCAATTACGACTATCATCGTGCACAAACTTACGGATCATGGACTTCAAAGTCTTATTCAGGCGCTCAACGAGGCCGTCAGTTTGAGGATGGTAAATACTTGTTCGAATAGACTTGATGCCCAATAATCCGTACAGCTCTCTCAGTGTTCGTGACATAAATTGGGTGCCTTGATCGGTCAGGATCTCTTTCGGGATCCCAACCCGGGAGATAACTTGAAACAGTGCCTGCGCCACACTCTTTGCAGAGATGGTGCGCAGCGGCACTGCCTCTGGATATCGCGTTGCATAATCCACAAGGACTAACACAAAGCGATATCCACGTGCGCTCCGGTGAAATGGCCCGATGAGGTCCATCCCAATGCGTTCGAATGGGACCTCGATCAGCGGTAATGGGCGCAACGGCGCTCTCGGGATGGCCGGTTGGTTAACTAACTGGCATTCGGGACAAGACGCACACCAGCGGCGCACGTCTGCCCGAATGCCTGGCCAATAGAATCGGGCCATTATCCGGTTTAGTGTTTTATCATATCCCATGTGACCAGCCATAGGGTTATAATGAGCCGCCTGGAAAATCATTTCCCGACGGCTTTTCGGGACCAACAATTGGGTTACCACGTCATCTGCTCGAGTGTCACGACTCACTCTATATAACCTGTCCCTGCGCAATGAAAAATGTGGATACGTTAGCGCTGCGTCAGGGCGCACCATGTGACCATCAATTTGTATCACTTGGTCAAAGGCAAAGCGTAGAGTATCGTCACGAGACTGCTCGAGTGGAAAATCTTCCATGGAGTCAAACACGGGAACCGGCGGCGCCTCCTGAGAAGGCACCGCTGGCTCCCCCTCCCCGTCTGCAGTGTCGGACAACCTCGCGTCACCGCTGAGCACAGCGCACATATCCCATGTCCCTGTCGGTCGTGAGCGCACCCCCACACACTGCCCCACTAACCTATCAAACCCAGGCCAATCTGTGCCCAAGATCAGGGGATGCGCCAGGCGGGAACTAACCGCAGCCTTTACACTATGCTTTTTTCCCTTGTAACGAATTTCCACTGGCACCACAGGATATCTGTGAATATCCCCATGCACACACCTGATATCCACCCATCCTGCCTCTAACAATGCCCCGGGTCGAATCAGGTTCTGGTGAACTATAGACTGCATGCAGCCCGAGTCCACCATTGCCTGATGTGTACCCCCCTGAATCCTTACCGGAACGCTGTACGTCTCTCCTGGACCGGGGGAGGGCGCCGGAGGACCGACAACCCGGATCACCTGCCCGACCTCCATCAGCGGACACTCGCGGCGGAAGTGTCCGGGCTGCCCGCACCTCCAACACTCCTGCCCTGCCGCCTGAGGGACCCTCTGTGGGCTAAGAGCAGCGCCCGTAGCGGCTGGACCCTGTGGCGGAAGAGAGAGAGAGGGGATGTTATTACGGGGAGCAGGGGAGGGGTGGGTGTGTGGTGTGGGGGAGCCGGGTGCTGGCGCCGGTCTCCTGCGAGGTGCCGGGCTGGGACGGTCGGAGGGCGCTGGCCGCGCCTCTGATGCCCGGCCCCGGGGGTGGACGGCCGGATGGTCCTCCGCGCGGGCGACGGCGGCCGCCAGGTCGTCGGGGCGGTGACAGCGTACCCACTCGAGGGTGCCAGCCGGCAGCCCCTCCACGAACTGTTCCAGCACGACTTTCTCCATCAGCTGTCCCTCGCCCGTGGTCTCCCCCGGTTGCAGCCATCTGTACGCCGCGTCCCTCAGCTGCTGGGCGTAGGTGAACGGGCGGTCCGAGGGGCCCAGCTTGGTCCCCCGAAGCTTCCGGCGGTGGTCCTCGGCCGAATAACCCAGCCGGTCCAGGACAGCCTTCTTCACGGCCTGGTACCGCCCCCGAGAGGAGGCAGGCAGGCCGAGCGCCGCTGTCTGCGAGTCTCCGGACAGGAGTGGTAGCAGCCGCACGGCCCACTCCGCCTCCGGCCAGCCGCATGCCGCCGCCGTCGCCTCAAACGTCTCCAGGTACGACTGCGCGTCATCATTCCCGGTCATCCTGTGCAGGGTCATGCCGGAGAGCGAGGGACCCGGTAACGTTGCCCCTGCCCGGACCAACATCGCCTCCAGCAGCTGCGTCTGCCTCTCAGCCTGCTGCTGCAGCGCCGCGAGCTGTTGTCTGCTGACCACCGCCTGGTCCCGGCTCATCGCGGCGACCTCTGCCACCATTTGGGCCAGCGCCGTCACCGGCTGAACTTGCTGCGGCTCCGACATCGCCTCTGTGCTGAGCTGGTTGGGCGCCAAAATGTGACACGCTCACTGCCTCTGTGGGTTCCAGCACAGACCAGTCGGAGACCAAAGTTGATTTATAATGGGTTATTTTATTCAGTATCGCACAGTGTCACGCTGCAGCCGTTCGCAGGCGTCCTCGCTGCCGTCTGCCGCGTGCTTGTCCCTCCGTTCTCCCTTCTCTTCGTCCAGCACGCTACTTAAACCAGGAAAGGGGCGAGAGTGATTATTATTTGGTTGGGTACCGGTGTGCCAATCACGCTCACCTGGCGCTGCTCTCCTGAGCCCTCCCCACACCTCTCTCCTGCAGCTGATGCACCACGCCCCCGTCCACAGCGTACCTCAAGGATCAGTATTAAGACACATTTTATTCACAATTTACATTAACGATTTGTGCACAAATACGTCGAATGCCTCATACCACCATTATGCGGATGATACTGTCATTTATTGTTGCTCACAATCGATTGCTCAGGCTTTTCAAGTCCGCTATTGATGCAGTGCAGATCTGTTTGGAGAAACTGGTTTCAAATGCTGATTAATCTAAATGAATGTTTTTTTTTTTTCAAATTCATCTGTTCCCATGGAAAATATCCCTTCAATCAGAACTGCCCAGGGTGAAACTACAGCCAGTCACCAGCTATAAGTACCTGGGTTTCACTATTAAGGAGGAGCTCTCATTTAAATTGCATGTCAAAAATTTGAAAAGCTAGGTTTTTGTTACAGAAACAAATCATGTTTTTCTCTCTGAGCTCGGAAGCTTCTAATATCAGCCACTTTCCTACCTGTACTTGATTATGGCGATGTTGTATATATGTCTGCGTCAACCAGCTGCCTTCTTCCCCTGTATAACCTCCTCCTATATATCACTGTGCCCTACGGTTCATCACTGATTGTCGCCTGTCTCACCCATCACTGTAAACTCTATACCAAAGCTGGCATGCCTTCCTTGGAGACGAGTCCCTACACACACTGGATGACTGGTGTATAAGGCTCTTCTTGGCTTAACTTTTACTTTTTTATGGCTTAACTCTTACTTTTTTATGCACTACGCTCAAATGATGTTCTGCATCTTGTTGCTCCTCGAGTCAGAACTGAAACAGGTAAAAAAAACATTCTGTTTCTCTGCCCCGTCTGCTTGGAATGCTCTTCAATCTGAACTTAAAATTGCAGAACTTCTTCCTCTGGAAGCATACTGATCTCTTAAAAAAAGACAGTGCCTATGCTCTTAAATTGTTAATGTATCTATAACTGTGTGTTATTGCTGTTTGTCTTTTTCTTTGACGTGCGTTGTTGCCTTTCTTGGCCAGGTCACCCTTGTGAAAAAGGTCTTGATCTGAATGGGTTTTTATCTGGTTAAACAAAGGTTATAAATAAAATCAATCTTTATCATCATCTAAAAAATCCCTGACTTTCATCAAATCGAATTTTACGGACAGACGTGCAATGGATGTCACAAGTACAGAACAAAACACAAACATACTGTACAATGAATCACAATGACTAATAAAATGACAATGAATTACAATGACTAATAAAATGACAATAATGATGGAGAGATGAAGTCCCCCGGCAGTCTAGTCCTATGGCAGAATAACTACGGGATGACCCGAGCCAGCCCTAACTATAAGCTTTATCAAAAAGGAAAGTCTTAAGTCTATTCTTAAAAGTGTTGACCGTGTCTGCCTCCCAAACCCAGAATTGTATTGTTTCCACAGAAGAGGAGCCTGATAGCTGAAAGCTCTGGCTCCCAATCTACTTTTGGAGACTATAGGAACCACAAGGAACCCAGCGTCCTGAGAGCGCAGTGTTCTAGAGGGGTAGTAAGGTCTTATGAGCTCTTTTAGATATGATGGTGCCTGACCATGAAGAGATTTGTAAGTAAGGAGGAGAATTTTAAATTCTATTCTAGATTTAATAGGTAGCCAATGCAAGGAAGCCAAAATGGGAGAGATGTGATCTCTGATCTTCGTTCCTGTCAGAACATGTGCAGCAGCATTCTGAATTAACTGCAAAGTCTTAAGAGGAGCAGCCTGATAAAGAGTTACAATAGTCCAGCCTTGAAGTAACAAATGCCTGGACTAGTTTTGTTGCATCCGCTTGAGACACAATGCGTCAGATTTTAGGGATGTTACGTAAGTGGAAGAATGCAGTCCTCGAAATTTGCTTTATGTGGACGTTAAAGAACAAATACTGATCAAAAACAACTCCAAGATTCTTTACAATGGAGTTGAAGGCCAGGGTGATCCCATCTAAAGTAAATAAGTCTCTAGAAAAAGAGTTTCTGAGGTGTTTGGGTCCAATTACAAGAACTTTAGTTTTAACATGGATTTAACATAAAAAAAATTCTAGATCATCCAACTTTTCATCTAATTTTTTTTTTTTTTTAAAGCAGTAGGTGACTCGTTTTAATGACTGAAAGATCAATTCTTGTTGTACTGTAAGCTGCGGTATAATCAGACTCAAAAACCCAAAACAACCCATTTGTGCAGTTGAAAAAGTTTCTCTGACATGCAGAAACACATTATCTTTTATGAGTTGAACTGAGTGTTTCTGTTATTATTTATACAGCTACAGGCAGGAAGTGGATAACCTGGAGGGTTGGTGCAGAGAAAACAACCTCTGCATCAACGTGAAGAAGACCAAGGAGATGATTGTGGACTCCCCCCTCCCCTGCACATCGGAGGGACAGCAGGTGGAAGTGGTCTCCAGCTTCAGATACCTGGGCGTGAACATCGCAAACGACCTCACCTGGAGCACCAACACTTCCTATCTGGTTAGGAAGGCACACCAGCGCCTCTACTTCCTCAGGAGGCTGCGGCGCGCTGGACTGGGGAGCTCAGTCTTGACCTCCTTCTACAGATGTGTGGTGGAGAGCGTCATGTGCACCTGCATCACCGTGTGGCACGGCAGCTGCTCTGCAGCAGAGAAGAAGGCTCTGCAGAGGGTGGTCAAAGCTGCACAGAGGACTGTGGGATGCAGCCTACCCACCACCACGGACACTTACACCTCCAGATGCAGAAAAAGGGCCTCCTGCATCATGAAGGACCCCACTCACCCCGCACATGCTCTGTTTGCCCCTCTCCC
This sequence comes from Collichthys lucidus, assembly GCA_004119915.2. Taxonomy (NCBI): domain Eukaryota; kingdom Metazoa; phylum Chordata; class Actinopteri; family Sciaenidae; genus Collichthys; species Collichthys lucidus. The sequence goes on from CM014090.1 coordinate 32,746,026, forward strand.
CTCGGGCAGGAGGCTGCGGAGCATTAAGAGCAGGACCACCAGACTGAGGAACAGCTTCTTCCCAGAAGCTGTGAGACTGTTGAACTCTGGAGGACCCCTGTAGCCCCTGCCCCTTATCCCCAACCCCACCTCCACCCCCACCCCCCATCCCCCATCTGGACCCCCCCACCACAGACAATTTAGATTTGCTTTTACCTTTTATGTTCTATATATACATATGTATATATATATTTAATTTTATATTTGGATATTGGGCTGCTCCAGGATCAGGGGAAACCAATTTCGTTGCATCCCATGTTTAAAAGTGTGTTAAAACCAATGGTGATAGTGCGAGTCAGGGGGCTTGATGACATTTTGAAGGGAAGAGATCCAAAACAGTGCAGAGCTTTTGGTGGCCAAAAACTTAAGGTTAGGATTCACAAACAAGTCCACAGAATGTCACAGGGTCAGCCCTTGCATTACTACCACTAAAGAAGCATAACAAACTGACCACGCCCAGCAGCACACACACAACAGAGAATCAGCATCAAAGATGAACAGATACACAGTTCAACACTGCACTTTTCACCATTAGTTAACAGATTTGGATTGTCTTTAGTATGATAGTGAAATGATCCTATCATTGTAACAATACATTTAACATGATCAGACTCAGCTCTGCTTTGTCATTGGTGATGGTCTGGTGGTGGAATTTATGTTAATTCATGTGGGGCAGCTGTGGCTTGAAGGTAGAGCGGGTCGTCCACTAAGAAGTAGAGTCCATTTAAATAATTAGGGTCACTAGTTATTGTTGTGGAAATTCTTGAAGATGCTTACAAAAGAGGCGACAACTCTGACTTATGGATTCTGAGTTTGTTTGCAGAGACTTATCATACATTGATACATTCTGTGTTAAACCCATCCAATTCAGCCCCTATCCTGTCTGGAATATTTCTCCATTTTTGGAAATCTGATCTCTCCCTGCTTATAACCTTTCACCACTCTTGGGACTCTATTACATTGTGGTTTTTAACATCCTACACCTATTTAACAATGAGTTATGAAACCAAAGTTCTGGGAACTTAGGGACTTCACCATAACCAACCAGTCTGTTGCCAAATTCATCTCGGTTCAACTTCCATAATTTTTCCACTATTTTATTGCAGATTAAGGTGCAGAATTAGAGAATTTTACTATAAAACTGGATTTTTACTATATTTCTGTATTGGTATAAAAACATGAATCCAGAGCTAAGTTCTCATAATGTCGATCATTAGTCATGAACAGAGAAGGAAGATGTAGAGCTGCATCCTAATTGGTTTTGATCATGAATAGAAAATGATTAGTGGAAGATACAACCAGTTAACCATTAATATGGTGATCCCCACACTCGGTGTTGTAATTTTACCTTGAAATGGGTCCATAATCTAAGGCTTCAAACACATTTACATGCCTGAAGTGGAGTAAACCTCATTTCCATGACAAACACTGGTGTGCAGACATACTAAAATGGTGGTTGCATTTTGTTTCTAAATGATGAATAGTAGGTCTGCATTCCCTTTTGTTGATTGATCACTCAACTGCAAGAATCAACTCATAAATTCATCAGACATAGCTACAGTAGGAAATTGAATGATATTGCAGATTTTGTGTCCATCCATCCATCCATCCATCCATCCATCCATCCATCCATCCATCCATCCATCCATCCATCCATCCATCCATCCATCCATCCACAATGGTTATATACATATTTCCTTGGGGTCTTCCAACATTATCCATTATAGCTGTGCCATTTAAAATTATGAAATATCAGCAGAAAATATTGGCTATGGCTGATTTCATTTTTACAGAGCAGCTTTCTGAAGTTATGAGCATGAGTTGTATGCATGCCAAACATAAAAGTAATGTCTGACTGAAGAGTCATTTCTGTATCTATGTCACATGGATTTACCCACTGCCAGCAGCAGGTCAACCCCAATGGCAGAAGTGAACATAAACACATATTATGAGTAATTCCTTCACCCAACAGTCAATGTAATACAACCCACAGATCTTCTGAACATTCTGACACTAAAATAACGTTCTTCAGAGGATGAATCAGGAGAAAATTAACTTGTTCAAATCTGTTTGTCTCAGCAGCAACACAATCTGGTGAGATCTAGCAACACAGATATCTCTTCTCTCTGTCAGTGCTGAATCATCACTCTGTTTCACCAAGGATGATCTATAACAACTGAACAATGTAAATAATTCCTGAACTGTCTCTTGTACAACACAATCTGTTTTTATCATTTACATGATGTTCACAACATCTGAAAAGTTCTCTGACTTTGTCTTTATGAAGGATCAAATCAACAGCACAAAGACACTAATGGAGATTTGTTTTCTAAATAGTTTCTAAATAGATCAAGTGATAACCTCCGTGGCTGTGAAGTGAAGCCAATGAAGTGCCAAAAACAGTTCCTTGAAAGGCCACTTAAAGTCTGTCCAAAGACAATTCTGAGATTTCTTTCCAAATATATAAAATATGTTGGAAAATAGTTGCTGAAAACATGTGAAAAGACTTTAAAGATATATTACTGAAATGTGGTTTAGTCACGTCTAACTCACTCATTAAAGGGTGGCTCGATGACACACTGAGGCCACCCTGAGCATACCCCTGCACCCCTAGCAGAGAGAGTTGACTCCTGTCACGAGTGGGTGTGGCTTCAGTGCATTCAGCAACAAGCCCCCACAGTCCCAGAGCTGAAAATTCATTTTTACCTGATTTTGATACCTAATTTCATAAACTCGATATTTTTAATCTGAATTATGCAGAATTAACATTATGTCCAAAAGTGGTTTGTTTGACCAACAAGGTGTCATTCAGCCCGCCTCAGCTCCACTGACAATCCACATATTTGCTGATTTTTAGATTAGCCAAAAGGTAGAGGCAGGACAGCCAAGATTGTGATGGCCAGAGCCACCACACTGAGCTTCACAGTTGCTTCTCAGAAAACAAATACAACATTTAAATTATGTACAGTCTATGAAGAAGACACATAGATGGAGACAGGTGGATGAAGTCAGTCAGCTGGGCAATATCAGGAAGCGATGAAAGGTCAGCATGGTATATTTGTGATTTGTAGCTGCAACTTTTGGCAAATGGGCACCTTCACACCTTTAACTAGGAAAATGTCTGACAATTCTCTTATATACAGAGAGACTATGTCTTACCATAGCCTTTATTATTGTATTAGCTGTGGGATTTGTCACTTTCACGTTAAATAGTAATTTCATCGCTAATTAATTTCAGGTATTGATTATTGCAGCTGCAGTGATTTAAAAAAAGCATTAGGTTTAAACAACACATAATTCTGTCTACATGTAAATAAAACAAAATAAATATAAAATATATATATATAAATAAATGTTCTTTTCTTTTCTGCCTTCAGTTTGAATCAAACCTTCAATTTGAGTTATTCGTAGATTTAGATCTTAGATTTAACAATTTGTGATATTGAGGATCTATAGAATGTGCTGCTTATTTTGCATGCCTGTGTGATGATGAATGATCATTTAAAAACCATCCTCCATATAGAATGTTTGTATAAAGTATGTGAACAGGCTAAATAAAATCACTGACCAATATAAATACTCATCGTGCTGTACACACATACACACAGAAAAACCATCCAACACGAGTTGTTGTGATGTAATTACTTTTCATTTGATGTGAAAAATTATTCAAAGTCAATGAGACGGAAAGTGTTCTGCAGTCTATCACAGGAACTGGCATTGTTTACTTCCCTCCAACACATCATTTGCTCTATCTCGCAGTCACAATTATTCTCTCTGTCTTACTGTCATACACATTCCACAACAGTGTATCACAGCATGCCTCATTTAACTAGACAGCAGTGTGCGCATGCGTGTTTGCAGTCCCCTCTGTTTCTGTCACTGCATTGTGTTTTTTTGTCTATTTATTTTCATTTGGATGTCAGTTGGTGTTCGGATGCATCTGTTATAAGATAAATCTCCCTCTTGTTGAGCTGTGCTAACAAACATCATTGTGTTGTATATTCTTTTATACCCCATTTACACGTTGTATTAACACGTGACACTGATGTGGATATCTCATCTGGATGAGGAGAAACACTTTGTTAATTGAAGCCGGGAGATAAAGACATTCCTGGAGAGCAGTGTTTGTGTGTTATTGTCATCTTGGTATTGTTGAGGATGGAATTAATGTTGTATTTCATAGACAAATGTGCAATAACCTGAGAGGTCATGAATTTGGAAAACAAACAAACAAACAAACATTTACAGAAGCTTGATTTTTTTCGATTCTCTGAAAGCATTTTTGTTTTGGTGAGATCTACATAAAATAAAAAGGTTTCCACCTCAAGCTCAAAGTAGAGCCTATGTAGACGCTATGTAGACATTTGCCCTACTGACATGTTTGTTGACAACAATAAGATCAGATCCCAATGTGGGCAGAAGATAGAAAAACAGCAACATTTGTAATGAATTATTTATCTAACTTATTATTTATTTACAGTGTTCTTAGGTAACTGAGGTTTTTTTAAATTCTGACGTGTGATCAAGTAATTTGTAACCGTCCTCCATGAGCCGGGTTCTGCTCGAGCCTTCTGCCTCTTAAAGTGCTTGCTCATGGTGGGAGTTGTTGGGTCTTTGTAAATAATATTCTAAAGAGTATGATCTAGATGTGCTCTACATGGACCGTATCATGAGATATATAGTATATATAAATATATTGAATGAATTGAATTATAGTGTATATACACTTTGATATTAGCTCTGGTAGCTTTTGTCTTAAAACCATTATCCAATAGATCTGAAATTCTGTTCAATCTACTATTCAATGACTACTATACACATGTTCTCAGTGTCTGTCCATTTTCACTCAGTAGTTTGACAATAATGTCAAAATGTTTGTCTCCCAACTAAAGGCCACAAATAATGCAATCTAATGCAAATTAGTGTGCTAGTCTTTTTTGAGACTTTTTTCTTTCTTGTTTTATGTGCACATTGTTGGAATAATACGTTTTCACCCCTGAACAGTATGTCATTATCCTGATGACATATTTAGATGAGATATTGTATGTTAATATGAAGGGAACATGCTGTTTCACACTGGTGTCAGACCAGGCAGAGCTACAAAAACCAGACTAAAATCCTGAAGAGGCAGACAAGGAAGGAATCTGATGAAACACTGGACTGGATAAAAATAATGATAACGCATTTGAAGAGAAAGTTACAGTAATTGAGTGAAAACAAACCACATTTACAGGCAGACATATCCCAGCAGTGTCTAACTTAGTCCACCTGATGGCAGTATGACTCCAGGTCTGGAACTTCCCATTGAATCCTCCCTCTTTGTTCTCCTGCCAATTTCTCCTCTTCTGCTGCCTGGTTTTCTTACAACATGTATGAGAGGAGAGGAATAGAAAAAAAAGTGTCCCCGGGTTAAAATAAATAGCCTTTCACAGTTAATTTAATTGACTATTTTGTACAAAATCGAGGTAATTCCGCCTCGGCTGCAATAGCAAACAAGAATAGCATTGCCTTGGCAATCAGTTACCACGCAAACACAGTGAAAGGCTTTAATCTGCTTCTATCACAGAGGAGCCACAGCTGAAGTTTGTTCAGACACTGTGAGGCACCTGTTTTCTTAATTGTTGTAACATCTCTGCAGAGGAAAAACACACTCTCAGTAGTACCAAGGATAAAGGATGAGATGTGATATGTTTAAAATTCGGAAAGAGTCAGAGACAACAGTGCATAAAGGACAGTACAATGAAA
>CM014090.1:32756812-32844312 GCA_004119915.2 Collichthys lucidus
AATAAACATGAATTATAAAATATAAAAAATATATACAATTTAAAAAGATCTAAAAAAATATGACAATCTAAGATATAAACAGTATGATATGGCGATATGTCAGTATAAACAGAATGGACAGTATAAATATGGTGAATAGCAGCAGTATTAACAGAATAAGCAGTATAAATATGATATGGCAAATACAGGAGATTCAGCAGTATACACAGAATTAACAGTATAAATAGTGAGATATTTTACAAAACTTACTACTACTGGTCAAAATCTAGCAGGTTAACATCTTTGTTAACAGCCAAACATGCAAGCAAGTGCAACAACACAAGACACAGCAGCAAGCTAATATTACTTATTAATATTCTTATATATCAGAGCTTAAAGCAGAGTTTCAGGAGCCGGACAACACCTCAACTGCGCCTCTTCCGACAGTCCTATAAATACCCTCCTAACCCTCTGGTTCCCTTCACTCTCGTATTCCGCACACTACTGCTACTTCCTAGATGGAAGTAGTAATTACTATCACTATAAGCCAGGAAGTTCCTAGTGGCTGTGGCTTAGGTGGTCGTCTTGTAATCAGAGTGCTCTCAGCTCAAAAACTGAGCTAACATTAGCTAACAGCAGTTACAGTTGTCAGTTTACTTCACTGTCCTTCATAAACTCACAGAGTTGAGGCGGCACAGCTGGAGTACATCATAGGGAAAACCAGAAAACATTTTCTCCATAAAATATGATCCAGTCAGTGTAACAAATATTTAAAAATTAGCAAAAAGTAATTTTATACATAAGTTTGTAAAGAAAGGATTTCCCATTATGGCTTCAAATTTCTGACTGAAAGTTTATTTCTGACCTTTATTTCATAAAGTGCATTTTCAGCTGCAATGACCATGTAACTTTGAAAGCAATACACACAGACTGTGATTGACAGACTTTGGTGTTTAATGTAATGGATAAGATCAAGTTGAATATTTTTTACATGAACAGCGGCTCAAATGAATATGCGTAATGTGAATCAGGTCTGTTGAGGTGACAAGCCTCTTTTAGCTTCACCACCCAACTGAAAGCTCTGGTAAAAAACAGTTTGCTAACCTATTAGCCATTACACTTTTCTAGTTGATAATTTGCTAACCAAATGTGGGTAATTAATTAATATAGGTTCAAGCAAGATTTAATTATAATATTAGAGCGAAATCAGTGGACACTGCATCATGTAAACCACCAAATCATGCTTTGAAAAAAGTAAAAGTAAGTATACAGGACACTGACGTGCTCTCAAAGACAATATGATGTAAATACATTCATCATATGTTTCATATTTTTTTTTATAGCAGTTTATTTTTTGTGGGATTTTCATTCAATGTGTACAAATAAAAGCAGAAAAAAACATACACTGTACACACTTGTTGGTCTAACCTCACATCAGAGCTTGTCACTTCTGCTGAGTATATGGCTGTGATAAAGTCAGACCATTTCCCTCCTCCCCCCTCCTGACTCTTGGCGGTGGGGGGATGAGGAGTGCGCGCGGCATGGACGAGGCAGATTGTGCTCGTGTGTCGGAGGCTGTGGTGTTAGCGAAAGAGGAGAGGGATGCTGTCTCTTTGAGGATTCGGCCCGCTCGCCTCGCCTCGTCTCGCCTGCCTGGCTCTTTGAAGCTGTTCGATGACCGCACAGGGCAACATCACTGCAGGTGGGGGGGGTTGGTGGTGGTGGTGGTGGCGGTGGGGTATGGAAGCCTGTCATTTGTATACAGCTGTTTCTTTCATCTTGTCCAGCTCCCCTCCTCCTCCTCCCACTCGTCTATCTCTTCCTCTACCCTCTCCTCTTCTATTCCTCTGTTGGGGTTTACTTCGCTCCGTCTCCAAGACCCCTTCAAGCTCTTTAAAGAAGTTGTATTCTGCAGCCAGGCACCCAGGCCTGCAGCCAGGCGAGCTTGGAGTAGGTTGCAGGAGGCGGAAATAATTGTGAATGCCGACAATACAAAGGCTATCATTAAGATCAAACCAAAGAGTTTGTATGAAGTTGGATTTATTTCTTCAGCTCTGCCCATATCATTCTGATTTCATCCCTAGATTCTTTCTGTATCACACTGTGAACATCTTCAGCTTTCTGTTGTCAAAAAGGTTTTGATGCATCTGTTTGTGGCTCTGTGCTAGGACACACTGGTAGCTCCAGTCCAACATGGAGACGAAAACCCTGCTTGAATTATTCTTTTAATAATATTACTAGCAATGAGTACATACCTCACATACCTTTTCTGAATCATACACAAATACCTGCAGATGCTGGAATACCTGTGTACTCATGCAGCACACAAATGCATGCATTTGTGTAAGCAGCTCACAGTGGTTGGCTAGAAGCTCCAATGCCTTGATTAATATATGATGTATCAAACAGTTATGTATATATAAAACAGATGTGATGTGCATAAACCTGATTCTGTACTTGAGGACTTGAACTTAGGACCAAGTCCAAACCTCTGTTTATGACCCAGTATCCAGTATTTATATATTGACTGTCTACACACATGCATATGAAAGCTGCACATCAGCACACCAGCAGCAAGCAGCTTCAGTCCTCTGTCTGTGTCTGCACAGGCTGTGTTCACCTGTGTTTTAGCAGTCCTCAGAGCCCAATAAACAATCTTTGTAGTTAAGTGCAGAAAACAGGAAAGAACAGGGTTGCAGCTTGAAACACGAGGCGTTTCACGCTCTGCGTAGCTGAACTGATTTAAACAGAGTGTATCTGTTCCACTAGACGCACATGAGACTGAATGATGCAGCTGAAACACCTCCTGTGTGGACACACCTTTATTCTTTTTCTCATTTCACTCATTTTAACAACTGTCCTAATGTATTATCACTGCTAGCGTAACAAAATAATCTTGACTCAAGGTAAACTACATGAGAGACTCCTTATAAGCTCTCAACAGAGATGAGAAGGACGATTCACTGCTAATTTCTCTCAATTTTAGAGATTAACCAGCCTAATGTGGCATTTTACTTGCCCTGAGCAATCGATCAATCCTCATTGTTGAACCTTGCATACTGGCTTAACTAGTAAAATTCTATAATGTCAGAATCAATTTTTCCCGTCATGCAGGCAAAACAATTTCATTCAAACACATGGAAAGACAAGATGCCACATGTGAAAGAAAACTAATGTTCTCTTGGTGTTAACAAATGACTAATTTTCTGACAATGAAACACCAGAGTTCTGCTAGCAGTCAGTTCTTTTGTCCAGCATTACAGAACACAGAGCTCCTGGATAATCTTATGCAGTCCAAGCACTGAAACACTTGACAATCCCCTCTGTTCTCACCGTAATACACACAGACCGCATATGCCTTGATGTGTTGCTACACCAATTAGCAGCAATTAACACTAGCCCACCGAGCACCTGCGTTTGGAGCTCTGGCATCTGGGCTGCATTGTCAGAAGTATGTTGTTGTATTATCAGAATAAGTGCTGGATCACTGAGGCCATCCCAGCGGGCTCTCGTCTGTCCCGGGAGGGTCTTGGCGTTGCCTCTTTCCCAGCTGCAATATGCAGCGTTTTCTTGCATCATAAAGAATGTCATGCTCATGCTCAAACTCATCAATCCATATCGTTTAAGATACCTCTCTTGTTCTCTAAAGGCCACCTATAGGCATCAGTCAAATATCTGTTCTATTACATGAATGAGCTGCACCACTCCGATGCTCACCGCCGGGCCGTGTTGTTGTAAATGATTGTTTTGCATTGAGTTTCCCCAAGTACCCCGGACGAGTTGAGAGACTGCGCTATACAAACAGGCCGAGCCGTTGTTATTTTAGCGGTGACGCCTGGATCACTAGACACAGAGGGCGGGATATCGATCGGCCGTTGCTGAGCATGCAAAGCAGCAGTCTGAAGGAGACACTAGAAATACAGCACAGGCAGCTCGCGAAAGAGAGAGCAGCTCATATAAAGCAAAAAGCAAGAGACATGGGGAGGCAAGGAGAAGTGTGGTGGAGAATACTGACAGAGCTCAGGCTGCACTGACCAGGATTTGGTCTTTTGGGACTGCACCACTGTTTCACAATTGTGAAGATGCCCAATCAAAACTCAAAGGATCAATTTGTGGAAGAGTTGGGCACCAAAATCCACAACCTCAAAAGTCATTCTAAAACTCATAGAGCTAATTTGAGTCAGTTCAGTTAGCTACACGGCTGACCAACGACAGAAAATCATCTTTCCATCATAAAGTCTGTAAATCACCTCAGTAGTGTAACGTTATTCCCTGTCGGTCTCAGAGGCTGTGCTCGAACCGTGTTTGGTCCAGAGGCTGTACCCGGTTCTGTTGCCTGCAGAAATCAGTTATCAGCAGTTAATTAGTGATTAGCTATGTTAGCAAGTGGTTAGGCTAAAGCTATCTGTCCATCAAGTAACTCTGTAAAGAGCATCCCAAATGCTGCGAACACAGTGATAGTCTGCTTTACTATTAGACATGATTATGCTGTGTGCATATTATCACCTTACAAGACATCTGCTGTTTCAATCAACTATCATTGCCATTTGAGTTTTGTCTATGTGTAGATGTCATTAACCTGTATCAAAGGAAGCTGATTTTTCAAGCATAAAGAATTTCTCAAAGGAAATGAAAATGATTCATGACTGTCATACAACAGAGCTGTAATAAGTTCACTTTTTAAAACTTGATTCAAAGAAATGTAACGCACTCAGGTCAACGTTAAAAATCTAAACCTTCACCAATCTTTCTTTGACTACTCAGATACCAAGTAAGCTGAAACTAATGCACACTTGAGATGTTGTGGTCATCCAGAATGAAGGCTAGCAGTAACTTTTTCCACACATCCAGCAGACACAATGTAACACTAGCATTCATCTAAAATCATGCTTCTCGCTTCCTGCATATCAAACTACAAAGTACTTTTAGCTCAGCTTCCACAAACTCCTGTCATAAGATATCTGTCTCTGGTGTTAAATACTCCATAAACCTTGTAAACATTAAACACAACGAGCTCCATAGAGCTGAGAGGAACTGCATCCACTCTGGACAACAAGCAGACATCTTTCACATTATGCAAAGTTGTGATGTCATCCATCTATTAGTCTTGAACATTACACAAACTTATACCAAATGGATGTCAACTGCAGTGTATGTTACTACTGTATGTGTATATTTTGATTGACTGCATGTGCTTTTTTTTTCTCACTTTGTGAGATCACAAATTTTCGCTCTGCAAAGCTTATGATATATGAATATACCACAGTGCAACATCAATGAAAGAACAAGTTCTGAGAAATGACTATTAATATTTTAACTCCTTTGTCTTTTTAATGCAGTTAGTACTGAGGTCACAAACCATCCACTTCAATCACAGAGTAATGGTCTGTGCAAAGAATATTAATATAACAGAGTGATTAAAAATGAGCTTGGATGAAAAAGAAAGGCAGGTATGTGTCACAAAGATAAACTATAAAACATAAAAACATGAACCAAATCAAAGAATTAAACATAATGAAGTCATAATATCATATTATTTCATATTGTTCAAAGTAACTGCATCTATCAAAAGACATGAATTCAGGTTTCTAGCTTGTTTTCAAAGCTCAATATAATTTTTTTCACCGTCACTTATACACTGAGATGGAAGTGGTGAAACATTTGACACTGTCCTAGCATTAAGCTAAGTTTAGCTATCATTCCACTGCATATGTGATCTCAGTGACTCTGCCTATATTTAGACAACTGTCAAATAGTAAAAAAAACAAAAACAAAAAAAAAAACACCCCCTTGTCCTTTCCTAACCACTTTTCCTTGACCTCGATAGAAAACGTCACAGGGTCATAAAAAGATGTGAAGGAGAGTTCATAAAGAGTTAGGAGAAGACGACCGTGGTGTTCAGAGAATCCGAATGCACTTAGACTATGTCATCATGGGACAGTGAATGTTATTGACGTGACCTGCGGTAAAACTACAAAGTTCAGAAGATGGACTACAGAACGGACATCTGACATACTTACTAGATATCCCTATGCGCTCTTAGCATGTAGTTTAATGCAGGTAACATAAACGTGGAGGGTCGTTTCACTCAGTAAGGAACCTTCCTAAGCAAAACTGGTAAAAACTGTGAACTCTTTCATTTATTCAGTATGTTCCTCTCACCCCACAGAATTTGGTCCATCTCTATAATACAGCATTTATACTATCAAGAGAGACTAAAATATTCCTCTGAAGCCCAGAATGCAATATTAGTTGTATTCAGGTTTTCAATAAAAGTGACAACGTTGTCCCTGAATATCCACAGTCTAATTTACTGGTCTAATCCACGTCCTCACATCCTTCAAGTCCAGGCTGAAACTCATCAGTGCAGCGAGAACACCGAGAAGGTGTTAAATTACAACAACAAACCGGCTGGGACTGTCTTTCACACCTTGTCCAATCACACTAACAACCACTGAAATATACAAATGTGCAGGATCTGGCTCCATTTATGCCAATCACAGCAATGCAATTAGAAGCACTGGCATAGAGTGTGAACAACACGAGTGAACAACAAAGGAAACTGTACTGGAGAAATGTTTATGACTAAATGTAGGAGAAATATGATAATTAAAAAAAATCATAAATTGCAGTCAGTTTTTTTCTAGCACGTCAAGTTTTTTCTCCACAGTTTACCCTCCAGAAAAGAAAAATTCCACTGATCAGCTGTAGTAAGATTTACCAGCTGATTACAACTGAACTCATCTACAGCCACGTGGCTACTTGTTTGTGCAGTCACAATTGAGACAGTGCGGTGAGAGGTGTGTGCAGCTCCCACTAGGTCAGTACTATCAATATCTGCACACAGAAAGCTAGCATAGTAGAATGAAGAGGATTTGTGCTGCTGTTCTCTTAACCTTGTAACCATGGGCATACCGTTGTAAGTTCTATTTGGTTTGATGCTGTTTTTGTTTTTTTGTTTAGTGTTTTAGGTACATAGGTATATATTTACTTTGTTCCAGATCATGTCTGCTCCTGCTACTTCTCGTCATAAATGCCTAAACAACCCTGACTCCTTTTGCTATATTTGTGGTAGTTTCACCATTCCAAGTCAGAGGAAAGCAAACATCAGTGCATTTGTCAAACAAGCATATTTTGCATATTTTTAAGTAAAACTCAGTGATCGAGACAAGCCATGGGCCCCTCACAAAGTGTGCAAGAAGTGTGTCGAGAGTTTGGGGATGTGGACCAAAGGAACACGTGAAAAGTTGGCATTTGGTATCCCCATGGTTTGGTGAGAGCAAAAAGATCATTGCACAGACTGTTACTTTTGTTTAGTTAAAACAAACACATATCCTATAAGTACAGTATTTTTCATATTTTTTAAGAAAACAAAGATCCTATAGTTCAAAAACTTGACGTGATAGAAAAAAACTGAGTTTGGATTCCGCACCCAAAAATTAGTTTAAAACAGCTGTCAGACCTAACTCGACTAAAATTGTGTTCCCCAGTGTAATTCATCAATGACCTCAATGGTCTTGTTGTGACTTCTTAATTTGGAATATGAGAAAACGGATGGATTTAGTAAGTTTGACAACATATTGCTGCTGTTTTATGTGGTTGTCTTGCTCCAGCAGAGCAACAAGTGCTGTTTGTGCAGTGGCAGAGAGGACACAAGTCACTTTATTGTGGAGCTGTACTCTGGAATGTAGATAGACAGAAAAATCAAGATCAGTACTTCAGACACCGCAACAACCAACAATCCATTTCCCCATCACTCGTGAACAAGACCCCGAGATACTAACTCTTTCGCTTGGGAGCATTCTGCCATTGCCTGGAAGAGAAAACTGTGTTTCTGTCTAATATAAAATGTGTTTATATACATGTTTTTTCTATAGCTTACAGCAATTACAGTACTAGAGTTGTTGTGTACCTGTGTCGAGAATGTAAAGTAACTTTTGTACGAACACGTCTATATGAACTATGCTAATAACCTCCAGTCATGTTGTGACCACAAACTCAAAGTCCAACAGAAAAGTTTGGGTTTTGCCATTTTTGTATCATATTTGTTAATCAATTAAAGTGTTTGTTGTACCTTCACATGCCGGTCCTCCTCCTGCGCTATTCAGTAATGAAGCATTAAATAAAAATGTGGGGAAGCAATCATTGATCTTATGTATTGGACCAGGTCAAGGCAGTCAGCTCGCTCCAGACTTCTGCTGTCAGAACATAAAGCTTAAAAGGACAATGAATACCATTTTTCCTGCCCCAAAGCACATGATGACCCTAATATATCTGCAGGGACTGACAGGGTTGTTGATCAATACCGATGACTTAATGATTACTTGGCCTGGTGCTACGAACTCTGGCTTTCACATTCAAGGCCATTTTCTTTTTTTAAGAACAACACTTTCCCTCTGATGACAGATCAGTAGAGGTCACACATTATTTTAAGTTCTTTAAATAAGACATCAAGTAAATAAACTATAAAGATGGCGCCATAAATAGTGTCAAACTTGTCTGCGAGTCCTGTTACTGGCTGAGAGAGGCTAAAATCTTTATTATATCACACATGATGATCCTGATGTCATTCAGATTGACATTATGTCCATGTTAGCTGATTTCATGTTGCCATAGTGATACAGAGAGTGACACAGAGACTGTGGCTGCAGCGGCTATGAGTTGTTGTTTGTGTTCGTACGCTGTGCCCATTTCATTTTATGTATGGAGCTAAGTAGCAAGCTATGTAGGGATATAATCCCTGATATTGATCCACAAATAAATTAAGAATCTTTGAAATGCAGCTTGCTAAGCAATGATCTTGAATCAGAGAGATGTTTACTCATGTGCAGCATAAATCAAATCAAATCAAATTTTATTTGTATAGCCCAAAGTCACAAAGTACATGCCTCGGAGGGCTTTACAATCTGTATAGGGAGTGACACCCTCTGTCCTTAGACCCTCGGTCTGAGTTAGGAAAAACTTGCCCACAAACAAACCTTTAACAGGGAAAAAATGTGGAAGAAACCTCAGGAAGAGGCCACAGAGGAGGGATCCCTCTCCCAGGACGGACAGACGTGCAATAGATGTCACGTGTACAGGACAAATCAACAGAGACATACCAAACCAGCACAGTCGAATAAATTACCTCTGTGCACCCCAGGAAAATGTTTGTCAGTGTGACAGTGTAGTGACAACATGAAAATTGAACCCTAAAAGTGTAAAGTTGAGGAAAGGTCACGGGATTGTTAAAATCAAGGAAAAGAAAGTTATTTTTGTTAATTGTTATTTTTTATTTTTTTAATTACCATACTATGATCCACATTGCTGCAATATATGAAACAGTGAAGAAAGACAATATATGAAACAGTGAACATACAACCAGAAAGGTAACAGAGAAACACTCACTCTGTCAGACTGTCAACACCATCATCATCACAGTTTACAGACTGACTCCATGCTTCATCTTTGACCTACTGTACTGACAGTAGTTGTGCACTGAAGGATTACACACACTGTACTCTTTTTTGGCAGCTACGTTGTGTCACCTGTTCACGACAGTTAGACTTCTTTTTAGAAACGTTAACATTTTTAGAAACAGAATTTTTATTTTTACTTTTATTGGCCAAGTGTTCACGTACATACATGGAATTTGCCTCAAATTTTTGCTCTCAGTGCACTTACACAATAAAGCTGAACAAAGAGTAGTCAAACTATGCATGTGTGTATTATGCACATATAATAAACTGAACTGTTCATCAGAGTTGTGGTGTGTGCTTTTGTTGTTGTGTCTGGTTGTTTTGGCATACAACTTTCTCTAGCACGTACCGGAGATAGAGAAGTTGGAACAGGTTGTGTTCAGGGGGTAATGACTTCAGGGCTCTGTGTCTGAAAAACTTTCTAGACACAGACTTAGCAGATTTTATTTTGGCCTGTAAGTCAGGAGAAGATGAACCAGACAGTGATCCGAAAGCCCCAAAGGTGCACGGAGGACAGACTGATTGGCGTCCATAATTACTTTGGTGTGTAAAACGTTATTATAATCTATTATGTAATAGGTAATAAACCTTAGTTTTTTCTGTAGGAGCATCATAGTTTCAAGCTAAATATGTATGTAATGTATACCCTTATACAAGATGTTATGATATATAGTACTTGTGTGGAAATTTACCAATACTGCAAGTGGACTCTCCAGAGGAGAGGTTGAACTTTAATTAATCTTACAGATTTTAATTGTATTGGTTTGAAAATGGAAATTCTAACCCGATGTGTCTATGGGGCACAGGGAACTGGAGGGTGGCGGGTTCAATTTAGATGCTCAACAAAACACACACCTGAAACACTCCTCCATCACTCCATATTTAGATGTGTATGAGCCTTTTGTGTGCAAGGCTGTATGTGTGGTTGTATTTTTGGTCTATATGTGTAAAAATTGAGTGAAAAAATATTTCCCCAGTTGAGGGATTAATGAAGTAATTCCTTTTCTTGTCCTCCTGATGATGATAGTGCTAGTGGAGATGGAACGAAAATCACTGTGTGATAGATGACAGATGACATAGCTTTTTGGTAAAATTGTCTGCCCTACTCGATATTCACACACATATACTCTATTCTTTCAGGAGTGTTAAACAATTACTGATGAAAGAAAACTTTGATGCAGCCGGCAGTTGGTCAACATATGGACTTGTTTGCTATAGACTGCAGGCTTCCTCCACTTTTACCCTCAACAAGTAAATATGAAATCAACCCAGGGGACTAAGTTGTGTGTACGGTGGTGTAAGAGGCCCCTGCTGAGCTATAATCTGATCAGTGTTGTGAAAATAATTCTGATAATGCTGTGGAATTAGACCGATGAGGCCCCCCGTTGACTCTTACATTTGAAACCAATGGCACGCAGGCCTGGGCTAATGACTCTGCTTACCACTCAGATTGCCTGGGAAAATGGGTTTGAATAGTACTTAAGGGAGCCCTTAATATTGAGTGCATTGTGAGCTAATTAGCTATAGTAAAATACTGTACAGTGTACAGTAGCTTTGTGGGAGTTGGTTTGATTGGAGACTATAAAGTCTGCACACCAGAGACAGTCGTTAGGAAAATAAGATGAACTGTACTGTTAAATTAGTGCTGAATTTAAACAATACTCTCCAGTATATTGGAAGAGTAGCTTTAGAATGACTATCGTTTAGCAGTTACAGAGCAACATTTGGAGTTGTGCTTGTGTCCACTTGAAGTCCAATCATCACTCTCTTTTAGTTCTGTTTTGGGGCTCTACCAGTTCCTCAGGGAAATATTCGTCTGTTTGCCATTTGGTGGCAGGCTGCCTGCTGTGGCTAAAAATAAGTCAGTAACAGTAAACCAAAGTTGTGGGGTGGATGGCTTAGCGATGAAATAAAGCTCTGTAAAGCTGAGTGAAGCTGTGCTTCAGGTCGAGCTGATACGTCTCTTTAGGTTCATCACTACCCGTGACCTCTCTCACAAACATTGTTATTATAAAAAAGTTGATACCTGTGTTCATGACAGAAAATAGTTAGTAGTATTGAACACTAGGACCATATACTGTTCAGTCTGTGGCTCATGTATTGTGTAGCAGATTTAGTGACGACGACGACGTACTTTGCGGTAACGCATTGTGTCACTTCCGGTTATCGGTGTTGCTGCCACAGTGCTCTCTGCTCTGATCACCTGAACAGATTTCCGTATATTTCTCACATAAGCGACTATCTACTTATCTCTGCACTATCCTTTGACCTGTTCTGTCTGTGCACAAACAGGTCTCTTAACTCTAGTAACCACAATCCACCAGTTTCTGTTAGCCACACTAACTAGTCTAGCTATAGCAATGGCGTCTCTCTCCTCTCCTCTCCTCCTCTCCTGCTCTCTCCTGTCCCGTGTGCCACATGTTCAGTTACTCCTCATCCTCCTTTAGTGATAACGGTACTTGTAATAAATGTAGTTTATTTGTAGCTTTGGAGGCGAGGGTTAGTGAGTTAGAGGCACGGTACCGCACCACCAAAGAGTCAGTAGCTCAGATAGTTAGTCAGTCCCCTGTAGCCGGTGCGGTACCACCACAGGTAGCTTCAGTTAGCTGTCCCCCGGTAGTTCCCGAGCCTGGGTGACTGTTCGAAGGAGGCATAGCCCCAAACTGAAGCCCACGGTACACCACCAACCACTCCACGTTTCTAACAGATTTTCCCCGCTCAGCGACACACCCTGCTAAGAGGCCAACTCTGGTCATTGGCAGCTCCATAGTCGTGAAGTTAGCGACACCGGGGGCCATAGTTAAATATATCCCAGGGGCCAGAGCGGGCAACATCAAATCTTTTTTGAAACTGCTGGCTAAAGATAAGCGTAAATACAGTAAGATTGTTATTCACGTCGGCGGTAATGACACCCAGTTACGCCAATCGAAGGTCACTAAAATGTTTCATCGGTGTGTGAATACGCCAAAACAATGTCGGACTCCGTAGTTTTCTCTGGTCCCCTCCCCAATGTGACCAGTGATGACATGTTTAGCTGCATGTCGTCATTCCACCGCTGGCTGTCGAGGTGGTGTCCAGCAAACGATGTGGGCTTCATAGGTAATTGGACCCCTTTTTGGGGAAAACCTGGTCTGATTAGGAGAGACGGCATCCATCCTGCAGCTCTCATATCTAGAAACATGGCCAAGTTTATTAGTCGACCAAAACCATGTCGACGACCCAGAGTTGAGACCAGGAAGCAGAGCTGCAGTCTTACACGCTTCTCTGCGCCTCCATTAGAGCAGCTGCCCACCCAGTCCTTTAGTATAGAGACTGTGTCTGTCCCCCGTCCACCTACATTATTTAAAGATAAAACAAACAGAAGAGGAGTTCATCATAAAAACTTAATAAAAATTAAATCAACATCTCCAACAGTCCAAAATAAGAGAATTAAATGTGGACTCAGCCCAAAGTCACAAAGTACATTTGCCTCGGAGGGCTTTACAATCTGTACAGGGAGTGACACCCTCTGTCCTTAGACCCTCGGTTCCAGTGAGGAAAAACTTTCCCACAAAAAAACCTTTAACAGGGAAAAAAGGTGGAAGAAACCTCAGGAAGAGCCACAGAGGAGGGATCCCTCTTCCAGGAGGGACAGACGTGCAATGGATGTCACATGTACAGGACAAATCAACACAAACATATTGTACAATTACAATGACTGACCGCAGTAGCAGATATGGTAGCAATGATGTACAATGTGATAATATGCATCGTGCAGGACCACAACAGCAGCCACGATCCACAAGAGCCCTGCTGGACAGTAGAGCACAGAAACTCCGGGGAAAGGAAACGGATGTCAAGAACAGTACTTTATTTTTTTTTAACATTAATTAATATGAAACTAGGCGTGCTATCATGAAACCACAAAACATAAACGTATCCCTTTTGGTGTCTGTTGACGTCAACTGGAAGCAAGGCATGTGCACAACTGCTGATATCATTTCTTTACTGTCATTTAGTGCCGTAGTGAACATTATAAAATATTCATTGTATTCACATAATAAATATCTTTATCATAAGACAGATGGTGGAATTCTTCTGTCATTTTGACATTAAAACTTGATGCACCTCTTGTTCTGAAATGCCACTGGCTGATTTTTATCCTGAATTTATGTGCAATCACACCGTCTGCTTGGCTGTAAACAGAGCACTCAAAAAGCCAACTCACCCAAGATTGTCTGTGTTTAAGAGTTAATAGCAGTAAATCATAGCCTATCCCATTCTCTCTTAAAGTGTGAATGAATAAAACATTGTCTCTGTTCTCCTAAGAAATAAGTGATGAGAGGTCACGAACTGATATTAGAGGTCACAGACTCACATCAGTTGCTGTTGGCTGAATCTACTCTCACAAGCAATCATATGTGTGTGATCAATACCAATAGCAAACAGCGCTGGTATCATGGTGACAATTACAGGTTTGGAGATTGCGTGGGCTTGCATTCAACAGGCTGTCCAGGTGCGTTTGGCAGAGCAGTTCGAGCTGTGTGATTTGGCAGAGCCATAGATAACGACAACTACACTGTAATTTTCATTACTGAAGAGCCCGACTGTGGGTTTTACCATTGCGTCCAGCAATTTGGATCTACGGTTTAGCCAAATACTTCTGTATGTGAGTGCTTGTGTGTGTGTGTGTGTGTGTGTGTGTGTGTGTGTGTGTGTGTGTGTGTGTGTGTGTTGTAGGTTTAGGTCAAATAAGGATTGCGTGATCACACCCTCTATGACTGTAGTATCTTCTATTTCACTAACACTGTGCTCAGAAGGAATCATAATGCACTGATAACTTAAAGATGCATATCAAAAGAATCAGATAAAGCAGAATGAAATAAACTGCTGCAGGTAAAATCAGTGAAATACATCAATGTTAGAGAAGTAAGAGAGAGAGAAAGCAGCAGGTCAGAGTGTAGCAGGTGGAGGTGTAGAAAACAGTGTCATTGTGGATATTAATACTCATATAAATGTAGCACAATACACATATATGATCTGAACAGAAGAAGGTGTTGGTGTTCTATGTTAAAATCATAGCTGGTTTGGTATGTATCTGATAAACCTAACAGCCTTTCTTTGAGTGAGAAATTGTAACCTTTGAAATGGTTTGCCTTATTACTACAGTCGTCTTGCACCAAAATAGCTTAAGCTGGTAGTGAGTTCCTGAGTTGTTGAGGAAACACAGTTTATCTTCATGGATTATGTTGATGCTGAATGAACAAGAAGCATGTCGACATGAGACGTCCTTTATCTAGATGATATCTACTGGGTGATGTGATTTTACGGACATGAAATGAATTGTTCACGTCATATTTCTTAAAGGGAGTTTGGTCTCATATTTGGTGTCATATGTTTATTTTTATTGTTTTTGTCAACACTACAGAAACACTAACTGTTAAATATGATATGGTTGTCTTTTTTTAAAGCAAAGGGCCACTGCGGCAAGGACTGAGTTTTTGTACATTGGGTGCCCACTCTACCTACTGAGCTAACTAGCGCCCCATGATAAGCTCGACCGCTGTTACTGACTGTGGCTGATTTCAGTTTTTAAGGCCAGTGTGCAAAAAAAGCAGTTTTGGTCTTTAAGCACACACTTTATGCACATGTCTTCTCCCCACCAGGGACGCTGGAAGTAATTCACAGTTGGGGGGGCTGAGAAACCTTCCGATGACGTCATAATGCGAAAGGGCAACATACATACATAAATAAATAAATAAATGAATTA
Source organism: Collichthys lucidus (assembly GCA_004119915.2). Classification (NCBI taxonomy): domain Eukaryota; kingdom Metazoa; phylum Chordata; class Actinopteri; family Sciaenidae; genus Collichthys; species Collichthys lucidus. The sequence goes on from CM014090.1 coordinate 32,771,999, forward strand.
ATAAATAACATTCTCGATAGGGTGTTACACTTGGTTATTTATATGCCTAGTAATCATGTGATACAGGCTATAATTTACAATGAGATGTCATCACAACCAACATATATTTAATTTCACGCACAAGGTACAGAGATTAGGCACTACACAGCGTTATAAACAAGTAACATAGTGTTGACTTTTTAAACCTTCTCTCGCTCCGAACTGTAGTTGGGAACTGTTTTGATGTTTTAGCTCGTTGCTGGTAACTGGCGCAAGTGAGAAACAAAGATTCTAGTGATTATTTCCTCAAAGTCAGATCTAAACTGTTTTCTTCTTCTTAAAAGTCTGCCTGAATGAGTCTTCACCTGACTTTTAAAAATGAGTTCTGGAGCAGGAGGCAACCTCTGAAACTATGGAATTATTTTAGTCTCAAAAATAAAAGAGTGATTTACAAATGTTCCTTGATTTGCACATGTGTTTTGTTATCCACAAATACAAGTTTCTAATTCATAACTTGTATTTTGGTTTTTACAAATATACGTGTATTTGTAAATATATTTCCCATTTGTAAAAACAAAAAAGCCATTTGTAAAACTGAAAATTCTGTTTGTGAAGCGTGATTCTGCATTTGAGGATCACCATTCACACACACGCTTCTCAATTCACACACACGCATCTCTTTCCTTAGTTACGTATTTCTGAGACGTTCTTGCCGAGATCCGCACAGATCCACAAACAAATATTCGACATTCACAAATGGCCGCCCTCCTCACCACTAGGTGGCCGTGTTGTTCTCTTTGTACATTGAACGTTATATTTATTCAGCTTTCTGGATGTAAAAACATTTCAAGATATAACTGGCATTGTTTGAGGACATTTCTAACGAGAAATGTACACTTTACTTTCTAAATCTATGTTGAATGAAAGCAAATTGTGTTTTTTTAGTCCTCTAGCGATAATTTAACGTCATGGTTACCATAGTGTAGCAGTTAAATGCTTTCCAGAGCATGGAACTATTACATCCATGTTCTGAATCTAAATCCTTGAGGCTGATCAGCCATGATGAGTTCTGTATTTAACTGCTACACTATCCAGTCTAACCCTGTTACATACAAAACATGAGAACAGAGGAGTCTGTCGCCGTTGTTATGCCGCCGTTGTTGTGAATAGAGAAGCGTGTGTGTGAATGGTGATCCACAAATGCAGAATCACGCTTTACAAACAGAAATTTCAGTTTTACAAATGGGAAATATATTTACAAATACACATACATTTGTAAAAACCAAGTTACGAATTAGAAATTTGTATCTGTGGATAGCAAAACACGTGTGCAAATCAAGGAACATTTGTAGATCACTCTCTGTGCGTTTACCGTTATTTTTGAGACAAAAATAACTCTATATTAAACAAACATCTGAAAAGACTTTAAACTATATACCGGTATTACTGAAATGTGGAGTTAGAGGTTCAAACTGTTTTTCACGTTTTCCGTCCAGGATTTTTTGGGCGGTCCTTAAAGGGTAATTCGATGACACACAGAGGCCACCCTGAGCATACCCCTGCACCCCTAGCAGAGAGAGAGAGATATATTTATTCTTACTTTACATGGACTTTAAATTAGAAAAGATTGTCACAGGCAGTCAGGGTAAATAGGTCATTTGGGTACTGTACCGAGCTGCACTAAAGGGAATGTCAACAAAACAGTCAGATAAGTCAGTTAAACTTTATTAACAGAATACAAACCAGCATTCTGACAACTCCGTTCACTCCCAAAATAAATAAACAGCTATTTTAGTATTTTTCCCAAGGTAATGATGTGAGTGATTAAGAATTAAGTATTTTCGCGACACAAATGGTGTTGGACTGGAATTCCTCTTTACAGTTCTTACCGCTGTTACTTCCATAGACATATATAAATAGACATATATACACAGACATATATACATAGACATATATAGACGCCTCATTGCGCAGGTTGGTCCGTTGCTGCAATACGTTAACGTGTCCGCCATATTGGATGTGGCAGATCTGCCCGTAAACTAATACAAGGAAAAGGGTTGCGCTCTAACTTTGCCACATCCAAAATGGTGGCGACGTTGACATACGATTCAGTGTTCAATGCGGCGTCTATGGTTCCTTCGGCGACGCCCCCTGACTACGGTAGCCATGATGAACCAATATTGATCCATATATAAGGCGCATCAGATAATAAGGCGCAGTGACGGCTTTTGAGAAAATTGAAGGCTTTTAGGTGCTCCTTATTGTGCGGAAAATACGGTAATTTACCTCAAAAGACTGAATCCTTTATTGAGTTAAAAACAACCATCAAAAGCTCAAAGGTGGCTCATAAAATGTGACTCAATCTGGAACAGACTAAAAAGTCAGTTCATGACAGAGCTCTTTGGTGTATGCTCTGTTCTTGAGTCAGTATTTGACTCATTCACATTCATTTTGAAGTACAAATCTAATGATTTTTCTTTTTGCATGGAGAATTGTAAAAAATTGATCTATGCTGAATCTCAGTTCCAAAGAATGACTTAAACATGCTTTAATCACAGTCATCGTGATCTTCAGTGCACCAAGTACCTGCCATAACCAAAGGTTGAAGGGATTGCAATGCTGCAGCACAGAGAAAATCAGGTTTGTGGTATGTTTGAACTGATTTTAAGGTATATGTTATGCATAAAAAGTGAGACTAAGTCACATCATACTCACATACTGTACATTCCTGCCTAAGAGATTGTGATTATGTGTATGAGCAAAAACAATCCCCTCACTCATAACCACCCGCATTCTGCTTAATTTGTTGGGAATCAGCATGAAGGATGGATAAAAAGGAATGACTCAATACATAATCCACTTTCTCCATGGTAAAGACAGCCAGGATCTCTTACTGTAAAACTAAATAAATAACTACAGGACTACTGAGTGTTTAATAGGATTTCAGTCCTTGCCTTGCATGCCAACACCTTACAAAGATGCTATGGCTAACGTTGTCTATCTGCACATCTGGCAGACACAGAGCAATATTACTGTAGCATTCTGTTACCTCTGGTGCGATCTCCACCAACTCCTGAGGACAGTCTCTGTGTCCTTAGCTGCTAAGTGCTCCACCATGTTTACCAGCTAGTTGTTAACTTTGTCCACCTGCTGTTTTAAGCTGGGCAGGTAAAGTACATTGGGAGTTTGAAAGCAATGAACATACTCATCATCTCTGCTGGAAACTACCAGGCTACATTAGCATAACGTATCCTAATGTCAGCTCATCTCACAGTCTGACTGTGGGTAATGCAGTTACCAGATTTTGACAAGAAAGAAAGCATGAAATAAAAAAAGCAGATACCTGTGCTTCATCACCTAGGACAAAATTACATTAATCTGAAAATGTTTGGATTAAAGAGCAGCGGACCTTAAGACAATCCATCCAGCCAGATCAGCCGGACCAGTTACCGCTGCTGTGATCGCCCCCGGAGGAAAAGAAGAGAGCCGGAAAAATCCCTGCATGGATTTAAGGCTGCTCCTGGCTAATGTTCAGGCTGGATAAAATGGGAAACTATTGTGCCCACATCATTACTGGAACCAGCTCCATCAACATCCCAGATCTAGCAGTGTAGGACAAGAGGAAACAGACTCTATGATGCTTAATGTTAAAGCACAAAGTGGATGGATACTCAAATGTCATAATATTAGCAGATACAAATTCAAAAAATCCTGGGGTCAATCCCAACTGACATTGGGCGAGAGGTGGGGTACACCCTGGACAGATCACCAGTTCATCACAGGGCTGACACAACCATTCACACTCACACCTATGGGTAATTTAGAGGCACCAATGAACCTGCATGTCTTTGGACTGTGGATGGAAGTTGGAGAGAACCCACACAGACACGAGGAGAACATGCAAACTCCGTCAGTGCCTTGCTCAAGGGCACCTCGGCAGTGCTCAGGAGATGAACTGGCACCTCTCCAGCTACCAGTCCACCTTCCATTTTTTTGGTCCTTGTGGGACTTGAAACGGCCACCTACCGGTTCCCAAGCCAAATCCCTATGGGGGACTTGAGGGGTGGCCGCCCCAATTTTATGCGTTGTCTTATTCTAAGCTAAATTGAAAGATCTGTGTTCTATATATATGTAGCATGAAAGGACTACAAACCTCTGAAGGAGAGATGCTTTTTGAGAGACATTGATTTCAGTTGTTTTTTACCTGGACTTTTATTCAAATGACTGTGGAGGCATCTTCAGCTCCAAGAACAGCCAAAGCTGTTTTTATTGTTACACAGGCTTTACATATACACAGAGGTGTCTCATCATGCAACCATGGAGTACAGTTTTGTATAGAGAATAGTAATAAAGCTGTGTGGTCGTTTGTAAAGATGCCGAGCGACTATGCTACAGTACTGTAATATTATTGTTATTGTTTATAATACATGTATGTGTGTACGCTGTGCATACATATCTACGGCAACACCCTGCCGAAAATACCTTCCTGTGCGCATGCTCTATGAATAAAGAAATGATGCTATGAAGACGGATTGAAAAAAATGTTTTTATTTCTGGATCGAGAATAGTAGCCTCGCAGCAAGAGCAAGGGTAGGAGTAGCATTAGCATGTTAGTGGTGGTAGTGGTGCTGATAAAGACGGGCTGAGACTGAGATAATCTGGATTTAAGTCAGTCTAACAAGGTAGTAAACTTTGCTTTGTACTTACTATCATAAAAAATGTGATAAAGTGATGTTTGGTGGGTTCATGCTCCATAAGGACCCACACCTCATGTGAGAACTGCTGGCCCAGTGTAAACAGGCTGTAAGGATGAATGTCCAAACAGTGGCTACTGGCCCTACTAGCAGGCTGTGCTTGTATGGCTGAATAGTGACAATCCCAGTAAAAGTGTTACACAGACAGATACAGCTCCTCATGTATCATAAACTCTCGATTGGCCCCAGCTTCCTCCCAGGCAAAAAGGAAGAGGGATCCGGGGCCCGAGCTGTTTCCAAAGATCACAGCATTTGAATAATATGAGTTGAAGGCACCTTTCTTAGCGAGCTGAAGAGATTAAAAATTGCAAAACGTGTAAACGTCTTTAAGAAGCTGAGGCTCAGTGATAAAACGTGATGCGTGCCTCTGAGGTTGAGAAGAAGGCGGGGAAGGCAGGCGGAAGGAAACACATGGACTTTGGCAAATGTGGTCTCAACAGGATGTTCTGGGCTGGGTTATACCTTCACTTTGACTGCTAGCCTTTTTCCGACTGCTGGTAAGCCTTCAATTAAATGACGGCTACCTTTTTCAAGTCACTAATCCTCTTACAGTTTGGAACCCTACCCTTTGCCATGCGGAAAATACACACACGCAGGCTGTGTGTGTGTGTGTGTGTGTGTGAGAGAGAGACAGAGAGAGAGAGAGGCAGAACAGTCGGTCTTCTTCAAGCCTCACCCTCATGCTGCCTGTCTTGCAGTCCTCCTGCCTTCTGGTACCTTCTTAAGTTGACAAAAGAGGCTGTTCTTGCCACACACTGAACCCAGAGGTAAAGTCTGTATGAAGAAAAATAAAAGTGCATGTGTGTTTGGCAAACCTGAACCAACCCATGTCATGCATAAGCATGACAGTAGTGACAATGTCTGTACAAATATAAATTGCATATAGCATCTTTGTAGAAGAAACATGAATAAAATCAAATGAATAAAAAAAATGTACTACCTTAAATTTAGTCCAGATTACATAGTGTTAACATATGTTACATATGTTACATTGTTTTTTCCATAATCGAGCAGCCCTATAATGAAGAATGAAAAAAACATAATAAAGCAAAAACAGCTAAACTCAATAACTTAATAAATGTGCTTGGAATGATGTTTATACACAATTTCTCACTCATAAGGCATTTATTCATGGTTTTAAGCAGTCTATAACCTGCATGTGCTTATAAATATCTTATTATCATATCAACACATTTTTATCTTTATGATTATCTCATTAGGCCCTTATTACCTACTAAGCAATTCTTATCATTACAAGCATTACAAGCTTAATATAAACTGTTAAGGCCTGAAAGTAGAAAAAGAATGGACATTATGTGAAAATGAAAAGCAAAGATGCAAAAGGTGTCAAATTAATTAGAAGACCAAACCATGAAACTCCAGACTGAGCTACTGCATGTGCACAAAATGGTTCCGAATATGCAAATGTAAACTTTATGCAAGAAGTGTATGCACACACTGATGTACCTAGGAGTGGACCCACAGTACACAGTATAACAACCTACCCAAAAAGACATTTCAGTGATTTCAGGGCGATTGCTTCTGCAACTGAATACTTGAACTTGTATAGACAAAAAGCTTTTAGAGAGGAAGAAGGCACAAACACAGAGTCTGTTCACAAACATGAAGATGTAATCTTCAGCTTTTAAAATCCCAGGTGCTGGGCAAAAATCAAATTGCTTCAAGGAAATTCAATTATCCATCGTTAAAATACATGTTTTTATCATTATTTTGAGTTTCCATTGAAGAAATGTCAAAACCAACGTCAGCAACAACCCTTAACCTAAAATTTTGGTTTGCTCAGGAATGACTCACTGTAATCACTTAGAACTTTTTCCAGGTTGGTGGATGCAGAGCCTCTCAAAACCAACTTGATAATATGTAGTAATGTGCCCTGAGAACATAATGTTCATTTTGTTGTCATAGTTTTGTTGCAAAAAAAGAACATTTTCAGGTGCCATTTCATGTGCTGGGTTTTTCCTTGGCAGTGACTATAGCAAAGTGATTGTTAATAATAATAATAATGATAATAATAACAATAATAATAATAATAATAACAACAACAACAACAACAACAACAATAATAATATTGTTATTATTATTATTATTATTATTATTATTATTATTATTATGCACAAAATGGTTCCGAATATGCAAATGTAAACTTTATGCAAGAAGTGTATGCACACACTGATGTACCTAGGAGTGGACCCCTACCTAGGAGTGGATCCACAGTTATTATTATTATTATTATTATTATTATTATTATTATTATTATTAAAATTATTATTAATATTATCATTATTAACATTATTATTATTATTATTATTAATAATAATAATAATAATAATAAGAAGAAGAAGAAGAAGAAGAAGAAGAATTTATATATTATATTATTATGCGATGTAACTGGAATTGTTCATGACCTATGTCAAGCTGAAATATAATGAGAAACAGCTGCAAATAAAACAACCTATACTTTTCCAGCTGTGTTTCTGTTCAGACCTACACTATTTTTCATTGTTGTTGCACCCCCCGACACGCACTGCTTTCACACCACAAACAGATAACTTTGGTTAGAAGTGGACAGTTTTATCTTTTCAAGTGGTCTTGGTCCAGTAGTTTGGTCCACGCCAGAGTTCACTGACTGCTTGAACACAGATCTCAATGAACTAAAATAAGGTGTCAAAGCACATTTAATTTCTGTGTGATTTGGATGTGAAGCACCAGAGAGACTTATAGAAGTATTAACTCACATATTTTAATTAATTCATCCAGTCTGAGCTGCTTCCCAGTGGCTGTCAGGAAGCTGGAAACAGATCGACCGAGGACACGTTAAAGTGTCAATCAGTCATTCACCACTTAGTGTTAATGTTTTAGTGTTCTTGCTTAATTCTTCTTCTTACTTTTCATGTCTGGTTAATTGAATATTGACTCATTTTGACGACTTTAGTCCTCCCCTCGGGTCATCTATATAACTTCCCTATCTTCCCAGCTGTGCATGTTGTTGACTTGAACCCAAAGAACACTGCCCTTTAAATATAGCATATCGCAGCACAATCTGACACATTCGAATTCACAAAATATACTTAATTGTGAGAATGGGAGGAAATTGGACTGAAAACTAAAATAAAACTAAAAGGAAATGTACTTCCTAAAGGTAATTTCTTTTCTTGCCCAAAGTGCAAATTGCGGTTGTTAAATTGCTGAAGGCAGGAAGTGATGAATCTTGGGTAATTTTCATGGAAGACAGAGGAGTGGAAAAACCCGCATAAACTTTGAGTCTACGTTGTTTTTAATGTTTTACCTCACAGTGGCGGCTAACACTCACAAACCTAAAATCTCTCATGTTAGTGCTGATAAACTCTCCGCACCCATAATGCCTCATGGCCACATTTATATGAACACATAATGCTTACTGATATATCACAGCATCTCTCATAAAACATTACTGGCAAAAATTAAATTGTATTTAAGTGTCTTATGAATGTTTAGGACTACATTTCTGTTAATTATGATCATAACGCTTCACTATAACCCCTTTGAGTCAGACACACAGACAGCTGCCCCTCACTGAAGCTATTGATCAGGATGAAGCACAGACCTCTGTAAAAGGAGGGGTGTTCCCACTATAATCAACCAACACTGAGTATTGATTGGCCAGTGTCAGGCGAGCGGAGTAAAGGGAGGACACAGTCAGAGTCACGGGCAATTAATGGTCTCCATGCCACAGTGGCAAGTCCTCTCTCCTCTCCCCTCCTTCCCCTCTATCTCCGTCAGGCAATTAAAGTCTATTGTAATGGATTTATTGACACGGTAAATATGCATCTGCATTTGCAATACTTGGACGGTGCATGCATATTAGCAAACACACAATGCAGAGGATTGTTTGGATATAGAAAATGTAATCAGTTCCAAACAAGCACACTGTAAACGCTGTTTTTTTCTGCAATCACTAAGAGGGCTGAAAGAGCATATTAACAATGAAATGCACATATGCAAACACAATGCATGTGTATTGGAATATTTTGCAATAAGAGAGTTCACTCTCTACCTCCAGAACTCTCTGCAGAAGAAGAAATAGAGTGGTTTGTGTGGGTAAATGTTACTGTTGGGCAGTAATATACTATGTTGCTAAAAAAAAGCAAAAGTAACCCTAGCCATAGTATTATTATGCAATAATAATGTTGCTAAATACAAAAAGTCCAGAGTGTATAATTGAAAGTAATTGGGTTTAAAACAGTTGCTATAGGCCTACATGACCATGTTTACTTACTGTAAATGCTTGGCAGCATTCTCTTGAAAATCCAACACACTGCACCTTATTTTATTACACAAGCTGGACCCAAATTTAGGAATGAACTCACCATGAACCATGTTTAACATATATAATCGTGCCGGAAAATGTACCTGTACCCTGTTTATTTTAATATCATGCATTTAGATTTAGTGTAGATATGTTCAGTCTAAAATAATAGCAGCTACAAAGCTTCCTTTCCTTGACAAATGATCATAGCAGCAAAAACAAAAACAGATGAAGTGGGAGCTTCTCTTCATTGTAGCTTCCCTAGCTGCAGTATTGGCAACCTCTGTGGCTGGTAAATGAAGCCAATGCGGAAGTGCCAAACACTGTAACTCTCTTAAGTGGCCGCTTGAGGCTGGCTACAGAATGTTTCAACCTCAATAAACACCTGTATCGAAATGTCCAACTTTAAACCAGTGCTTTGGAAACCTATGGGTGACGTCACACATTTGATGTCCATTCTATATGTTGTCAGTGGTAAGGACAAGAGGCAAGTATCTTGTGGTGTGAATGCCGGTTAGCAGTTGTATGACTTTTTTCCGATGGTCATGGGGTGTGTTCTGGCGAAGGTGCCGTCCCACATGTTCTAAGGCAAAAACATTCTCCCTTGGTTTCAGTTCTGTTGGAGGTTATAGTGTGTTTCTTGTCCTCACCGATCCATTCTCATGTTGACGGCAGTAAGTCACTACTCCCAGCACAAAAATAGTCAGCTGACTGGCTATGATGTCATATTCACAGTACAGACATCTAACTCTCTAATTAGTGTGTTTCCCCAAATTTCCCTCTATATCTTAAAAAGAAAAAAAGAAAAAAAACACCATAACTCTTCCTAAGGTGATAAAAATATATATTAAGGACATGACTCCAGTGTCCTCAATGGTAGATAAGGCCCTGCCCTTCACCCTTCTTCAAGTAACAGTTTTAAGGTGTTGTTTGCAACATTTCATTTCACCAAGAACTACTTTGTTTATAGGTCCTAGTTCTTTTTGTGTAATACGTGCCAACCGACCCATGCCCAATAGCTCACACACGTACACACTGTACCAAGTCACAATGACATCGGTTGGTTTGAAATACGATCACGGTTATAGGAATGCTAATGAAAATCTGTTTCTGTAATGACCAATCAAAGCAAAAGAAAAAAAAAACATTATCTGTCAATATCTGTGCAAGCCTCTCAGAATAGCAAGCCTGGCTGGAACACAGTGATTTACTGTCCAATTTTAAATGGCCCCTGTATCCGTTTCAATCAAATCTCCAATATTAACACCGGGCAATAATTTCTTCTGCTTTATTACAAATGTAGCCCTCCTATTCGATAAATCAGCTGCCAAAAGCCGGTATAATTTAACGGTGGAAATCAGGCATATTTTATACTGGCTGAGTCACAGTCAAAATGAACCATTATTTCAGCTTTATGTTCTTTTGTGCAGAGAGAGAGAGCCACTTGAGTCTGTCACCCCCCCCCCCCCCCCCCCCCCCCCTTTAACTTCTAAGTAAAACTTTTCTCAAAGATTTTGATACAGGTAGCAGATAGATCATAAAATAGGACATTATTTTAATAAAAGAATAAAAATATGAGAATACAGGGAGGATTCGGAAGGTAGAATGCGCCATAGAGCTTTATGCTGAAAACACACCTAAAGTGGAATGTGTGGGATGACACAGTTATGGGGGTTTTTATGAGGAAAACATAATGAATACATTTCTTATATGGCTGTTAGCATGCTCTAAAATGAACACCCACTCAACATCAAATCTGTCTCTAGTGGATGAATCAATTGGTCACCCAACACGCTGGTTTCTAACATTAGTGTGAGTGTTTGTTTGAGTGTGTGCACAGCTGAGTGACTAAATGTCTTTGTTAATTGTCTCGAAGCACAGCAATGGACCTGTAACTGAAACCATTCTAAGCTAAGTGTTAGTTTTAAACATTCTGCATTATTCAGTTTTCAGAGTTTGGTTTTAATTCTTTAAGATAACATTGTTTTTTTCATTAGTCCTGTTAGTAAATGTGGTTTAGTTAAAAGCTGAATAGAGTTCATTAAAAGTAATGAGTCTGAAGAGTAATGGTGCATATGAACGTTCCCAGTAAATGGGAAGTTAAAAGTTTCACAATTTTTGCACCAGGAAGTTGTCCCTGAACACCCAGCGAAGCGAAAAGCACCAGTGTACAGGTACAAGATGTTTGGTTTGACTGTTTATGATTTATAACCTTAAGTGGCAAACAGAGAGCATGTTTAGATCGATAGATCCCATACTGATGTGCACACTGAAGTGTATTTGAACAATGATGCAGCTCAAAAAATAAGCAAACAAAGTACTTAAAGTAAAGTGAGAGCTGTTTAAGCTGCAGTCTGTTAAACTTCTGGTTTGTGATAAATATTTGTTTCCCATACTGATTTACTAAGCTCCACTATTACTACTCTCACTCTACTACTTTTACTGTATATTTCTTCTGTGTGTCATTGTTTGCAGGTTCATTAACACACAAGTTTAGATAATAGGTTTGAACCTGTTTTGGTGGGAAAATCTTATAATATAAAGATAGAAGATGACACACATGAGCAAAGTGATGTTACTGTATACAACACACTTGTACTGCACAAACTAATAATATCTAGTGACAAGTGACATCATCAGAACTCATTCACGTCCTGTTCCAGTGACTTGATCAACAGTTGTATCGCTGTGTCTTGGCCCAGTTACTGATGGCTCTCTTTCAAACGCTGCCTATCTCATTACAGTAATGAACTTTATAATTACCTCCACCCCCTCGAAGAAGAATGAAGGCCATTAAGACACTGGGATTGGCTTTTATATCATTTACTTAGCCCAGGACACTAACCAGCAGCCATTTTCCATCTCAATAAACTCCCACATCCTTCAAGCCGTTGACAACACTTCCTTTCTTTCCTCAGAGTGACAGGGCTTAAAAAGTTTCCATGCAAAACAAAATGACACTGAGTTTAAATGCAGACTTTAGAATGTCTCAGAATTGCTAGGCTGGTGCTTTCTGGAGAGCTGGGCTAACACTGCTGTTAGGATTCAGGATCAGATCCTTTCAAAGACGGGGGCACGCACAAGTATAACCAATTAGCCACCAATGTTAGCATGTTGGTTAATTATTGTCTCTTCCAGTGAAGAACAACCCATAACCTGACTGTTTGACAGGGTATGTCATTAAATGGGCTCTTTAATATTTCATATTTAATATAACCCAGGTCACTGCTGGTGGCTCAAAAAGGACCCAGCTCATCAAATCACTTTTTACTGTTTTTTTTTGTTCGCACCCTTGCACACACTATGAGCCTCAGCTGTGTTTAAAACAAAAGTTTTCCATTGTTCTGTGTGGTGGTTGTCCTGGGTGATACAGGTGAAGTGATGATATCCTTGTTGTAATATGACGAAACCTCGGCTTTACCAATCACAGTCAACTGCACTGTGAGCAGCTCTAAAGGTCAGCCTACCTGATACTTACACTTGATATTACCTCCTCAGCAGCACCTACTTGGCTAGTGCAAGCAATGATACAAATTTGTGTTCATGCTGACTCACTACCCACATCCATCGCAACGCTCATAGTCACTTTATGTTTTCACCTTTCGGTTTTATTTTGGTAGCTTTAGTTCTGTTGGTTCTGAAATAGAGCCAACGGAACAATGAACATAAGCAGGCTGATATTCATCCAGATTCTGCTGAACCTAAAACCTGATTTCTAATAGATGTTATAAAAGATTAGGTCTTCAAATGTATTTTGCTATTTTGTATTGACATGTCCAAAATGTTGGCATACAGTCTGTAATATATCTATAAAAAAATAATACTGTTCTGCATCATACAGAATGAGAGTGACCTTACCTTGCACATTCTGAACTCTGTAGTGAAGTATTTAGGCCTATACAGTGTTACAATATGACTTCCTAATGACAAAGTCTTCATTAAACTAATAGTCACTTATATTAACATGAACCACCTCTCATTACCTTATCATTGTGCTACAACTGTAGATTAGAAGCTAACAAGTACAGTAGCACAAGCAACACTTTGAAGGCATCCATGTAAGACCATTATATCAATCAGCAATTAGCATCCACGCTGTTAAAATCATAACGAGGAAAAAAAAACATTCCCTTTGATATTTACTTAATTATACAATTGATCGTACAATTTATCTATCCTCTTATCAAATGAAAGCTGAAAGAAACATTACCGGCCTTGTTTGCATTTTATTACGGAGCATTAGAGCTGTTGCACAACAGTGGTCTTAAATGAGCACAACATGCTATGAAAATAGATTTGAATTTCAAACTAATGAGTTGCTGATTCATAACTTGGCTTGTGCGTAATTTTCGTGACTCTGTGACAAGTGCAAAAAGGCAGTGAACAAGTACATATATTACACACCAAGCACTGCGATGGGTGTGACAGCACACAGTGTATAGCATTCAAACCTTTACTTCCAACAAAAGAAGTTGAACATTATTAACACAAAAGCAGCACAGTCGTTGTATAACCCCCCGCCCCATCCACCAGCCATGAAAATGAAGTCCAAAAAGCAGAATTTCATCCTGCATCTACTTGTACTTGGCAGACTGCATTACACATAGAACCCATTTGTGAATGCATTGTGTTTGGCTGGGATTAATTAACACTTATAATGTAGTGGGGAATCAGGCGAGTCAGGCTTGTGTTATAATAGGGGAGCATTTTGGCTTGCAATACTGGACAAAGAGTTTACCTCCGAGGTGTGTGTGTGTCTGTGTGTGTGTGTGTGTGTGTGTGTGCAGTGTATGTGTGTTTGGGAAAGAGAAAGCGAGGAAGAACAAGAGCCACCAGCCTACTGCACTACATTGTATGCTATCATGCTGAAACATATGGACAGACAGGTCCTTTGTCACTACTGTAAGGGCACGTTTGACATGGTTTGATATAGAGGGGCAAACAAACACAAAAGCACTATCCTACTCACTCAATGCCAACCTGTCACTCACCCATCAAGGCAGCGCATGTGTGTCTGTGGGTGTGTGTATGAATCTATTTGAGTCGGTGACCAAGAGAAATGAAGTGGCTGTGTGTGGATATTCCTACCTACCTTTGCTCAGTTTTAGTAGAGTATACAATATGCTGCATACATCATGTAAAATAACAGACAAATTTGAGAGTTATTAGTTAGTCATTATAATCCATTCAAAAGCCATTGCAGTCACTGATCACCTTGCAGCGCGTTTGCTTGTCAGCACATAAAAACTCCATAATGTGTTTAAGTGAAGTGTATTTGAGCATAAGAGAGAAAAGGGGGAATGGTTTTTCATCTATAACTCATGTTCTTTGTTGTATTTGTCTGATTTGGACACCACCTGCATGCTCACATTGATGGAGGAGCATTTGCAGTAACTCAGCAGCACCTATGGGTGTCCCTCTTTTTCTTCTGAAGTCATGTTGTTGTGCTGCAGCTGCTCTCCACTGACGCTGTAGCAGGAATGACCAACTATATATAGTTCTCTTTAGCGGCATGCAGCTCTGAACAAATCCACGATGCACTAATTACAACCAAGACACTACAACATCACATCTCAGAATCAACTGTGGACAAATGACGTCAGGACACTGACGACATTTGTCTTCTAAAGGTAACACTATCACTCATATAATGACCATAAAAATCACTAGGAAGAGAATTATGTATGTTACTAAATGTCTGTTTTTCTTATTTGTCATAAACCAAGATTTTCAATACCAAAAACAGGGCATGTCTTTTTTGCATGCATTGTGGAGAACTGTGAGAGAATTATTTCTGTTTTATATGTGTATGTAAATAATATGTAAACTATTCATATTCACTATGAACATTTGTATCTACAGATATATTAAAAAAAACAAACAACCGTATTAGTCAGCCATGACTTCTGTATTTGGCCACATGTTCATTCACATCACACTATTATGTCCTCACCTGCAGTTCACCTGATCGTGAATCGTTTTGCATGTCTGATCTCTGATCCACCCTTCTGCAGTAATGTCCAGACATTCAGCATTCATTGTGTCCAACAGCTACATAATAGACATGCATAGACATGCAATAGACAGGCATAACAGACACAAACATAATGGTGGTACATGACCACACATGTATGAAAAAATCCAAATGTTACATGAAGTTTCTGATATTGTCATTGGGACAAATATTACTTTAAAAAATGGATCTATGTTTGTTGTCCATTTTCTTAATTTATATTGTGCTTAATGAAGTGAAATCTATTTTTAAATCTTACATCCTGCTCATTCCATTTCATTTCTACTTGTTTTTTTCTGAACAGAGTTGGAGAAAGTTTATTTACTTCTTTTTGTTATTTGACTTCCTGGAAAGCAGCATCAGTACTGAGTGGATTATCATTATCATAATAAAGCAAGGTGACAGCGGGGTTAGCAGACATACTTATATTGATTATTGTTCTACATTTTGTAATAAAAATACAGTATTTTAAGGTTTGTAAAATGTTTATTTTCCCCAACAGCATATGATAATCTATAAATGTGCACAGTATTCTTCTTTCCTCTGTAATTTTCTCTTTCCAAAAGACACAATTATTTTGTTCCTATTGCAAATTTCACATTCCTACATAAACACCAATATTTAAAATCTATTTTGGTTAGTTGGTTTTGTGGTATTAAGGTGTTAAAAGGAAAATGGATTGTAACTAGGAAGGATAAACTGTTATACAAATCTGGACAAAGGTAGGAAATATTATATATATTACATATATACATCTAAAAAATTATTATAATTGAAATAACAGGAGTAGATCAAAGCAAATACATGAACTGGCATAAATGAAAGCTCATGTCTATGTTTTTTTTGTTTTTTTTTTCAGTGTCGGGACGGCTGGCAAGATGGCAGCGCTGAAATCAGCCTCTGATTTACAGAGTAAGAATTTAAAGGATAAGCCAACATGGTGTGTTTAAACCAAGAAATAAAAAAGCGTGTCAGGTTGAGCTTACCCTCTCTATAACCCTTGTTGTACTTTTAACCTCAGAGTCTCTGAGACTCCTGCAGGGAGATCTTGCACTGGGTTTGAACCACACATAAGTAACAACACATTAAGCAGCTTGTTGGTGTGCGGGGGCCAATTTTCACCACCTTTTGTTCAAATCTAGCCTCTGAAGCAAAGTAGCCTTTCATTTCCTTGGAAATTGTCGGTGTGTCCACTTTAAGAGTCTTCTAACATCAGCGTGCGACACTGAAATCCGTGGAAGGACACATGAGGTGGATGCTGATTGGAGGTAAGGAGACAAACACTGTGAAATAGTGTTACACCTGCATGACCTCTCTCTCTCACACACACTCACACAGTCACACACACTCTTGGTCTGGTCATATTTACAATAATGAATTCTGTATGGATGACTCTGACCCAGATGGGAGTAATGTAAGATTGAGCGTGGTGGTGTTTTATGGCTGTCATTAACATCAACCCGCGGTAAGACTGTGCTTGAGGAGGCTGGGGTTCATCCTGGCTCCTTTTAATGGATCCAAGGATTCACAGTAAATAACAGAACCGTCTCCAGCGACACAGCGGAGAGGGTAAACCTTCAGAACTCAATTCAGCATGGCAGTTTTAAAAAGTTTGCATCAAAATAAGTAAGAAAAAATGTTTGTACACATTACATTATAATGTTCATATTAAACGTATGAACGTTCAATTGTAATTAGACATATATACAAATACAAATTACGGTATATTTAAGCTAAAAAAATATATTGAAAAAATATTGAGTGTCTCACATGAGCTCAGT
This sequence comes from Collichthys lucidus, assembly GCA_004119915.2. Classification (NCBI taxonomy): domain Eukaryota; kingdom Metazoa; phylum Chordata; class Actinopteri; family Sciaenidae; genus Collichthys; species Collichthys lucidus. Next base: position 32,788,832 of record CM014090.1, read on the forward strand.
GTTCCAGCAGAGCAACATTCACTCCTCTCTCAGTAGTTCATAAAACATGTACATGTTGGAGTGGTGTGAAAGGCTTTTCTAACTTAATATGTTTCATTATTTCACCATTGAATTTTTTTGGATGCCAATCATTGCACACACAATCATTGGACACATTCAGCTGAATCTTTGGGAAAAACGCTCAGCACAGCCCAGAACAGTTGACATGTGGGGATGCTTTTTATATTTTGAATTTTTCACATTGTATTAGATTAATGCAGGGCATCCATGATAGCCCTCAATGTGGTGAAGGATGCCCATCAGCAACAAGATGTTAATGGAATTTGAATAGAATATGATCTACATCATTCGACGGAATGTTAAAAAAACCCATTGATAAATCCATGAAGCAGACGAGCTCTGAACATACAGCAGTTAAACATTCCTTTGTCATAATAACTTCATATTTGGATATTTATTTATTTACCTATTAAGCTAAAAACTGGAACTACATCAGTTTCTTTCCTTCAATATGTTGAACTACATTTAGAAACAATAAGATCTTAATGTTGATTGAGAGCTCATCAGGTGAAGCTACAAGGTTCAGACACGCCTTGTCCCGTTACCCTGTAAGTAATCTCTGTAGAGATACCTGCATATGAATGCAGAATTTGTAGGCAAAGCACAACGAGTCTGTTGTCCGTTTGCAGTCCGAGTGCTATCAACTGATTACATTAACTTGTATACTTGTAATGTTTATAATGTGGTATAAGAGAAAACACAGAGGTTTTCATTTACACCAAGCTTTAAAAAGAAACTGCTGCTGCCAGTTTCTTAAAAAGCATCTCTGTGTCATCAATAAGAAAGATTTACTAAATCCTGAACCCCTCTGCTAAGTAGCCTTATGATTCTTCCTAGCTTGAAAAAGGAAGTGCTTAAACATCTCTGTTTCTCTGCCTGAAATGTGGAGTCCGCCACTGAGTCAGATTTAAGATGTTGTGCTGGCAGCGGCGCTACCTTGAATTATTGTGCAGGCCAGGTGAAACAGAAAGAGAAAGAGGGAGTGTAGAGTTTCAAATAGAAGAAAGGAAAAAGAGATTGGGTGTGGGTAGAGAGAGTGTGAAATAGACTGAGAGATAGAGGTGGAGGAGCCCAGCACAAAGCATTATAGCTGCGGGAGAGGCTTATGCTTTAGACGGCCATGTCAAAATGCAATGCACTCTCTGCTGCTGCCTTTATCTCTCCCATGCCTCTTCCCCTGCTCTCCTATCTATGTCCTCCTTTTCCCTCTTCCTCTTCTCTGTGGTTCTCTTCCATCTGCATCCTCGTCTCATTTCCTCACACCCTCCCTCAACTCTCTTTGTTTTTCTGCCTTTCTCCTACAATGCCATATTTTCATGGAAGCACAGGAGTATGAAGACAGCATCGCCACAGAGCGTATTGGTACTCCTCTCTGTCTTCATATCTATGGCTCTACTACTCTCACACACACACACACACACACACACACACACACACACACACACACACACACACACACACACACACACACACACACACACACACACACACACACAGACAAAACACCTCAGCATGGAAATTGAAATAATGATAATGTATCCCTCAGTCTGCATCAAAGTATTGCCACTTCAAAAAAATGCCGGCAGGCATGAAATGCAAACGTGAAGCAGATGGATTGAGAAAGAGGAAGGAGAAAGGCAGGTTGTGCGTGTGCATGGGTGTCTGTGTGTGTGTGTGTGTTTCCCCTTTTACCGTCCTGCCTTTACTTTGTACATTGGCTATAGCTTTAAGGCAGGGCAAGAGAGAGAGAGAGAGAGTGCGTGTGTATGTGAAGGAGGGTTGCTGTGTGGTGTGTATTGTCAGTCAGCCTTGATAGTGAAAATTCCTATATGTGTGTTTATCATTCTGTGTGTGTGTGTGTGTGTGTGCCATGTGAGAGTATCCTGGTTTTTGACTGCATGTTTTTCAGATGTGTGTGTTGTGGTCAAGGATATTGCCAGTTTGTCAGTATGGGAGGACTTCACCTACCAGCATTACATGTCTATGTGATTACAGTCAGGACTTTAACTCTAAACAGTTAGGTTTGGTAAAAGCTGTTTCAAGTTCTAATTACATGAATAATAACCTCAGTTTACAGACGAGTATAACAATGAACACACATACAAGAACTTAACAAATATGTGGAGATATGATGATAAGTACAAAACCAATTAGTCTTTCATAGGGCTTTATATGACACTGATGATACTCTACTACAGGCCAAGGCATTCCCGTACTGTAAAAAGAGCAGTAAAGCTTGAACATAAATTCTAAAAGTCGCAGGTAAACCAAAGCAAGCAACGAGGCTAAAATGTATCCTGTGGGGCTGTGTTTTTTTACTTCTTTTTTTGCATCTGCAGCATTACCTGATAGCTAGCAATATAACATCAGATAATGAGCTAACTAATGAGAATAGAATTATAAGAGAAGAATTCATCTGTAAGTCAAACACACCAAGATAAACATGCTGTCAAATATCACAAACAGCACTGTGTTAGTTTAGGCAGAACTGAACTTATGCAAACAATAACACAATAAATCCAAAGTCTTCAGTTCTGCACCCACCTACCTGAATGCCCTTATACATGCGCTCCACCAGTGAACGACGCCTGGCTCTGCCACCCGTACACTCAAGGCAATCCAAACTCTTCTCATCTGTTGTTCCTACCAGTTCCTACCAGATCAGGTGGACTGGTAGCTGGAGAGATGCCAGTTCATCTCCTGGGCACTGCAGAGGTGCCCTTGAGCAAGGCACTGAACCTCCCCAACTGTTCGCAGTGTGCTCCTCAGTGGGGTTCCACATTGTCTATGAGTCCTTGTACTGCATGTGAGTTCTGGGTTAAAATGCATGCCTGTTAATAAAATAAAGTGTCTTTTCTAAAACTGCTGCACCTGCTACCACTACTATAACCTCTCATTTACTTGGTTGTGTATGTATAGTTTAGTAGGGTTGCAGTCCTCTGTTGCTACATTTTGGGTTGGATGCCATTCTGCATTTCAGTGTATCTACAAGATGTAGTGATCTAAATAGATTATAACAGATTAATTTGTGCTGTGAGTGGAAACAGTTTTGAACTGGACTCTGGCTGAGTTCTCTACTGTAACTTAGTGAAGCCTGAAGAATCTTTGGCGTTTCAGGTCTTTATTAAAGAATGAGTGTGTGTGTGTGTGTGTGTGTGTGTGTGTGTGTGTGTGTGTGTGTGTGTGTGTGTGTGTGTGTGTATACTGTGTGTTTGTGGTGACTTGCAAAATCTACTTCAATACAATGGATTCAATTTGTTCCCACTATTAACTAGCAATGAAGTGTCGAGGCAGCCCGGGTCTCCTTTTTTATCCTCAAACACACACAAACACATTTGTGTGTTTTTGGGTGTACCCAGGTCAGTTAGCGCCATATGGCAGCAGACGTAATTAGCGTCTAATCGGCTTGATGTTTTGACTGCAGTTGTTTCACAGTTCACTAGCTGTTTGGGTTAGCAGTGCTGCTAGCTAGTTACCCCCCGGCAGCGGGTGAGTCAATCGGCAGGGTGCCGTCTGCACAGATGGGTACACACACACACACACACACACACACACACACACACACATGAAGGCAGCGTTTTTAGGATGTTGACCTACCTGGATCTATCATGAGCTTTACCTTAACCCTAACCGCAGATCACACATGCTGAATTTATCAAACTACTGTGCACACACAGACACACACACACACACACAGACACACACACACACACACAGACACACACACACACACACACACACACACACACACACACACACACGCACGCACGCACACACACACACACACACACACACACACACACACACACACACACACACACACACACACACAATCCTTCATCTTTCATCAGCCCTTCACTCATCTGATAACAGCACAAGAGCAAATCACTTGCCTCTGAGTGGATATTTGGCTGTTGCTCATTCAGAGGCTTTCAGCAACTGTGAGAGAACAGCACATACACGTGCACGCTCACATGCATGCTCACATGCATGCTCACATGCACATATGCTCTTACTGACAGATCCAGTTCTGTTCTATCTTAGAAATGAGTGATTTTGTACAATAAAAAGTCAATACTTAAGCACCAAATAACTGGAAAATCTGCTTTATCATGTGTATTTGTATATTATTCGCCGCATATGATGTATATTTGTATATCACAAATCTGTCAATGAGAATCAGTGAGGATCTTCTGGATTGTAGTTGCAGAATATTTTTATTATTGCAATAGAAATTGACATATTTAGAGGTGTATTGAAAATGTCTAATGTAAATGTGCCAGATACGCTTTTCTAAAAAGAACAAGGCCGTAAAAAACAGCCGGACCTCTGGAGGAGAGACCGCACATCTACTGTGGGCTTCAGACATGCTGCCATTTATCAATATTCATTCTTCGACATTGTCTGCTGATGGAAATATGGTAATGCGGGATTATTTGAATATGAGTGGAATTTGCACTCCGGATCTCAGACTTGCATTTACATGTGAGGCTACATGTTTACACAGGACATATACCCTCCTTACAAAATGATGTCCACATTATTTTCACTCATGAAATATAAAAAGAAAGACAGAAGGAAAGTAAATAAATTCATTTTTTTAGTAAAAAGGATACATTTCAAGTCACATGTTAGAAGGTAACATTGATGGGAAGTGGAAGACAAGGTAAGATATACAATAAGAATTCTATATGTAAACTTAAATGAACAGTAAAAGTGATCACAATATGGACTGTTGAGTATGTAAGTGCAAGCTGTGATAAAGAAAAAAATAATCCTTCAGTGATCATGCAGAGGTGTTACAGCAGCATGAGGACAGAAATAAGTACAGATAAGTAAAGAAATGTGAAAATGTCTCTCTGTGTCTGTCTCAGGCCATTTTTGTTTCCAAGTATTATAACAGATACATATAACATATAACAAATCTTGAAATGCGTGTTATTGCCCAGTCTGTTACATTAATTGCAGGGACGACTGGGTTTGACTTTAACATGAAAAATATATTTTTTAAACTTTACCTAACTGCTTTTGCTATTATGTTGCTATCAAACTTTTAAGAAGGTGATAACATTGGGTGGTCTTTAGCTCAGTTGGTAGAGCAGCCGCCCCATCTGCGAAGGCTCAGTCCTTGCTGTGGAAGCACAGGGTTTGAATCTGACCTGTGGCTCTATCCCGCATGTCATTCCCCATCTCTCTCTCTCCACACATTCCTGTCACTCTCCAGTTGTCGCTATCATAATAAAGCTTGAAAAGGCCAAAAAAAAATTATCTTTAGAAGGTGATAACGTGTCATGACTGTCTTTTCAGCATGTTGTAGAGTTCAAACATCAGGCTAGCTCCACTGGTCTTGTCACATATTGAAACTGGATGAATAATCAACTGTTTGATAACAAAAACCTTGTTTGCATAATCAGAAACTAACAATTTTATATTTAACAAATTGTAGCCACATCTAATGGCCATTAGTGGTACTACAGCTTTGGAAATTTTCTCCATAACTGAAAAGCAACAACAGTGAAATGGACGCTGTTTTCATTGTTTGTAGAGTGAATAACTTTGAACTAGCTTTGGACCGTTGCAGCTTGCACTGTTTACATGCAGTGACGTTTTCTTCTCATGAGTGGAGAGGTGTGGGCAAAGTAAAATAATGACAAGGACTGGCAGTAACTAGATTATAATATTTACACATTGCATATACAATTTTATGTGCAGACTGTCACCAACAGACCCAGACTAGAACAAACCTGGTCACGGGTTGCCGTGTCCCAAGTATAAATTATCTCAGCAGTCATAATTTTTGTTCCCAATAAAGACTGGGGACATTGCATTCAAGATTAGGAAAATACAAAATGATCATTACAACATAAAAATACCTGAGTGTTATTACACTGTATTCTAGTGTCAACCTGTTTCCACTACTTGTGTAATATTTATGAAAAAATTATTTTAACTTTCATTTTAAGATTCAAGGACAAACAGTCTCCACGTAGTGCAGTCACCAGTCTGACCGTGGTACACATTCATATCATGCACCGTGTTGTGAATTCATGTATCTGCCGCTTCAGTTTTCACACATTGTGTTACATTTGCAGCAGACTGCAGCAGTGGAGTGGCCCACTACGTAAATCCTGAGCTGTATGTGTGTGTGTGAGAGATGGACTGGTCCTGATAGTGTTGTAAGTGCTATACAGTTAAACAATAGTGCGCGGTGAGGAAGCACCCGTGCTGAGAGTGTCATATATTACAAGAAAGGCAGACTCCAAACAAATTATGGCTGTGTCTTTGTGTTGTTCTTAGCCCTCCATCTCTCCCTCTCTCTCCCTCTCTCTCTTTCCTTGTGTTATATATTTTCACACCTCAGTGAGTCCATTGCGCGCACACACACACACACACACACACACACACACACACACACACACACACACACACACACACACACACACACACACACACTCTGCTCGTCTGACTGTCTCCTCCACCCTCCTCCTCCTCCTTTCTGTCGTTCCTTCATTCCCTCTTCCTCCTCTACTGCATTTTCCTCCTTATTTCTCTTTCTCACTTCATATCACCCTTACTCACTCTCCCTCCCGCTCCCCTCCTCCCCCTTCTCCCTCATCCCTCCCCCACTCTCTTGGGTCATGTTGCAGCAGCTCCAGCAGAAATAATAGGAGCAAAGGCGTGAGGTTGTTATTTGCATAGAAATAGCATGACGCCCCAGGCAGCTTCAGGAGAAGGACACAGAGATCATTTGTCTCAAAATTTTAATGAAAACTTTTGCTGAGACAGAGATTTCTTTCCCTCTACACTCCCCATACCCATGCCCAGCCGCCCCCACCCCAACCTCTCCTTCTCTTTTCCTCTCCTCCCCAATTTCCATTCTTCCTCTGTACCTTCCATACCATCCAATCCTGGCACTCTCTCTTCTCTTCTTCCCTTTCTGTAGTAGCACAGTGTGATTTGAAATTAGATGACACATCAATATTGTGCTGCTGTGCACCACCAGCGCCTCCGTCTTACTGGCGGCTTGTCAAACGTTGCAGGCAATACGGATGACTCGAGACGTCTCTGTGGTGAAGACAGTTTGTGGACGTTTTAAGCTGCTGAAATGTCCAGTAAAGAGGATTAAACAAACACAGACAACAGGAGAACTTCAGCAGTGCATGAGTCTGTCTGTGGACAGAAAATACACTGTTATAGATAAAATGATGACAGTTGAATCCAGTTTATATTCTTGTTGTTAATATGACTGTAAATAATTCAAATCAGTTTTATTTATATAACACCAAAACATACTGTAGCAAAAGTTATGTCATAACACTTTACACAAAGAGCAGGTCTAGACTGTACCCTTTATATAATTTACAGATTCAACAAATATGATGATATAAACCGATATACAAGATGATCACAAAACAAGTTTAAATTATTAATAATTATAATATGCAGGTTAATAATATATAAATCATATTTTCAGTCTGAATGAATGAATGTCCGAATATTATAACAGATACATATAGCAGATCTTAAAATGTGTGTTAATGGCCCCATCTGTTACATTAATTGCAAGGATGACTTTAACATGAAAAATCATTTTTTATTACTTTACTTCACAAACATCAGCTGCTTTAATCTTTTCTGACATATTGTTCTTTAAAATTTCAACCTTTTGAGTAAAATACAAAAAAGATCATACCAACCTTTTTAAATTTCGAATAATTAATACTATAATAAAAATATGCATCAACAATTATTAATGCAGAGTAGTTTGATTGGCTTGGGTGACAATTTCAGTCAGATCTCTCCTCCCCTTCCAAATTACTCCAACACTATTTTGCAAAAGCGTCATCGCTGCCTCCTGGGCTGAGCACCGCCCAAAATGACCGTGGTCAGAAAAGCCAGAGCACCCCTATCACCACCACCACCACCCATACCAGAGTGATTAATGGGTTCAGCGGGACCTTCTCCAGCACTGGTACAGTGCTAAAACCAAATGTGGAGATCTGTGGAGGTCTGTCTATGTGAGAGTTACATGCTGTCTGCACCACAGAATAAAAGCTGTCTTCTAACCTCTAATCCATAAACACATTAACTTTCAAGTTTCAAAATCAAGTTTATTTATATAGCCCTTTACAATAGCCATATGGTACCCAAAGTGCTTTACAATAAAAGCCGTAGAAACAATAAACAACACGTACATAGATAAATAAATACAGTTAAATTAAAATACAGTTCAAAAATAAAAGTGCTGTAGTGTTAAAAAAACAAACAAAAAAACTTCCAGAAATGCATAAGACCCAGCAGACAGAGTGAGTACATATGAAGGAACATGTGTACATAGTCGGAATAAAACGCCAATCTAAAAAAGTGGGTCTTAAGTTTTGATTTAAAAAGACTGAGATCACTAGTGGTGCGGATGTCGGTGGGCAGTTTGTTCCATAGTCTTGGAGCAACGGCGGCAAAGGAACGATCACCCTACTGTTTAAGTCTGGACCTCGGGACCTCCAAGCTGACCAGAAGAGAGCAGGGCTCTGCCACAACTGTAAAAAGTTAAAATCTCAGCCAGGTAGGAGGGAGCCAAGCCATTAATGGCGGTAAAACCAAACAACAGAAGTTTAAAATCAATTCTAAAACGGCCTGGGAGCCAGTGGAGTGACACCAGCGCAGGGGTAATATGTTCATGTCTGGATGTGCCCACTAAAAATCGGGCAGCAGCCTTCTGCACAAGTTGGAGACGAGCAATAGAAGACTGACTGAGTCCAACGTAAAGGGCGTTGCAGTAATCAAGTCTGGAGCCAATAAAAGCATAAATTGACCTCTCAAGATCCTGCTGACTGAGAAAAGACTTTACTTTTGCCAGTAGACGAAGCTAAAAAAAACTTGTTTATTAAATTTTAGCCTTTTATCAAATGTTACCCCAAGGTTTTTGACTTGTGTGTTGAAACAGAGGGGCCAGAGTGGTGAAAGCATTTGAGATAAATGGTGAACCAAACACAATGCATCTCCTACCAATGTTATGCCGATGACACACAGCTATACCTGTCGTTCCAGCCGGACGACACCACGGTCTCCGCACGCATCTCCGCCTGTCTCTCTGAACTGTCAACCTGGCTGAAAGACCACCATCTACAGCTTAATCTGTCAAAAACCGAACTCCTGGTCATCTCTGCCCATGAGTCAATCCGCCATGACATCAACTTGAAAATTGGCACTGTCACTATTACCCCTAACCATGCTGCTAAAAACCTGGGCGTGGTAGATGATCGTCTTTCTTTCTCTGAGCACATTTCCTCCGTAGCGAGGGTTTTCGCTATGCATTGTACAATACTAAAAAAATTAGACCGTACCTGACCCAATATTCCGCTCAGCTCCTGATACAGGCTACAGTCACCTCCCGCCTCGATTATTGCAACTCGCTCCTGTCCGGCCTACCTGCTTGTGCAATCAAATCTTTGCAAATGGTCCAGAATGCTGCAGCGCGACTAGTTTTTAACCAACCTAAACGGACACACGTCACCCCACTCTTTAGCGACCTGCACTGGCTGCCTATAGCAGCCAGAATTAAACACAAAGCTCTGACGCTAGCCTACAAAACCACCTCAGGATCTGCCCCTGGCTATCTCAACGTCTTACTAAAGGCTCACGTCCCGAACCAGGGCATTACGCTCCGCTCATTCAAACCGTCTAGTTGTACCCTCGCCTCTCGCAAAGCGAGGTCACTCTAAACTCTTCTCTGTGGTTTTCCCCAAATGGTGGAATGACCTACCAACGGCTACAAGAACTGCAACATCCCTTTCCACCTTTAAACCTTTCTCTTTCGAGAATGCTTCCCTGCCTAACAAAACTAACAAACTACTCTGTGCTCCTTTACACCTTTTCAGCTTATGTCCTCCTCTGTAAGTCGCTTTAGATAAAAGCGTCTGCTAAATGCAATGTAATGTAATGTAATGCATTCAGTTTTGCTGTCGTTTAGATGCAAGAAGTTCTTTGCCAGCCACTGCTTTCCTGTAAATATCAGTGCATCACCGTTTATGTTAGACTTGAATTTGTTCTTTGTGGTTGGCAAAGGAAAATTAGTTTCAGAAGTTTTCATCTTTTTAGTTGAATTCAGGTAAATATAACTGAACCACAAACAGACTGGTTGAGTTCATTAGGCACTTTAAATGATGAAAACAAAACATATTTGAAAAAACCATCAAATTCTGAGGAGCATATTTAGATATAGTGGTGATTACATTAAGAGTCTGCAGAATAAAGTTAAAGTATCTCATTAGTAAACCACAGCAATGTATTATAGTAAAGGAGCAAGCTCTGATTGTCCTGACTGGGAGTATAAAAAGTCGACATCACTGTATTTACACTAAATGTTCCCTCCTCCCTTGCCCTTGGTGAGGCTGGTGACTGCTCTGCTGCTGGGGTGTACGGCTCGGCCTGGGCAGGGAGGCTCGGTGTTGGCTCAGCGCAGGGTGTTTGACTGGCCGCTCCGCTGATGTGCTCAGACAAGTCATGGGGCTTAGTGCCAGGCTGCCAACTAGGGTCACACCGATAGATGAAGCCGATATTAGTCTTATTACGTGTTGGATATTGGCCAGTCATGCAGTCCATCTCCACATAAAAATGTCAGTAATAAATAAACCTCATGTTTTATTCATTTTTTCCAGCACCCCAGAGTACTGAACTTATCTGTGGTAGATTTGAAGGATAATTCAATTTTATTACAACCTGGATCATATTTTGTGTATTGTATACACTAATGTATACAAAAAGATAAAAAACAAGTCCAATAATGTATGTTCTTTCATAAAGAAATATCCATATCCAAGAAATATCCATATTTCAACTTTTCTGCTCACCTGCTAACTAGGGCCACATTCCAAATGATTTTTAATTTAGCAGCAAGGGTGGACAAATCTAGAGAAACGGGATGCAGTCATATTAGACAGCAGATATGATGTTACTACAGCTACTACAGACCATGTGAAAAAGTCTGTAGTTTGTATTTTTACGGTGCTGTCGGTGCACACGGTACTTTGTTTCCACAGCTATTTCCACACCATGCCAAGCTGCCAAACTCAAACTGTTACCTTACTTTTCACACACTCACAACCTCAGGCTGTGGGGTTCAGGTGTTACAGCTGAGTTGGCCAATCAGGTTTTTTGGTTACTATGACTATGCTGGAGCAGGAAGCTGGTCTGTAAACTGTTATGGATCTTTTCTAATAAAACGTTTTGGGGTAATAATTTTAGTTTTTGTCATTATCAGTATAAATAAATAGGTTTACATAACCCTAGGAATCTGTTTGGAACCTGTCCTCTGATCTGACGGGTCGCTTATATTTTTTGCCCCCTAGGGCTTCTTTTCTGGAGCCCTCCCTGGTTCCCAGATTTCAGTATTCCAGGTGCCAAACAAATCCATGAGCTTTATTTGCATCTAGTCCCCTCCCATTCAAGGAGACTTCCACCAGTCCTGGATCTGCCTGATTGGCCTGACCAGATCTGACAACACCCAAGATGGATGCCACTGTGTGGAGCTGTTTCTTTTGAATCATCACGTATTAATCAAAAGGGACAACATATAATCTCCAGAACAAGAACAAAGAACTGAAGTTAAATTGATATGTAAGTTTAATTTACTAACCACTCTATGTCATACATTGCTCTGATTAGTTGTAGGTTCATCTGATTGCATCCAGAGACACTTTGGTCTACACTTCTCGGAAATGGCGAGGTTCCAGCAAATGCAAATTAAGCTGAATTAAGAAAGGATCCAGCATTGTATCAAAAAACACAGACCTTTGCATCATTCATTTGAATGGGGGTAGTCCTGTGGTGGGCAAATTAAGCTGGATCCAGCTTTTGGAAAAACACAGCCCAACATCACACTGCAGCTGCCAAACAGACGATCAGAACGGTCAAACCTCCACAGTCAGCCTCAAATGTCTCTGAAACTAAGGCTATCCAGGATTATTTACCTGTGCTCTGGCTTTGTTTAACCCATGTACCCAGCAGTTTCCTTTGGTTTGTGTCCGATGGTTTGAGAGGGACAGAGAGAGAGAGAAAGAGAAAGAGAGAGAGAGAGAGAGAGAGAGAGAGAGAGAGAGAGAGAGAGAGAGAGAGAGAGAGAGAGAGAGAGAGAGAGAGAGAGAATGAGAGTGAGGGAGCGCTGGCCTTGATATAGCCAGTTAATCAGCAAGATAAAAAGTTATTTCCTGGTTGTTTCACAGTAGTTGCGTTCAACACAAATACCACCCCCAGCAGCCCCCTCTCACCCACTCACCCACAAACCCCGCTGCACAACTCACACTCACTGCACACCGACTCAGCCAAAATAAGTGACTCTGGCCTTGCCTCCAAAATCCACCGAGTGTAGATGCACCACATTGCGTGTGTGACACTGTCACCACAGTGATACAACCCACTGACTGAAACACTCCTGGTGGGGTTAAAAGTCGCATGCGGGACGGACCAAAACTAGCGTTGCATCTGCGACATGACAGAGACATGCCCCGTGGAGTTTTTGGGTAAGTCTGACAATTCCAGATCAAGACGTAAGCAATGATCTAGGCCTTTACATTGCTGTTATTACTGATGGGATCAAAACAACGATGAGTCCCAAATTGTAACAAATCTAAATGATCCTATAAGAGGCTGATGACAATTTGTTTCAAGAGTTTTAGTGTTGTATGATGTCTGAATTGTAGAGGCTCTTCGAACCCAGAGATGTAGATACTTCCAAAGACTAAGATCAACTATTTGTTTACGGTTTTTCAGTTAGCATACAGATAATTGCAATTCATAATATAAGACACCCTCTCTGTGTTGTCCTGTTTCACTGGATGTCACTTAGTCAAACCCAGGTTTAACTCAACTAATGAAAAACATTTCTGCCGCCACAGCAGCTCTACCTCTGGGAAATGTTTGTGTAACTAAAACTCCCCTTCACTGTCACACACACACACACACACACACTACATACACTATCACCCACCTTCACCCCCTGCTGTGCCCGTGAAGGATGCACTCCCAACACAGCTGCCACCAAGTGGGAGAACAGGTGGGTGGTGCAGAGTGACCCCAGACAGCGAGGACCATCGGGCCGTCCCACAGGATCCCACAGGATAGAAGAAGCATCCGTGTCATTAACAAACGCATCTTGATCTAGTTATCATGGCTGCAGCTCCCCTCAGCAAACTGGGAGAGAACAGAGATCTCCCAGTATGTGGGTGGGGCACTGGGTGCGGGGGGAGGAAGAGAGGAGGGGAAGAGGAAGTCTGCAGTAATCGATGTAAACACATGCTGGCCTCCCTCCTCTCTACTAGAATATTAATTGAGTTTCTGACAGGGAGAGGAGGTGTGTGTGTGTGTGTGTGTGTGTGTGTGTGTGTGTGTGTGTGTGTGTGTGTGTGTGTGTGTGTGTGTGTGTGTGTGTGTGAGAGCGAGAGAGAGAGAGAGAGGAGGAGATTGTATGGAGTGACAGCCTCAGTGTTTGCTCGCCTGTCCATGTGTATGCATGTGTGTGTCTGTTTGTGTGAGGAGGTGGGGATCGTACAGGCGATGGCGAGATCTTCTCTGTTTGCTATCTCGCCGTGGCATCTGCATGCATAAATCTGTGTGTGTGTGTGTGTGTGTGTGTGTGTGTGTGTCTCATCTCATACGTCCACCAATCCAAGGTGACCGTGCCGGCTGACGCCCGAGGCCCCCCGGGGCGCCATTGACAGCTTTAGGTGTGAGTCGGAGATTTGTAACCCCACCTCCTCCTCCCACCACCAGTACCCATAACCCACTAGGGCCATAAACCATACCCCCCCCCCCCCCCCCCACATACACACACCCTTGACCCTCCCGCTCGTGACACCCACCAGGAGTGATGGCTAAAGAGAGGTTAAAACAAAAGAGGTAAGAGATGAGAGGTGGGTTGAATACAAAGATGGTCCCCCCTGTTTGGGACAGGGAGCCTGATGGATTGGGCGAGGAGAGAGGGGGCAAATCTGACCTTGAAGGTCAAAGGTCAAGGGTTGAACAGGGGAAAGGAAAATGAGTTCAGTAGCCCCAATGCCATTCTGCTGCTGCCTCTGGACACAAACATATAAGCATTACACATAGATTACACACACACACACACACACATTATACATATTTACTGAAAGCTGTGAGCTCACCTACTTGTCTGCATCATATGTTCAACAGACATTCATCATACATCACCACCAATATTCACCGTCATCATGTGATTTTGTCAATTACTACAATCCTGTAGTATTGTTTTGTTCTCATAGGATTGCTGGTCACATTCATTCCAAACCGCAGCATTACACATGCAGCAAATGCCTGTGAAGGCACAAATATGTCTGTCTGTGTTAATATGCACATTTCTGTCCTGCTGCGTACTGTCGCTCTTCTTGTTTCCCAATGTGACGCCATACTTAGGCTGAACATGAGCTGCATGCAGCACAGCTACTAGCAGGGCAAGTTGCCCTTACCTGTGTGTGTGTGTGTGTGTGTGTGTGTGTGTGTGTGTATGTGTGTGTGTGTGCACATGAGAGTGTGTGTTTCTTTCTTGTTTTTATGATACATACCCATTGACTTACACTTTGACTATATTTGCAATAATCCATTTTTTTACAGTACAGGAGTACAGGAGTGAGTACAGGAGTGACGTCAGCCAAAATATGACAGTATGATGTTGGCCTATTTCTTTAATAATAAGTATGAACTTTACAATAATGTGCAATACAACAGAGCTGCTGTTGGCTCAGAGCTACATTTGAATGCTGATGCAGCAACATGCTTTACTTATTTTAATATGGACCTGTTCAAAGCGAAGTGTGGACTGTACAATGTGTTATGGAAGGAAACCTGACCTGAAAAAATCTCAAGAAAACAAAGATGTCTAGTATCTTGGGATAACATTTGTTATTTGTTTGTTTGTTATTATATTTACATAATGATATAAATAACTCAAGGTGTTGAGAAAACCAATTAAACTCGTCATCACGAGAAAACAGGAGAAATAAAATGTACACAGTAAATTCTCCAGTGTCAAATATGCAGTGTCACAGGTTGTGGACTCTTTTTTTTAATCACAATAACAGCCAGTGTAAGACACCGCTCCATTTTGCCCAGTGTTGGTGTAAATTAAGTTAAATTGAGTTAAAATACATGGTGTAAAAAGTTCTCTGTGCTTGACACTGGTATGCAGTGTCAAGCACAGAGTACTCAACCTCACAGTGGAAAGCCCCGCCCCCTCTGTTTCGAATCAAGCCAAGCATAGATAATAACATAGGTTTCAGTAAAATAGTGAAGACTGCATCTGTGGAGAGTTGACTTTACTAGTTAATGTTGGTGACTAGTTGTGAGTGGCTAATGTCAAGTGTGTGCGCACGGGCAATTCTGCATGGAGTTTTAAGGCTCAATTTGACCAGTATGATTTCCCTAGTTAAAATATTATGTTAACTAGGGAAAGACAGTGTTAAGACACTGATGCTATTGTCAGAGTAGCTTTTGGTTGTGGCTCATAATGCTGATTAAGTTTTGCTGTATTTATAGGTGCACACGAGTGCTGTTTAATGGAACAAACAAATAAAACAAAAAGAGAACTCTACCAGAGCCTATAGCTTACTACGTCACAGAAGAAAACCATAAACAAAAACCTCACTATTTAATCTATCAATAAAAAACCCCCAGCACCTCTAGTGAATCTAACAGAAAATCTCTTCATGAGTAATCAGTGTAAATCAAAACTAAACCCTGCCCAATCCTAGAACTTCTGCCACCAACCTTCTCAAGACACAAAATACGAGGCAAGCACACACAAAGCCGCTACGATGCTGCGGCGGCTACAGTTTAAATGTCCCGGGCCAGGACAACTGGACACTGCGGATTGGCTGGCCGGGAGAGGATGCAGAGGGCGTCGCACCAATCCCAATCCTCTTGGTTTTCACCAACCGATCCGGCACACCTGCATTGCTGTTAATTTATCAATGATGTTGTCTAAAGGTTTGGATATTTTCTTTGACCCATTTCACTTATTTTTATTTCACACTATTTATTTCATCTTTTTTGATACCATGGGGGTGATTTGTTTTGTTTGCCAGTCAGTTTTGTGAGAATTTACTGTGTATGAATGCATGACCGCTTATGGCTTCCGTGCAATTAACCCAATATACTTATTAAAAATAAAACAATTATTGCTTTCAGTTTTGTAATTAACTCCATGTGATCTGTAGATTAAATGACAGGTTCAACATGGTTTCACAACCAAAGTCCAAAAGGTGAAACCACATAAAAGAGGATAAAGAAGTTTCTACTATTTGTGTAAAGTGAAGATGCCAGCTCTAATCATCCATTGCAATTTAAAACTATATGTGGCCACAATCACTCTGTCACTCTGACATTTACAACAAACACCTTGTGTGTATGTGTGGGTGTGCAGCATCTAAAATGTTTGGTTTCCTTTCAACTCTACATCTGTTTGAAAGGACATTTTGATGCTCTTTCCATCCTTACATTTGTGATTTGATTGTGCCGCCACATGTGTGAATGACTACACAACCACACACACATTTCCTCCCCGTGTGTGTGTGTGGTGTAAGGGTGTCAGCACTCTGGGTCTTCCCTGCATGGGGATGGGGGTGGGTGGTCTGTGCCAGGAAACAGATGGTGGTGACCGGGTGGGAGGGCGGCAGGGCACAGAGGCAATGGGCACAGCGAGAATGCTGCTGCCTATCCTGTGGCCTCGGCTGGGTGAGAACAAGCAAAATCCTGATGCAGGGTTTTTCTTCTTCACTGGAACAAACACTGCATTACTCTTTTAGAAGGAAAAGTTGCACCCGCAGCACAATGCTGATGGAAAATGGAAGGCAGCCAGTTGCTGGGTTGTTGTTCAAGTATTTCACTTAAGTCAATTGCAAACATGCTGTCACAACGTAGGGTATATTTTGATCATGGTTGTATACTGTATGAGTACTATAGACAAAATAATCCCACCATCTTTGCTTCTCACTGTGTTCTTAAAATGCCATGAATGTATGAACTTGAGAACCGCACGTAGATAATATAATTATGACTGACTTTTTAATCTTAAAATCAATATCAAAATTCAAAGTACCTGAATACCAGGTTGAAAAAGAAATGGTTATCTACCCTTTCTGGTTTAAAGTTTGAGTGTGCTTCACCTCTGACCATAGCCAGCATCCCTATAGGTGTGTTTAGGTGTGGTCAGATGTATGTGTCAATGCACCCATAACCACACCCAACAGTGATGTCAACATTGTATAGATGCGCCATGCACATATCACTGGGGGTCAGCAAAAATAAGATTTTCAGCTGATTGCCCTTGTAGGACCTGCATTTAGGTTCCCCTTCATAGTAGTGTAAATAATAACTGGCCTTTCTTAGGAAAAAATGTGGACGTAGTTGTACTGTAGTAGCATTTCTTAACTTGTTTTCCTTCATGGCACCTTCTACAAAACAGGTCTAAAACGTACTAAAAATGAATTGCACTCTACAGTTACTGTGCATGCTGCAATCATGTGTGGCTTCTTAGCCCTTGTACTACCTCCGCCACTGGACAGCTAGCCTCCAGTGCTTTATTTGACACTTTTGCGCACTTCATTATCACTCGCTTTTGTGTTTTGTGCTGACAAGTAAAACATCCAAGATTCAGCCTTTCATCAAATACAACATGAGGATCGGACAAGAATTATTTTGTCAGTTATGTATGCATACCGCATAAGTGATAGTCTTGTGAATACTGGAGTCTTCACTTCAGTTGTGAGTCAGAGATTTGTAGGAGAAAACCCTTCTCATCCCAGTGGTCCAAAACACCTTTAATACAACACTAACATTCTCCCTGTTCACAGTCAAGGCATACTGGGCTAACATTAGCTAACAACAGCTACAGTTCACAGTAATTTACTTTACTCCATCAGAAAACTCTGTGTAAATCACAGAGAGTTGAGGCGGAGCAGCCAGAGGACAGAGAGAAAACCAGAAAACATTTTTCTCCATAAAATATGATCCAGTTTCACCAAAATCAGTCAAATACTTGGTGGTGTGTGACTTAGTGCCATAAAATGTATGTATATCTTTTATATGTATATTTTAAAAATTTCAATCTAACTAATAAGCAGCTGGATATATTTCAATACATGTCACCTTTTCTTCATGAAAGCAAACAGCTGTAGAATTAAGACTACATAAGAAGGAGCAGAAGTGAAAAATGCCTACAAAACCTGCCGTTATCTCATCCTATTTAACCCGAACGCAACACACTGCGGTGAAACGAGACGACACAGTTAGTCATGGCGCTTGTCGATAGACAGGAGGGATGGCACATCACCTTGGGACCTCCCTTGGGGGCTTAATACACACAGGCCACTCTGGACATCCACAGACGCCCTCCATGACCCCCACCACACACTCCCTCTCTCTTTCTCTCTCTGCCGCTGTCACACGTACTGATGAAACGTTCTTTAATACCCAATCGACAGTATTGACATCCCCTTGGGTAGCAGGGTCCCCCAAAGGGGCGTAAGGTATTGATTTTGGGGGACTGTGGGTCCGCGGTCCCCGGGTGACAAGTCCCTAGTCTCGCTGCTATTATTGGGAGATTAGTAGGGTTATTAGACCTCCCAGGCCAGATGGACGTGACACTGGGAGGGGTGACAGCCAGATGACCCACTATGCGAACTTCTTGGAGGGGAATTAGCCGCTGTCAAGGATTTCAACTCACTGTTGCACTTGTTCACAAACAAAAAAAAAATTCTATAATAAAACCAGACAGATATTTCAATTGACCACACTGAAACCAATGTATGAAACCAACAAGTGAGAAGTAGATGAAATAATAACAAATAATGGCTCATGATGCTTTCAAACTGACAGCAGAACAGAAACAAGATGGTTACAACATGCATCCATCCATCCATCCATCCATCCATCCATCCATCCATCCATCCATCCATCCATGCATTCATCCATCCATTTATTGTCTGCCTCATATCCAGGGCTGTTCTGTTGTGGCAGTAGGGATGGAAATTGATAAGATTTTTACGATTCCGATTTCATTATCGATTCTGCTTAACTATTCGATTCTTTATCGATTCTCATTTGGGGAAAAAAGAGAACAAACAGTTTGATTAGCATCATTTAGAGGAGGTAGTGAACTGGAGTAGGTACTAGTACAGCTGCCAGCCTCTGAGCCAGCCAGACTCTCTCTCTCGTCATGGTCATCTTTTAATGGTCAGCCTAACCCAGGCTCCTTTCTGAAGAATCTGAGTACCCCTGAAGATTTCAGAGCCAGATCAGGCCCGGGCATCTTACATCTGAATGTCCGGAGCCTGCTGCCTAAAATTGATTTAATCGAGATCTTGGTACAGATAACTGAAACTGATATTCTTGTGTTGTCCGAAACTTGGTTAAATAAATCAGTCTCAGATCAGAATATCTCTATAAATGGTTACAATGTATTCCGCTGTGATCGTCCCAGGAAAGGTGGAGGTGTAGTCATTTATATAAAAAACAAGTTTCATGCTACTCTTCTCTCCTCTGTATCCATTAGTAAACAGTTTGAATTTTTGGCATTGAAACTTGAATTTCAAAGGGAACAGTCCCTTACAGTCATGGGCTGTTATAGGCCTCACTCAGCCTGTAGTGAGGCTTTAAGTTCTTTAAATAACTGTGTCTCAGAATTAGACTCTAGTGAGTTTGTCATAGTGGGGGATCTAAACCTTGACTGGTTGTCATCGGCCTCAGATGGCTTAAAATCTATCTGTGATTCATTAAATCTAAGCCAACTAATAGATAGCCCAACCCGACCTAACATAAAATACCCTTCAAGATCATTGCTTCTTGATCTTATAACAAATGCCGCCCACAGGTATACTGATGTTGGTGTTTTCGGGAACGATCTGAGTGACCACTGTGTCATTGCAGTGATCAGAAATGCCAAACTCCCAAAAACGAAACCACGAATCTTACTTAAAAGAGATTTTAAACGTTTTTTATGAACAGGCATTTTTGCATGATTTATCAAATCTTGAGTGGGAACGTATCTCCCTCCTTGATGATGTCGAGTTGGCCTGGAATCTGTTTCATTCTGAATTCTTAAAGTTAATTAATAAACATGCTCCCTTACGTAAGTTCAGGATAAAAGTTCTAAACAATCGATGGTTTTCCACTGAAATTGGAAACCTTCTTAAAGAAAGAGATCTTTCCTGGGCCAGGACACGAAAAACAAAAACTGAGGCTGATTGGATCATTTTCCATCAGCTCCGCAATAAATGTACCTCCTTAATTACAAAGGGTAAGTCTGAATTTTATTTATCTGAAACCACCAATAACCTAAATGATCCCAGGAAATTTTGGAATATTGTGAAATCTGCTTCTGGAGCTATATCCTCTACTGAATTACCAAACTTCTTGATCAAAGACTCTATAAACCTGACAGACAAATGTGCCATGCTAAATTATTTGAATGAACATTTTATCACAGCAGGACTCTTATTTGATTCTCTTAACAGTGTTCTTAAAAGTGATGTTTTAACTGACAAACCTTCTGTTGAAAGCCGGCCCCCTGTTGATTGTTCTTCTCATTTAGAGCCTGTATCTATTTCTGAGATCCATAGTGCGCTAAAAAAATTGGACTCCAAAAAAATCAGCTGGTCCAGATAGTTTGGATAACTATCTGGAGGTGATTTTTTTCTAAAGCTGGCTGCTGACTTAATTGCTGAGCCCTTAACTGATATTTTTAATCTAAGCCTCAGCACAAATAAATTTCCTAAAGTCTGGAAATCAACGTTTGTCCTACCACTGTTAAAAGGAGGCGAACCCTCAGTTGTTAATAATTACAGACCTATCTCCAAATTATGTATTCTGGCAAAAGTGTTTGAAAAATTACTATGTAATCAACTGAAGGATTTTTTGGAATTTCGGAACATTCTAAATCCCCTTCAGTCAGGTTTTAGAAAACATCACAGCACCACTACTGCTGCCCTTAAAGTCCTTAATTAAAAAAAGTTCTGTGTGGCTCTGTTTATTGATCTGTCTAAAGCATTTGACACAGTGGATCACAATGTCCTTCTAAAAATTCTTGGCAGGAATGGTGTCTCCGAACAAGTTGCCTCTTGGTTTGCCGATTATTTGGCAAATAGGACACAATGTGTTCGGATGGCTGGAGTTAGCTCCACCTTTCTTGGTCACAAAAGGCGTCCCTCAAGGATCAGTATTAGGGCCTATTTTATTCACAATTTACATTAACGATTTGTGCACAAATACGTCAAATGCCTCATACCACCATTATGCGGATGATACTGTCATTTATTGTTGCTCACAATCAATTCCTCAGGCTTTTCAACTTTTACAGTCCGCTTTTGATGCAGTGCAGATCCGTTTGTAGAAACTAATACTGGTTTTAAATGCTGATAAGTCTAAATGAATGTTTTTCTCAAATTCACCT
The DNA here is from genome assembly GCA_004119915.2 of Collichthys lucidus. Taxonomy (NCBI): domain Eukaryota; kingdom Metazoa; phylum Chordata; class Actinopteri; family Sciaenidae; genus Collichthys; species Collichthys lucidus. The sequence goes on from CM014090.1 coordinate 32,810,346, forward strand.
GTTCCCATGGAAAATATCCCTTCAGCTCTCATTTAAATTGAATATCAAAAATTTGATATCAAAACTAAGGGTGAAGCTCGGTTTCTATTATAGAAATAAATCATGTTTTTCTCTCAAAGCTCGGAAGCTTCTAATATCAGCCACTTTCCTACCTCTACTTGATTATGGCGATGTTGTATATTTTGCTGCGTCGACCAGCTGCCTTCTTCCCCTGACTCCTGTGTATCACTAAGCTCTACGGTTCATCACTGGTTGTCGCCGTCTCACCCATCACTGTGAACTATGTACAAAAGCTGGCATGCCTTCCTTGGAGATGAGACGCTACACACACTGGATGACTCTGGTGTATAAGGCTCTTCTTGGTTTAACTCCCACTTTTTTATGCACTTTCCTTCAGAGAACCGAAAGCCGTTATGCACTACACTCAAGTGATTTTCTACATCTTGCTGTGCCGCGAGTCAGAACTGAAACAGGTAAAAAAGCTTTCAGTTTATCTGCCTCGTCTGCTTGGAACGCCCTCCAATGCGAACTTAAAATTGCAGAACTTCTTCCTCTGGAAGCATTCCGCTCCATCTTAAAAAAAGACAATGGAAATCATTTGAACAGTGCCTATGCTTTTACATTGATTCAATTCAATTCAATTCAATTTTATTTGTATAGCCCAAAGTCACAAAGTACATTTGCCTCGGAGGGCTTTACAATCTGTACAGAGAATGACACCCTCTGTCCTTAGACCCTCGGTTCGAGTGAGGAAAAGAGAGATAGAGAAGAGAAGATCTTCATGAGCATATCCATTAGTGTGGTATCAGAGAGAAAGACAATGATCTTCTGTGTAAGTGCGACGGCTCCGAGCAGACTGGCCTCCTTACATTGGTAATGTATCTATAACTGTTACTGTTGTTGTTTGTCTGTTTTTTACCACTATGATGTGTGCTGCTGCCTTTCTTGGCCAGGTCACCCTTGTGAAAGAGGTCTTGATCTCAAATGTTTTTTTTATCTGGTTAAATAAAGGTTATAAAAAAAAAAAGTAATGCAGAAGGTATTCGTTTAATGTTAACTGTTATAGCATGTTTTACAAAGAAGCACATTACGCTAACATGGTAGGTGTGTTATTTACCTTCTGTACCTTCCGTAGTAACCGCAGAGGTGGTCATAGCCCGGCTGCTGTTGCTGCTAGGTTGAGATTCATATCCAGTCCGAAGCGTGTCAAAAACACGACATTAATTAAAAAAAAAAAAAATGCATGCTGTGTGCGCAAATGTTTCTGCATGTTCGTCGTGTTCCCTTCCGACGCTGTTATCTCCACTTTGCAAAGATTGCAAGTCGCCCTGTTGCCGTCTGTTTTGGTAAAATGCAGCCAAACTTTGGAGCGTTTGAACCGAGTGGGTGACATTGTCTACTACTCATTGCACTGCACGCGCGAAACATGCGTAAGTTACGTGCCGTAATTTGTCGTGCTTGCTTGAATCGAGCGATGTGATTCGTGCTTTCTGGAAAAAATAAAAGAATCGTTAGATAAACTGCCAAACGATTCCATGGAATTGAAACACACAGAACCGGTTCTCAACAAGAACTGGTTCTTGATTCCCATCCCTAGGTGGTAATTCAGACATACACTGTCTTAGATACCAGGATGCATGAAAAGAACATTCTTGTTGGATAATCCCAAAACTCAAAATTTACAACCAATACCAACACTTTATTTAAGCAGGTAAAGGAGATTAAAATCTCTTTTTCAAGAGTGACCTGGCCAAGAGGGTAACATAAACATTATTACAGGAACAAATACACATGGTACAGTTAAATACTGTCACAGACTACAAATAAGTGCATACAGTATCCAGTTAATATGCAATACAAGGTCAGGGACAAACAAATAAAACAAAATTATTTTAGTGATAATTTAGGAGCAATCACATTTAGACTTTTATGCAAGAGACCACAGTGTGCGCCTCATCACCAACCTGCAACTAATGATCACAATTTAATTAACCCTAATTACAGCCCAATACTAAACCAGACTGTAGTTGTCATGCAGCTGTTGTTAGGTTTGACATCAGAAATTAGGTTTAGGAGAAACTTTCAGTCTGGGACATAATGAACATATGTATAGACTCTGGTGTATTGAATGATTCAGGATTGAGAACTTTCTAAAGATAATTCTAGGAATGATACGTTTCTAGTACTGAAACACTGTTCTGAAGCATTCTGGATATTTCATGAACGTCTGAAAAGTGTTGCTTCAGCCTTTGTCCCTCTTCCTTTTGACCTCCCATAAGTTGAAATGGGGAGCTGGAATTCACTGTGGCTCAGCTGAAATGGCGATTATTGGCACGGCGCTCTGGGCTCTACACCCTGCCCTGTGGAGCCAGGATGACCTCTGCAGGACGGGGGGGCTCAGTGATTGATTAGCTGGCCTGGAAGGACCACCAGTCCCCCACTGGCTAGGGCATATGGAGCTGCGTGTCCTATGGACAGCTGTGTCTGCAACACTCATCCTCACTGTATGTGTGTTGTCTATGTGTGTGTGTGTGTGTCTGTGTGTGGAGAGAGCTCAGCCTTGTTGTTCTCTATTGGTCTTCTCAGTGGCATGTCCTCCCTTAGCTATGCAGCTCTGCGCCCTGTTGGGCTCCATAGTGGTGTGTGCTAAAATCAGGACTTTACAGTAAACATAGCTGACTGAAACACATACACACACACAGGCACACACACAGGCACACACACACACAACACACAGGCACACCCCCACCCACACACACACACACACACACACACACAAAAGCACAGCTTTGGTACTCAATTCCACTTAAATCCATTGCTGAGCAGAGAGCACAAAAGCCCAATCTAAAAACTGGCAAATATTCAGAGGTTCAGCAAATTTAATTTCAAGGTTCAAATGTTGCTTATTAACAATTCCTAAACACATAAAGTACAGTAGCATGTGGAGAGCCACGTCCACATACTTTGGTCATATATTCTACAGCATCCATTGATATTTTAGACAATAGTGTTCTTCCACCTTTGTGTTGTGCCTCCTGTTGTTTCTATACGACATGGTCTCAGGACTATAAAGACAAGATGTCCATCCACCTCTGGGATCTTTTGGATTTGGCCAGACACTGCTTTCTGTCAGAGAGCTGTAACAAACCAAAGCATGAGTTTTAGCTAACCCTAACAAGTGTTTCAGCATGCTTTCCTTATACTTTCCCCGTAACTAGATTTCTTCTTTTGCCATGATAATGATCTTTCCAAGCCTTAACTATATCATAGTTGCCATGCGCACATATTGTGAGTATTATATAATGTTATATAAATTATATATTTGCTGGCATTAAACAGAAAAAAAGTGTTGGCATTGAAGATTTTGCAGAAGGCTTTTGCAGAATCATCCGATATCCATGTGCTTGTCTAGTTGCACCTACACTGTACCGTTCATGCCTCATTCAGCCAGCTACAGTAACATCCTTTACAATCTACACTCCTCAAATTACACTAAGGCAGTCTTCACTGTTTTATTTAAATAATATACATACCCTACAGATACATAGGCCCTCATAAGCACCTCCACTATCTATCAATCATCCCATCACACAAACGCTTGCACCAGCAATTCTAAATGGACTGACTTCATATTTTAATTTAGTGTATGTGGTTTTAAAGTGTGGTTGGTCAGGGGTGGGGGTGGGTTATGAAGCAGAAGAAAAGAGAAAAAAAAAAACAGATGATTTGCGGAGGTAAGTTCAAGTGGATATCTGTCCAGGGTTAAAAGTGAAAGTAATTCATTACGGGGAGATAGTGCTTGGCGATATTCCTCATCTTGACGCTTTGCGGTGTGGCAGTTGAGAGGGGTGAGGTGAATGGGGGGTGAAATGGCCGGCAGTGGCGGGAAAGGGACTGGGGGTGAGCAACATCTACCACCCCCATTGAAAGAGGAGGAATGGCGATGAAGGGATAAGGGCCAAATTGATGGTCATATTTTACAGTGGGTCAGTGTGGAGCATGCTGTCCAACATTGTAATTACAAGTTTGGTTAGAGGAGAGAGGGAGAGAGAAGGGAAGAAGAGAGACAGTAGTCTTTGTCATGGCCGTAAATGAACAGCCAGGCTTAATTGAGTGGTAACCTCTGAAGCTGTTGTGCTAACACTGCAGAGAGATGGGGAGATGGAGGGAGAGAGGGGTAAAAAAAGAGGAGAGAAGTGCTGATAAGGCCTTTTGTGTTCGTCAGTTTGCTGCCTTATCCTTCCCCATCCTACACTACTGAAAGCATTTCACATAGACACACATTGAATACATTCACACTACACACAGAACATTTAATACAAAAACAGAATAGAAATTATAAAAAAAAACAACAAACAGATTTGAGCTTGACTGTTGTGATTGTCAACTTTGCCACATCTCGTGGCTGGAAGCTCAAGACTTTAATCTCCTTCGTCTAAAGCAATCCATCTCAATAACAAATGCAAATACCATGAAATTTGGTCACCATAGGTCCAAGAGGATGAAGCGTTCTATGACTTTGGTTATCACAATCACAAATTATCCAGTGAATTTAAAGATCCATGGTTCCCAGGCTATGCATTCTGATGACATTCACGATTCTCTGATTTTGTCTAACTTTTCATCAGTTGACACTTTCCACACACCATGTGTCCATTTTTGCAAACAGTAAAAGACACATTTGGTAACATCAGGAGGAGCAAGGTGGACCCTCTGAAACACCGGCAGTTTACTGCCTGTCAGGCTAGCTCCAAAATGCTACTTGTGGAAGATATTTAAGGATTTCTAAAACGTGTAATGTGTAATGTTTTTTAATTAACATACTGATACGAGGCAGAAAAAAGCTAGAGCTCCTAAAGGTTTATGATTTATTAAACTATAAGAAATGTAAATGTGAAGAAGAAGAAAGGAAATTTTCTAGAAAATACTAGTACATAATAGTATGATATGTTATACAATATGATAAGGATATGAATCTACAACAACAAACCATCTCCCTGTAACTTCCTGTCCCACACTAGCTCTTTCTGGCTAGCTTGACTGATAGAATGATAGAAAATAGATTTCATATTTTGGCAGAAAAAATATTCCATAAATGAACTAGAACACATGCAAACACCCTGAAGTGAACAGTTTTGTTTACCCCCAGATACCATGGTTAGATTTGTTTGGAAGTATGATCAGCCATAGTTATTCATCACTGATCATGATTCTTGACTTGACTCTTCACTCATGAAAAAGTCGTAAAACTGTTTATATATAACATGAATCCAGTGCTTTTGCAGTCCTAATTCTACTCTACCTCACATTGTAGTATAATATTGCATTGTATTATAATATGGGATATTGCAGCATTTGCACAATAATGCAGTTTAAGAATAAAAGCTGAAAATCTGCAAAGAAAGTTGGAAAGGAGGTTATAACACAGAGGATTAACGAGTCCCGGTCTTCCACAAATTAAGAATACAGTCAGTTAAAACAGCACCCTCTGATGTGTGTGCGGTTGGTTTGGTTATGGTTATTATGGAGCAGCCCCTTTGTCGTTTGCACGTGATTTAATGAAGTTAAAAACAGGACAGCTGTGTGTAATTAAATCAGAGGCTGCAGATTTATCAACTCCCTGTATGCGTGCTGCTGCCTTCAGATGGTTGCAGGGACTCAATGGACTGAAGGAGAAACCTTTCATACTGTGGACAACAGATAATAAAGAATCACTCATATTCATTTAGAGATAAACACAGAGTGATTTAACAACATTGTTGCTTTAACCATATTACATGTTTTTTTTTCATGACATCTGCTTGCTGGGGAGTGTTTAGTTAAATTAATGGATTTACTTTAACGGTTCTGTGCATTTTCTCAGTAAGTTTCTTTTGCTCTTGTTGATAATATTACCAGACTGGCAGCGTCTGTTCTGCAAAGTTTAACACACATTTTTCACTAAAATACCAACGACTGGCTTCGTTTTAAATGAACCTCCTGCCCGTCTGCACCTCTCTTCGTCCTGTCTGCTTGGCACCAAAACACCACACAGCTGGAAAAATGCATTTCAAGGTCAGAATAATACCAAGCAGTGTGAGTGCTGCTTACACTGGTCTTTGTGCTTCAGGTTTTGTCAAAGAACACTATTCCCTTTTCATGATACATTTATTTAATAGTACTGAGTTCAAAAATCTTTTTATCTCTCTGGAAACAATATATAGCATCCCTGGTAGTCACATGTATTGACTAAACCTGTAAATAAAAGAAGTGAATTTAGTTATTATTATTATATTTATTTAAATAAAGTTAAAAATTAAATTCTTTTGCAATGTTATTGTCACAGAGGCTGTTCGTGCTAAGCTGGGATGGACATGTTCATCTTGATACTGTTTCTGGTAGCTAATTGGCGAGGTAAAGCTAGCATGTATAATCCACTCGCACTTGCAAGAAGTTTGTGTCAGCTTTTTCAGTGGGTAAACAGAAGAAGTTGCTCGATGACAAAGTCCTCGACGATTCATCTGTGCTCATTTGAGCGGGAGATAAATCCAGCGGCAGTATGATGAGACTTCATCGGAGACGAGTGCAACATTGAATGCAGGGCTTTTCTTCTCTGCTACAATGATAACTCAAGCATCTTTTGATCGCTAGAGAGCGCTCCCCCCGTTGGTTGGTGTCCTAAAAAGTTACTAAGAGAAACCTCAGATACTTCCTATCTTCTCCATTTCTCTCTGTCTTTCCACTCTCCCCTTCCTATCTGTCTCTTTTCAATTCTCCTCTGCTCTAATTTTCCTTTCTCATCCCAGCCCGTGTGATTGTGGCGTCTCATCACAATTTTGGCAGACATTTCTTTTAATTTTCTTTCCTCATCTCCTGTCTTATTTTTGGCCTCACACCCCCTAAACCCTACAACCACCCACCCACTCCAGCTACACCGCCCTCTCTCTCTTTTCTCCTCTGTCTCAGTCTTTTCCAGCAATCTTTCGGCTCGTCATTTAGGACGGCTTGTTTCTTTCAATGTTCCGAGGTAATGGTGGAATATAACGGGCCTGCCGTCGGAGAGAAAGAGGGAACAATTTGTTCTTTTTGCAGTGAGCGGGGACAGTTGTGATCAAGGCTGTGATCTGCAAACGCACAGGACTGCTCTCACACACACACACACACACACACACACACACACACACACAGACGCACACACATACAAACACACACACACACACACACACAAAGCGATGATGATGAGGCCATTTCCTCCCTCATCTCCAGATCCTCATCTGACCGCTAATGAAAAACACAACAATTACCCACAACTCTTTTCACCTCAGCCTTCAGCAGTAGTAATCTAGGCACCGATATGAAGTCAGCTTGTCGTTTTGCCTCCACTGTCCCTTCCTCTCTCCCATCCGTCCATCCTCTTTCTCCTGTCCTTTTCTAAAGGGAGCCAGGCACTGGGAGTGTTCAGCAACAACGATGACTGCTGCTGGATGGTGGTAGGAATGTGACTGGAATTGGAGATATGATATAGCATTACTTACATGGGCCAGTGGGGGACTGACAAAGGCTATGTTGAGGGTAATGAACAGTGGATTAAAGGTGAGTAATAAAGTACCAAGGATTATCATTTGGTACCATGGGAGCATCATGAAGCCCTCATTTTGCTAGTCCTTGCGTGCTTGTCTGTGTGTGTGTGTGCGCGCATTCCCACTTTGTAAACCTCAGCTTTAGTCCAGCATCACATTTATTTGTTATCATTATCATCATTGTTTCTAATAAATGAATAAATCATTTTAAATTTGACGACAATTTAAGTGAAAATTAGTTGATTCCTAGCTTCACTGTCAATGCAACAAAATAACTTTAAACATTTGGAATGTAATGACTGCTGTACACTTTTTTTCTGTGCTGCGTGCATGATTACATGCATGCATATTTGATGAGGCAATTCGCCGGCGTGCAGTCCACATGACAGTGCATCATCTCCTGACACTTTTCTACCTCTCTGCACCAGGTGACAGCAAGGTGTCAGTTATGATGGCACTTTAATTAATTTTGTTTGTCCTGTTCACTGATAGTCATGGACCACTGGGTATCCATGTTCCTGCTGCTGGGACTGATGCTGAGCAGTGAGATAGTGGATGTGTGTGTGTGTGTGTGTGTGTGTGTGTGGAAGTAGACAACTCAGTATAGTTTGAGCCAATAGTAAATTCTTTGACTCTATTTTTAGTTGTTTATAATAAGCATCAGATGTTAAAGGGATATCTTCTTCACCTGTGTTCCCTCACCTGATTTAAATCCACTTTTTCCACTCAGTCTCGGCCAGATTGTCTTTAGCAGCATGCAAATCTCTCTTGGTCATTTTCCGGATTGCTTCCTTGGTTTCAACCCTGCCTGTTCCTGACCTGTCCCCTTGTCTGTCTCCAGTTTGCTTGGATTCCCTCTGATAGAAAGTCGGAGTGTTTTGGCTAGCTCAGGTTGTGGACTTCCTTCCTGTGTACCTGCTGTGGATTTTTACAACCCTGTTTGGTCAATAAACTGTTGAACTGTTCCAACGCTAGTCTCAGTCTGTGCTGTTCTTGGGTCCAACCTCACACCCATTACAGGTCCAGTGTGGAGGTCTTTCCGCTAATTCCACTGGTTAAATTTAAATGTAAAAAAGTGCAAGTGCAGCAAAACACCTATAGTTCCAGTGTGCGGTCATATGCACTGTCAAATCCACCACAAATTCAGCAAAGTCAAATTTCAAATTCATTTTAGAAAAAAGGCAAAGAGAAGAGAGACGTGCAAAATGTGGGATGTTAACGCACCAGAAGCACATGGAATATGTAAAAAATAAAAATAATTATGTGACTCTGTTGACCAACAGCAGTAAATAATGTGGTGGGGGAAGTGAAAACTAAAAATGTAGACAGTTCAGCCAATAAACCTGTGCACACTGTAGTCATCAAAGCCAATTCAACACCTGCTTTTAGTTTCAGACTGAGCATTCTTCCCGTGCGAACATGCCAATTTTGATTTCACCACCATTACAGTTTCACCTTCAGAGTACCGAACAGGGAGTCTTTATCATTCTGTGACAAAATATTACAGCTTAATAGGGGAACCGGCTGCAAGTATAGTGATTTTAGCTGTCAACTCGACCACCTACCCAACACCGTACACAGAAGCCTGAGATTTTAACATGCAGGCCTCAACTTCACACTGAACTGTGCCTCATACAGTACATGTTCGTCAGATGGCTAAAATATATCAAATATTTTGGCATGTGTGTTATATTCCTTTCTAATGATGTATAAAAAGTGACTCAACATTGGTATGGAACTGTTCATAAACCAGGTAATGGTCATTCATTGCAGGTGTTACTGTTATTGACAAATACATTTATTAAAACTACATGTTTTCATTTAAACCTTTTAAAACATCATTATATTGTGTTGAGTTTGCATATCACGATTTCTTATGAATACTAAACAGGGTGTTGAAACAGTGTTACCATGGAGGTCTCCACACACTCTAGAATGAGACTTGTCCTTCAGAAAGCGGTCAGACTACTCTGGAAAAACAGAGGCAGGGAAGCGGATCCACATGCTTTAGCGCCACTTTGATTATTCATAGAAAATGCAGACTAGGGACTATGGGAGTGAAATGTGGGTGGTTGAAGGAACAGGGAAAGAGGAAGGGGAGGGAAAGGGGCATTGGTGTAAATAAATAAACAAACATATAAATAAATAAATAAATAATAAACAATCATAGCACCCCTCGCTGCACACTGCAAGGAACCAATCGGCACCCTAGCTGAACACCCTGGAAATTGTGTGTAATGAGTAGGAAAAGATTAGAGGGAGCTCTTGGTAGGCCATAAATTGACATTAGTAAAAGAAAACTCTTTTACTAGGCAGGCCCTGCAGTCTCATTTAGACAACAGAGGACGGGGGAGGGAGATGAGGGGGGGGCAGCAAACACTGAGACAGGGAATGAAGTGTGTGAGGACGCCAAGATTATAGCTGGTGTGCAGCCTTGCTGTCGTGCGCTGTAAGAGTGCTGAATTTGAAGTGCAGAGTGTTTTTTTTTTCACTTCACATATAGTCACATGACATTCAAGGTAAAAATATACTTATTCAGGCTTTATGTTGTAATATGACAGGGTCACTCTAAGAGACAATGTGAGAATCATCACGAGAAAATGTTGTTGCTCCATGGAGCCGTTCAGCCTCTTTTAGCTTATTGTTTTGGTTTTTCTGTCCTTATTACCTGCTCAGCACTAAACAGCAGACCAGACGAGCTGGTGAACATGTCGACTGGCAAGGTAGTGCATTGGCCAATAAAATACATGCAGGTAGAACACATTTGCCCTGTAATCAGTCATCATAGCAGCACATAAAATAACTTTTTTTTGATAACTGTCTATTTTTACAAATGCCTCTGCAGCTTTTAAACTCATGGATCTGTGACACAAGAGACGGAAAAGAGGATAAGACCTGTGCAACACAGCACTGTATTCAGTCTAAATCACACTAACAGCTCCCTTCACTGCCCTGTGTCCAATATGTCCAGGACAAAAATCTTGAAATGGATGTAAGTTGCAGTTTCTGTCTTCATCCATCCCACCCAACCATCTCCTCACACTGTCTTATATGAGCTGCACATGGAGCCAGTGCAGTGGACAGAGTGAGGTGGGCTTGTGGAGGTAGAACAGCAGAAGCACAGGGGCTACGGAGAGGAGAGAACAGAAGATGGAGACACCTCAGTGGTGAACGTGGCTGCCTTAATGGCAAGCGTGGTTATAAGAACCTGATCACAGGAATATTAGTTGATGTTCAAGTTCAGATGTTCAATTGGCACATACAGTATAAGCATACAGGTACAATCACAGTGAAATGTTTTTCTGTAAAGTCCTTCAGTTTGTTCAATTAAAAAAGTGTAAAATAAAATTAAAAGCAATAAAAAAGCAAAATAAATATGGTTATTATGACAGTAATGTGAATAAACTAGTTAATCTAACTACTACTACAACTACTACTACTGCAGCATTTTGACTCCCAGACTTTAACTTGCTCAGATTTGGTCATTCAGAGTGTGCACAGGGTGTTTTTTTTGGAAAAATCAACCAGATTCCCTGTGCTGTTTCTGTGTCTGACGATCGTCTTGAACAGACGCAGTGCAGCAGAAACACGTCGTAGCCATGCCTGCTGGAGTTTAGGGGTTAATCTTGGTGAGCAGAGATATTTGTATTGTATGAAGTAACACCAAATACAATACGATTTAAATTTGTTAGATGTATGTGCGTATAGTCACTCAGACTGGACCAACACACACAGACACACAGTCAGCTCGGATGAGCATGTTTCATTCTGTTTGTATGTGTGTTTATGTTTGTGTTGCACTCGCCACCCCAACTGAGCAATTCTTGTAACTATGCAGTTGGAATAATAACAGCCTCACTGGCTAATAACTATAATGGCGCCGCCGATTACCCCGGCACAAAAAAAGAACGATGGGTGGGAGAGAGGGGAGTATGGATATTGCTGGACAACAAAAGATTGCATAATTTAGTCTCTTTTTTTCTCTCTTCATCCATCCCATCCATCCGTCCCCTCACACTTTCTTATATCCCATCCCTCCATTTCTTTACTTTTTTCCCATCTTCCCACATTATGTACCTTCTGTCTTCCTCCACCTCCCAGCCTCCCCCCTCACCCTGTAACCTCCCACCTCCTCCCACCCCCTTCTCTCTTTCTGGCTAATTTAAAATTTGTCAGACGCTCGCGTCTTCTGGATGGCTGGCCTTTGATATTTTGCGAGCTCCATTTGGCACAAACAAGCCTGCGGCCCTGGTGCATCCTGCTGACTGCTGCACTAGTGGCAGGCCCCCACCATTTATCTTAGCCCCGGCCACCCAATGCTTACTCATTACAGGAGCCTCGGCACCAGCTTAACCCCCACCTTTCTGCTGCCGACTGCACACATGCAAACACACTTAAAAACAGCCAAATAGAGTGTGTGTGTGCACATGCATAAACATAAGCAAATGCATATCAGCAAACACATTTATACCCCATGGACACATGGGTAGGAGCATGCAGACGCAGAGACACGTGCTTGCAAATTCAAACACACACACACACACACACACACACACACACACACACACACACACACACACACACACACACACACACACACACACACACACACACACACACACACATATCCTGGGATCATTGCTCATATTCTCAGTGGCTTTCCCCCCACAGAGGTAAATGCCTACATTTCTCCATACAGTATGAGACCATCTCTGTATGTTTTATAGTCGAGGTTAAATGCTCCATCATTTCAGCTCCCCACTGGCTCTCAAAGTGTTTCTCTACATGTTAAAGAGACTGCGTTCCAGCGTTTTGGCTTTCCTGCGCCTATCTGTTGAAGTATGTTTGCTAACCTGACCGTTGCATTTTCCCTGTTAAGCGCTGATGACTCAACCAGCCACCCATGGGAGAAATGTGTCAATCAGCATGCTCGCAGATATCAATCGTGCTCCGATTAGGCCTTTTCTTTCCTCTCAGCTCATATTCAGTGCATACTCACTCACTTCCAAGTGGCAGTTTGTTGTTTCTAATTGAGCAGGAGCCCATGTCGCCTCACTCCTGAATTCCAAATGGAGTTCTTAACCTAGGCGGGTGGCAATAAGTAAAGATAGGGATCATTTGACTCAGTCTTTCAGATCACTGCTACTCTGTTTGGCTTGGTGGTGGCAGGTGAGGGTAACGGCTAGTTGGCTGGAGTGCATGAATGCAAACAAGTTTATCACACACACGTTAACGCAGACATGCTGCTTATGAGGCCTTACACTACTCAAGACCACAGCCTGCTCTCATGGGAATGCTCAATAAAGTATGGAATGTGCGCTGAATACCAAAGTTAGAAAAAAACAAGAATATATTGAGCAGCAACATGTAAACCTGTAACATTATTAGTATTAGTATTATTATCATTATTATTATTATTATTATTATAGTCTAGATCTGCTTTATATGGAGAGTGTCAGAAGTTAACTGTTATGATTTGGTGCTATATATATATATATATATATATATATATATATATATATATATATATATATATATATATATATATATATCCAGTCCTCTTCATCACCTTGACGCTGCATGTAGAGGAGCACTCAGCACTGAATACACACACTTCCTTTCTGTATGTTTCGTTTCAGCTGCTTGGCTGTTCATCTTTTGGTCATCTGTCTTTGCTATTTCACCTTTTGAAAAACAATGCCAGTCTTTCCTAATTGTCTCTTTGTTGCAATACATTTTGGTCATTTCGGTTTATTAGTGCCAATTTACAGCTATGCTAATTCTTTTGCTGTACTCTCCCACCAACAACTCTGCCATGGGAGAACTATGGTGGTAAAAACATCTTTGAAGCTCAGTGTGGTTCCTCCCGGGTGAGTGCTCAGTGTCTTCTTTTGTCTTTGTACGGCCAAAAACATGTGAGTGTGTCTAAATGTGTTTGTGCGTGTGTTTTGAAACAGTCTAGACATCCATCCAACATCACAACCTTCACCTCACATCAAATCCATTGTTGGCAACTATTGATTTGTCTCAACTTGTTTCTGGCACATGTAGATATCACACACACACACACACACACACACACACACACACACACACACACACACACACACACACACACACACACACACACACACACACACACCTGTTTGTATTGTGCATCCTTTCAGGAAGAGAGGGCAATTTTTACAGCAGTGAAGCTTTAAGTGGAGCAGAAAATAGACATTGACCTATCTGTTAATATCAGTTTAATCGCAGCCCTCTCTGTCAGGAGCTGCTGTGGACAGCATGTGTGAGGAGCACACTCTTTCTATGGTTAACTGTCTGTGCACACATACATGGTACATGTTTCTGAAACCACTGGGATTAAATCAAAAATGTGACCATTTTTGAGCAGTGCGTACTTCACTTAACTTTGATTCTGCAGACTTTTCTTTGTGTGCAGTAAGAGACTTTTTCTCTGGTGTTCCTGCAGTGGACCGGCTTGTTTTAGGTTAGTTTATTGTGTGTGTTGTGTGCATGTGGTATGTTCTTCCTCTTAGTTTAGCATGCTCAAGTGCACCTCAGCAGTGCCTAGGAGGTGAACTGGCACCAGTCCACCTTTCATATTTTTGGTCCACCAGCCACCCTCCGGTTCCCAAGCCAAGTCACCATAGACTGAGCTACTGCCGCCTTGAAATCTAAACAACGTTTTTTGGGAAAGGTTCCGCAAAAAATGTAATCAGGTGGTTAAGTTCAAGGTTCAGGTTTATTTGCACACAGGGTCAACAACACAATGAAATTTGTTGGACAAGAGGAACTGGTCAGCTCAGTGTAACAGTATCTTTAGTCTCATCTTTAGTATGCTTTGCCATAATACTAACATAGTTCAAACTGTATAGAATTCTTCAGATTGTTCACATGCACAGAAATATTTGCAGATACACACACGTGCTATTGAAATATTTATTTATTTATTTATTTTTCACCAAACAAGTCAGTGCAAAATATGCACAGCAGATATATTTATATTGGAGTGAACAAAAATATGCTCGCAAAACAGTAAGCTGAAAAATACAATTGCAGAAAAAATGTGAAGAAAAAATAAAAAAAATAAAAAATTAAGAGGAAAGCAAAAATAATTAGACAACACTGCTCTACCCCAACTCTCACTCTTCCTCCCCCTCTCATTCTCCCCCTCCCTTTTCCTCTCTCAGCAATGTCTTCCAAAGATGCTCACCTGGTCTTTTATTGCTTACTTCCTGATTGAAGTGTTAACAATTACATAACACCATGGTTGGGCAGGTGGCACATATAGTGGCCAATGATCTCATGTAGTGTCATTTTAAATGGCGTGTTCAAATTGCAGCCACTTCAAATTGCAAAATGTGTGTAAAGCAGAAAATGTGTTTCAAGTTTTGTAGATTTGAGATGAGGTTTTGCTCCCTGTGTGTCACTTTAAATATTTGTGCTATCCATGTCATTTCAGTGTGTTAGCAACTGGACAAAACTGTAATACATATACACAGGTATTAGTAGTAGAGTAAAGTAATTGGAGACAGGTTATAGTGACTGGTGTCTTATAAAAGTATTGCACAAATAGTATATAAAGTCTGGTTAAAGAAAGAGACTGTAACCCCAAAATTCCAGTCGCTGCATCAATACGCGGCCGTTCTAGTCAATGTTTCAAACCCCACCGGCTCCACTGCAGTCTGGGTCAGAAGCATCCCAGAAGCGGGCCTCCACTTGGGTGTTCTATTTTTGACTGATGTCACATGCAGCCTGCATCAGTTTAACACAGAGCACCTCAAGCTGGCGGAAGCCAGACACAGAAACAGCATAGAGAATCCGGTGGATTTACAAAATAAAATACCCCGTGCAAACTGGCGGTCGTAAAAACAGACCAATGCAAAAGAAATTAAATACGTAGCATATTTACACATGTAGAAGCATGTTTAGAAGCACATAAAGAAAGTGGGTTTTGAAGTCGCGTAGAGGACGAACCAAAACAGTGTTGCAGTTGCGATGTGCCAAGTCGTGCCTGGTGGGGTTTCGGGGTAAAGCTGTCAGAACACTTCTACCGAACTGCTCGCTGAATACTCAGACAGTTCCACACCTTTTTTAACCTTTTGGGTTAGGTAGGGATGTTAGCTAGGGTTTGAACTTATTTCTCTAGCTCTCTGTTTTCAAGTGTTACACAATTGTTTCACTTTTAATTTGTTAAATTGATTGCAATATCTTCCAGGATGAACTGTCATTAAATTGCTGTAATCCTCCATTTACAAAATATGGTAGAAATTGAATATAATGTATAATTCCTGTACTCACTCTCATCACATGTTCATGAAGTTTGACTAAGCTGAAAAAACAACACGTTTTATTTCCTGTGCCAGTGAGAGGCACAGATACACTCACTTAGCCTATGCACTGTTCCAGACTGCAGCACTCATCCATATTCGTTTACAGCAGACACCCTGGCTAATTTGACCCGGACTTCGCATCTCAATATCCATTCAAAGATACTTTTCCAGGAAGGATTGAGTGTCTATAAAAGTGATGCATGTCCCACCATATCGCAAAACGACCACAAGCCTGCTGCCCTGATGACATTCAGAAATGACTGCTAGACACAGGTACACATGCAAAAGTTTGCACATGTGCGCGCGCTCACCACACACACGCGCACACACGGCACACATAACTGTGGCTCCCTCAGCCCCTCCCATCAGAGAAGTGAAGCCTTTTAATTATCTGCTGATTACCTGTTAGATCACCTTAGCTAATGGAGAGCAGCTCCCCAGGGAGCCATCCAATCTAACTCTCATCACACACAATGGGCTCCTCTTCACTGGAGAGAGCAGACTGTGCCTGTGTGCGTGTGTGTGTGTGTGTAGTGAATGTATGTGTGTGAAAAAAAAAGTGGGATAGAAAGAGAGAGAGTCCCTTTGAGGCAGATGCTGAGATTAGTACTGAAAATAGCCGTCTATTTATTCTTTCATACACTAAATTACTATCTCTCTCTCTCTCTCTCTCTCTCTCTCTCTCTCTCTCTCTCTCTCTCTCTCTCTCTCTCTCTCTCACACACACACACACACACACACACACACACACACACACACACACACACACTGTGGGGAACTTGTTTTCTGATTTTTTGTGGCAGGCTTCCATTTTCATCAGAGTTGGAGTTCAGATCATTGCAGATTATTCCTCAGCCTGCTTCCATGCAGCAGAGAACCTGCACTGAATTCAACACTTTACCTTCTGTGTTTATTGCTTTGTGCCTTTATTCTCTAACTGTATGTTAAAACACTGTATCTGAAGTAAATGAAATGTCAAATGCTGTGCTGTAATAGTAACAGGGCTGTTTCCCCAAATCTGCACTTCAGGAAAAAGAAAGGGATTTTTGTAGAGTGCAATAAATAAAATAAAATAAAAGGGAGGACTAAAGTCCTGCTGGAATTTAACAGAGGCAACATAACTAGAAAATTTCGAAAGAAATTTTGGGTGTGCGTGACTCTGGCCCCGTCTTCCCCATGAATTATTACTGACACTGCTCAGAAAATTCAGTACTGAGAAAGAAATTTGTGAGTGACGAGTGGGCTGTTGCTGGGGGTCTGTGTCCAAAAAGCACACCTCAAATAGTCATTTTTAACATGTTTAGACACAGGAGCAGCTAGCACTTACGTGCTAACAATTAACATTAGCATGTTAGCATTAGCATGTTAACACTGATGCGCTAGCAGTTAGCATTAGCATGTTAACATTAACATGCTAGCATTAGCATGTTAACATTACCATGTTAACATTACCATGTTAACATTACCATGTTAACGCTGATGCGCTAGCAGTTAACATTAGCATGTTAACATTAACATGTTAGCATTATCATGTTGGCATTAGCATGTTAACGCTGATGCACTAGCAGTTAGCATTAGCATGTTAACATTAGCATGTCAGCGTTAGCATATTAACATGATCATGTTAGCATTAGCATGTTAACACTGATACGCTAGCAATTAACATTAGCATGTTGGCATTACCATGTTAACATTAGCATGTATTTAATTCCTAGTGGCTAATGCTAATTATCATTAGCATGTTAACGCGCTAGCTGCTCTTCTGTCTCTGTCTGCCATTTTACAGAGACAGGTTCAAATTAAGTGCCTAGAACTACTAAAATGGCTGTCGCTCAGCTTCTGCTGGCCCCTCCCCCCTCTCCTCCTTCAAGCAGACTGAGGTTGCCAAGCAACCAGGACCTAATCAGCAGCAGCTAATCTGCACCCGTTAAAATTAACATGAGCATGTTAACATTAGCATGTTATTGCTGATGTGGTGACGTGTTAGCAATTAATATTAGCATGTTGACATTAGCATGTTAGTAATTAAGATGTATTTAATTCCTAGTGGCTAATGTTAATTAGCACTAATTTTAGCATTGGTCGCTAATGTTAGCAAATATCATGTCTTTAATGCTCTGCTGTCTCTGTCTGCCATTTTACACAGACATGTTCAAATTAAGTGCCAAGAACTACTGAAATGGCTGCCGCTCGGCTTCTGCTGGCCCCTCCGCCCTCTTCTCCTTTGAGCAGGCTGAGGTTGCCAAGCAACCAGGACCCACTGTAATCAGGGGAGCACCTGTTAGAATGTCACTTAGAGACTGAGAGAAAATGCTGAGACCTTCCCTCGAAGAGGGAGAGAGAGTAATTTTATTTCTGTAATACAAAATTTGTGGAAGTAGGTGAGAGCTGTTAAGAAGAGTTTTAAGTCTTTTATTTTAAAGGCACTCTTATTTGGGAGGGAGTCTTTTTGTGTCTGTGTGTGTGCGTGTGTCTGTGTGTATGTGCGCGCACTATTGCTCTGCTGTCTCTGTCTGCCATTTTACACAGACAAGTTCAAATTAAGTGCCAAGAACTACTAAAATGGCCGCCGCTCAGCTTCTGCTGCCCCCCCCCCCCCCCCCTTTTTTCCTTCGAGCAGGCTGAGGTTGCCAAGCAACGAGGACCAACTGTAATCAGGGGAGCACCTTATAGAATGTCACTTAGAAACTGAGAGAAAATGCTGAGACCTCCTCTCGAACAGGAAGGATTTCTGGCCAAAACCGTAATTCCAATCATTGAACTGGCTTAACCACAAGCAAGATGAGACCTTCCTGATCGTTTTACATACTTGTTTGGTGCCGATAAATAAAGAAATGTGCCCGTAGGAGCAAGAGAGAGAAACGTTACTTCTGCCTTCCTCCAGAAAATTTCCCTCTTTTTTAACATGGGAGTCTATGAGGCTGAGGATAGGAGTTGCTGCCGCATATTTGCGTGTCATGCCAAAACTATATGTCTGACAGCTTTAGCAGGCAACTGTGAGTGAGACGACAAATTTTACTACGTTTCTATGTATAAATCGTGTCTGCAGTGGCTCATTTGAGGCCACGGTAGTCGAATACGTTTTATTTTTTCACTGATCGTGCTCAGTCAAGCTCTGGAAAGTTCTCGCAATACACACCCATTCATTTTTTGGCTTCGTTTTTGGTGATTTTTGGCAAAACTGTTTGCTGAAACACATGCCCCAGCCGAGCCGAGCCACACGTTTTGATGCCCGTTTTGTGTGTGTGTGACAAAAACTCTGGGAGGAGTAGCGCCATGCACGCACACACAATAATAAGCGCGGTGGATAACATATAGTGTGCGCCTTGCACGCACACTCAAAAAAGAGCATGGTTATCATCATCAGGGGTCTGAGAAGAACTCCAGTTAGGGTTCCTCTCCACAGGAAAAAGGAGAAAGTCACTGTATGAGGTCTGTTCTAAGAAGAACTGATAATAGATGAACCAAGAGGATCCCTTCAGTATTCAAATATCGCTAAACTTGCTTGTTTTTGCCACTGATGGGCTATGGTTGTCTGTGAGAACATTATGGAAAGGATCTCCACAGAGACAGAGTTATCGCTTACCAGACTCCACTGACAAAACTGTGATTTTACTGTACCTCATCATCAGAACATCATAACTTTAGTCAGTGTGGACTGAATCAGAAGTCATCTTTGTTACTCTTTGTCGAAATATCTGCTCTGGTTTGGCTGAAATGAACTCTTAATTCACTGACATGATTTATGATGATTTATGAGCACTAACATGTGCTCATGGCCCGCTCTGCAAACAAAGCACAGAGAGGCTGTGATAGCCGCACAGGCCAAAGGAGTGTGACAGTTTCTCCTCACTGCATGACTATATCTTTACATAACTAGCAGTTACATGTTGCTTTATTAATCTTTAAATCCCATGTATATAATTCATAAACAAATCTTTATTGTTAATTCTTCAACCTGAATGAAGTATAGTGGATCAGTATTATCGCTAACTAACATTAATTTGCATACATATCAATGCTGAGAAGGTGAGAACTTACTGGTGCAGTAAACATATCAATAGAAAAGTTATTCGGGCCAGAACCAATGACAGCAGTAAATATGTTTAAAGTTACCTTGTGTGGACAGTAGACATCCACTCTTGATTACTAGCAGCTGGGTCTGTTGAGTCAGTGTCTGACAGAAGGACCAGAGATGGAAGATAAACTGGTGAAAGAGGAGGTGACATGCAGCACCTTGACGTGTGTTTTTATGAAGCATGTTATTAGTACCTGTGTCCATTGTTCCTGGCCAGTTCTCAGATGTGTTTCATTGCGGTCACACAAACACGGCCACACAAATGAACACATTGTGAGTAACAGTGGGAAATGGGTAGAAATTAAAATGAAATGTAGTTTTGCATTCCTTCTGAAGCCAGTTTTCGATGATTATTTTCCTATAAAAGAACAAATAGATCATCAGATTCATTAAGATCAATGTGTGCAGCTGATCGTGTGCATGTCTATGACTTTAACCCCTATTCACCAGCTGTATTAGAGTGATTACCAGCATATAAAGCTTACAGTCCATGTAAACCTCTCCCCCAACATGAGCTGAGTACCCCCTGCTGTTTATTCTCAATTGACTGGGTCAGCCTCTACCTTCAGGAAGGAGATACGGAGCAGGATGGCACTGAGAGAATGTGCCAAGATGCTCCTCTGGCATCACTTCATTGCATTGACATCTCCTTTAGGTAGCATCGCTCCCTCTTGTTTCGTCTTGCAATCATACTTGTGGTAAAGCACCTCTCCTTTCACCAAAAATTAAAAAAAAGAGGAGGACAAAACAGCAACTAAATGAGGATGTAACTATAAAGCCACAATTCCCTGACATCCTAATCCAGACCCCGGGCCAAGTGAGTCAAATTGAACTAGTCTGGAAAAAAAAAAAAAAGTCAGGGTCTGGCACCCAGGGCTATAGGTTACAGTGTATCGCCCCCGGCCAGGGACAGAATGAAAGACTCCTTTCCGCCATGTTCCCTCATCAGGGATAGCCTGGCCTGCCATCAGAGTAATGGTGCTACAAACACAGCGGCATGCCGAGATGAGAGAGAAGGTTTCCCAAAGACGCCTGACTGCAGCATCAAACAGGAAAGACACACGGGACGAGAGATAGAGGAGGAAGAGAGAGAGCGAGTGAGAGAGGGAGGGAGGGAGAGAGAAGCCCTGGAGTGGTGCCAAGTTCCCAAGGTAGTGTACAAGTATCTTTAGAAGCCGGGCGTCTTGTTAGCTAATACATTACACCAATCACGGCCGGCTATCTTAAGCTACAATTAATCTGTGCGCTGGCACAGGCTGATAGGACAGCAACATGCTGTTTCTTAATTAAAAGCAAACGGATTAAAAATGATTAATAACGGTATTAAATATTCTCATGGACTACAAGCGCAGGGAAATCGGGGGGCTTTCTTATGCGGGCTTAAAACGAAGAAGTCATTAACGGCGGGCCCAATCTCCCTAAGCCAGGGCTTTACTTTGTTTGGGATCACAAGTTGCTTACTTCATGAATATGCATTTTGCCCCTATCAAGTCGAGACCAAAAGGCAAAATCGTGGTGTGGCTGTGGTGTGGTATTTTTCCCCTCAGTGGCTATGAAACTTTGAGTTTTTGATTTGTGACATTTCGTGGTCTGCCTTTGTAGCTGAGGCCTCTGTGTTAACTGCTTCCTGGCCACAGGCTGCAAGTCTCTGACAACAAATGCATGTTTCCCCCTGACTGCTGCTACAAAAAAAACACACATAGTAAGCTTTCCTTTTAAATGAAAAGGCAGCGGTGACATATGTAAGTTGAAAATGTGTCTTGGTCTCAGATATAATGTCGTTCATAGTGGATGATTCAGCAAAACCCTAGATTACGTCTGAGGCACTCACATTTCATTTAATGTCAAAGTTTTTTCTTTTTTTTTCCATATACAACATCTGCATATGGAATGTCATTTAAGTCAATATTAAATCAAAAATGTCTAAATAAATATGACGATCAATATATAAATTGTTCTTAAATATAAATACATATGTCAATATAATTAAATAATATTGTTTTTTTAATTTTATTTTTTGGGATTTTTTTAATTTATTTCAGGGAACATTTATTTTCCAGCTCTTTTAATTTCCACCTATATAATGGTGCATGGTTATCTCACAGATTCAGACCAAAAGCAGCAACACAGAGACCAGTTTGATGGCAGGGAATACAGAGAATACAGCATTACGGTGGTTTTCTTGCCCAGTTTGTCTCTGTGATATAACTACACTGCATTCATTTGAATATAGATGGAAATAGATAGAAATTTAAAATGAGTCTTAAAGTCCTTGAAAACATATGTATTGAACTATACTCACTCATTTGTATATGTACAGTATATTAATCATATTGTATTATATTTTCATGATTCACTTAAATAGCATGTCATGTATTCACATAGCAGCTAGTATGATTAAAGATTGCAGTTATGGAAAATAAACTATGATGCTTTGGTAAACAGTTTTAAAGGTTAGGATTGGATTAAGAAGGAAACATGAGCAGTTTAGTTGCGTCTGCTGTCCTGTGTAGTGAACGTTGGATGCACTCACACATTTCCACACCATAAAGGACACTCCGCACCCTCCGGTGGTTCTGAACGTAAACAGGATTCTCGGAAATGTGTCCAATATGAATCTAATTTCTTAGAAGTACTGGGCTGTGGGGTGGTCGGTAGCGTAGTGGTTTGTGCAGGTGCCTCCTGTGTGCATAGGCTACGTTCCTTGCTGCAGGTTCGAATCCCGATCGGATGGCCCTTTGCTGTGTGTCATTCCCCCTCTCTCTGCTTACTGTCTCTTTTCAGCTGCCCTATCAATAAAAGGCCCAAAAAATATACTTACACTAAAAGTAAAAAAAAGTACTAAAACTATAGAGATGAGTCATTTGCCTTTTTTCTGTCATACTGTATGATACAGAAAACACTGAAGCAGTTACCACCAGGCAGTGCTAGTATACACTCTATGAAAAGACTGGAGATGTCTGCTGAAAGAGAGGAGAAGGAGACAGAGATGCAGAGCGATATGGACCATGTGTGTCTGTCTGTCTGTTATCATGGGGAATTTAGGATCTCTGCCCAAATAGACAGAGGAGCAAACAGCACTAACCAGGCCACAGAGGAAGTATGGAGCATCACGGAGACGTGGCTGACTGAACTCACTGAAGACTCACTGCTAACTCCGGACGGCTTTCAACTTATGACAGCGGACCGAGGAGGAGACAGAGAGAGAGGGAATGAAACATGGACCACAGGCCGGATGTTGGAACCAGATCAATGCAGGAAAGACTCAGCCTTTCAGATGTGGGGAGCCCATTCTACCAGCTCAGCCACCAGGAAGCCAACATTTATGTATTTATTTATTTATAAGTATTTAATTATCCAGTTTGTATATTATGAGCCGTAAGAAGTGAATTTCCCCAATGTTGGATCAATAAAGTCTATCCTACTTTATCTTATCTGATATCTACAGTACAGACACAGGTCCTCTTCCACAGTGTCCACCGTGTTGAACATCCATGTTTCTACAGTAGCCTAGAAGACACAAACTAAACACTGGCTCGATATAGCACCTGTAGCAGGTCTCTCTGTGGCCTCACAGCACAATCACAGGCACAACAGTCCTATCAAATAACGCTTTCTTTATTCACACATTCTCCAGACACAAATCTCCTCCAGGTACAACAGTTCATCAACAAATGTTCAGCTCATATCAACAGGGCTCACCGCCTAGCTTCTGTCCCTTGTGGTCCAGTGTGCTACTGCATTTGAAAAGGACACAGTGATAAGACAGTGATGCATAAATATAGCAGAGTGAATGAATTCAAGGAGAAAACATCAACAGCTGATTAAGATGATTTTCAGTTCCTATTCTCTTCATTTGAATCATTTTAACAGTCACACATTAGTAAGTGAACGCATCAGTGTCCTGTATGTTGCTGATTGGACCAGGTACATTCAGTTCGGTACAAAATTAGACCTATAGACACTGTTGTCAATAAGGCTGTTTATAACTATTTCCAATAGACGCGGCGCAAATGAATTTGGTTAGGGTTAATAAACATTTATTCACTTACTTTACAGGAAACTCCATTAAGTGATGTTTTTGTTTGGGAGTGATACATGTCCTGTGCCACTCTAATCAAAATGACACCTGAAAATCATTTCATAATTTTAATCCCAGCCATTTACAGGAGTCAGGAAAGCCCCCTTTCCTCCAACAAGAAGCTGAGAATAGCATCAATGTGAGCCTGTGACTACAATTATTGCTTCTAAATTCAGCATTGCTGTAATCAGGCCCTCTGGTTCTGTGTAATTTAAATACTTATGGCTTGTGTCCAATGGCTTCTGTGCCAAGCCCAAGTGTTAGTTGTAATTGACCATACAAGCCTTTTCTCCCCTTTTCTCTGCTAATTTCATAAGTGCTATTTTTAAAATGTCAATTATAAAGCAGATTAATGTATCTTAATGTGAGATTAGATGCATTTTGGCAGGAATCACAGGGCAATCACATTGGTTTGATTACATTTCTTCCCCTATTATTGAGTATAAAAGGGCTTTCTGCTCCAGTTTTACATAGCTGGAGCTGAGAGGGCACACTGATGGATTCTGAACGTTATTCTACCAAACATGCTGCTATGGTTCCTCTTTTGATTACAGCATTTTAGAGAAGTTTTTCTTTGCACGACATATACTCCTACACACTCACACATAGCTTTGTAACAGCTCTGAATGTGAAACAAGGTGTTTATGTTGTCATTCCGGTGAGAGCTGAACTTATTCTGCAGCTGAGGCCGAATAGAAAGAGGTAGCCGGCATCCAGGACACTATTCTGTTTAGAAACCAATTACTTCAACGCTCCTCAAATTGATTTCATTTGCTTCTGCTGCCAGGCTCTCTCTTTTTTCTCCTCCTCTTTCTTTTTAACATTTCAAACTCTCACACCTCTCCTCTTTGTCTTCTTTTGTCCCCGTTTGCTCTTTCCTTCTCACCTTATTTCTGTGTTTTGGTGTAGTACAGGCATGGTGGCTATCAGCCTCATGTTTACTGCTGCAGTGCATATGTAACTGCTTGTGCATGTATACATTTGTTGTGTATGTATGTTGCCTCTGGATCAGTTCGCCCCTGTGTGAAGCCTTTGTTGTGTATCAGAGCAAAAACAAACATAAACACTTGGTATGTTATGGAATTACTGTTGACTGGCAGTTTAGTTCCTTAATATCAAAGAAAAACGATGGTTTATTACAACGCAGGTTACACTTGTGTTTCTAAACGTCCTGTTATGAAAATCTAAAGGTGAAGGAGTATGCATCAAAGAATGAGTCTGTTCAGATGACACATTGCGCGTGTCAACTTATAGGAAAGTAAGATGACAATAAAGACATTTTTTGTGTTGTGATGTTCAGGTCACATCTTGGCCTCTAAAAAACAATGTCAGAAACACGTGCTTATGTAAAGATAAAGAATGAAATATTTTATATACATTTTATATAATTTAATCACATTTGTATCAGCCTCAAAATCCAATGTTGGTCAATAGGTTATTGTTACTGTTACTGTCTCTGTCCTAAATAACATATTTTAATATCTTTTCATTTTATGTAATAACAAGGTTGTAAGTTTGGACTCCTCCTTGTCTTCACTTCATTTTATGAGGGGATACAAAGTACAGGAGTAAAACAATGAATAATGACATAAATAATGGCATTTATTTTTAAACCAATACAGATGTTTGAAATTGTTAGAAATAGTTCTAAGAAAAAAAGCAGAATCCTTGTGGCGTCGGTTATCATGACACATGAACTTCATAACTTTAAATGCAATTTTTAGTCATAGCGAGGTAGAACACGAGAATTGCGATAAATTAGGGAATGGAGGCATAAAATGAATTTTATTTTTCTTAAATTGTGGCCTTTATTCATCACAAAGAAACATGTTATTGAGGAAACAATACAATGTAACATCGCACAAACACACACACATGACGTGTCAATGGGCCAGTCTGTTAGATGGTGATGTGGATTGATTGAGGAGGCTGAGCTGAACACCTCGGAGACTAAACAGTCTGAGAGAGAGATGGAGCTTAATTGATGATCAAACACCCACCAGGTGTAAATGGCTATTTTCACTTCATCTAGGTGTGTGTATGTGTGTGTGTGTGTGTGCTTGTATGTGTTTGTGAATGAGTTTCTCTACATGCACCTTTTGTGCTTGTGTGCTCAATGTGTCTCAAAGTGAGTGTCTGCATGCATGGCAGTCTGTGTATGTGTGTGCTTGCAGTATTTCAATAGAGGCCAAACAAGAGATTTCAAAGACCTGGAGAGGTCCCATTCAGCCCTGAGTCTTTCATATTGACCTCAGGGCGACAGAGCAGGACAGAAAAACACAGGCTCTGAACCATCAAGATGAAAGCAAGGGACAACACAGACACACACACGGTGAGCAATTGCCTTCTACAATGAGCTCTCTAAACTGTTGTGAAATTCAAATCCTCCTTCGGCAAACACTTCTACGCACAAACACCTCTTTCATTCATCAGCGAGGCCTGCAGATTAATCTCTGCACATCAGTTAAAAACAGAAAATGACACTATGAGAGCACATCAAGGGGAGGAGGAAAACAGAATAGACTCATAATGAAATGTAATGCTCTGAAAGCTGACTCGCAATGTGATTAACAGCCTTGTATATAGACCACAAAGAGTCCCGCTGATTTTAATATTAGCCACACTACTGGTTGCTTGTTGCAGGCAGGTGTGAGCTTGTCCATCAAAATAATTGGTGACATCCATGAAATTAGTGGGAAGATACCACACTGTGAATTTCCATGTCTAGCTCACATGTAAAAGTACAGAGGATTATAAATGCTGTTCCTCAGAAAACTTCTCATCAGTTTTGTTAAGAGTGCACATTTTCTTGGCCTGACCACCATGTCTTGCAAAGTGCTGGTAGTCACACTGATTGGAAACAAAGCAAAAGGGGCTGAAGGGGTCACACCCAGAGCAAATCCCCAATCACCACTAAACTCTTTTAACCTTGGCTGAAATTAGCAAAATCTGCAATGGACCTTATAATTACTTTAATTGGAGAGTTTGCTCAGGGCACAGGATTTACCAGAAGACTCGAAAGATCAAAACAGATCACTTTCACTGTGAGGATGACTTCTATTAATATAGTGTTTTCCTGTCCATGTGCACTTTTATTAAAGGGATATACAATTCTTCTCCTTACATACAAAGCTCTTCATGGTCAGGCACCATCTTATCTAAAAGAGCTCATAATACCTTACTACCCCTCTAGAACACTGCGCTCTCAGGATGCTGGGTTCCTTGTGGTTCCTATAGTCTCCAAAAGTAGATTGGGAGCCAGAGCTTTCAGCTATCAGGCTCCTCCACGGTAGAACAAGCTCCTAGTTCTGGTTCTGGAAGCAGACATACATTAAAGTGGGCTTAAAGTGTTTCTTCTTGATAGAACCTATAGATAGTGCTGGCTCAGTTGAGTCCTCAACCATCCCTTAGTTATGCTGTTACAGGTCTAGATTTCTTTTGGGGACTTCCCATGATGCACTGAGCTCTTCTCTTTGGCTCTTCTCTCCATCTTCATCTGTACATATTTATTTACATATTTATGTCCCATTAATTCGTGTTACTAACTTAGCTTCTTCCCCAGAGTTTTTCTGCTTTCTCATCTTGCAGGTTCCTTTGGATCGTGCACAGATGTGGAAAGTGCATGCTCGTAGGTGCAGTAACACAGTAACAGCAGGGGCAATCATGACATGAGTAATGGACCAATGTAGTATAAAGATCGATAAAGTCTGTGTATGGAGGAGGTTAACTTAACATAACATTGGGCTATTCAAGTTACATCAGGTATGTGACAATCACAATTAAAACCAAACAAAAAAAAAGTTTCTTTAAATCAGATATATATTATTCATTTAGAAATAACACAGATAATTACAATAACAATAAAATAAATAACTAAAAGTAAACAAATAAATAAAGTAGAAGTGCAATCTGCTTCAATAAAATGTAACAACTTCACAATAATATTATAACTAAAAAACAATATTTTTCTATTATTAAATAATAAAAAT
Organism: Collichthys lucidus; assembly: GCA_004119915.2. Taxonomy (NCBI): domain Eukaryota; kingdom Metazoa; phylum Chordata; class Actinopteri; family Sciaenidae; genus Collichthys; species Collichthys lucidus. Next base: position 32,838,389 of record CM014090.1, read on the forward strand.
TTTCCACATCCCTGTGTTTGTTTGTTTTTTTTTCCTTTTCTCAGCCCCCTCAGACTCCTGCGGTCTTTTTGATGCCATGTTTTCATTGCTTTAGGGCTAACGTCAGGTGTGTGTCTGACTGCTGTAGCGTAATCAAACAAATCGCTAAATAACACACATAAGCTCCGGAATTGTCTTTTGACATTTTCTCTTAACCTAACTCCTACCGCTCACCTGCAGCTCCTCCTTTCACACGCACTCACTGTCTCGCTCGTCCACTCACACCTTACGCACACAAATTGCACACAGCTGTATTCCCAAAGGGAATTATGCTCCTCTTATAACATGCCCTACATGCAGCACTGAGTAGGAGTCAGGACCATCCACCATTCTTAATATCATCAATGTCTAGGCATTATTAGGCAGCAATATTCATGCTGCAAACTACATGAGGGCTAATTCATGAATTAAAAGTACTAAGTAATATCTGATGAACATATTTTTTTAAATATTTGCTACATTCTGTATACCTCATTGTGCATAAACACAATGAAGAACCTGTACAGTCATCTTTCAGTCTAATTTTCATCTGTACAGAGTCATCCTGCAGCTGCTGTTTGGTCTGGGGTTTCTACTCCAGCCTTCAGCGTCCTGCCAAATGTGTCTCCTAATAGCCTGGAGCTGTGTTACCTTCACCAGCATCAACTCTCCTGCTCTAATATATCCGCAGAGAAAGGCGATGCCTCCCACGACACTCCTTATCAAACCTAAAGCCTTAGTGTTCTCCCTGTCTAATGCTTGGCGCCTTGTACCCTGACGATGATCAAAGTGCTATTTTTCTAAATGCAGGCTTTTTAACTTCAACAGTCTTAGAAAGGATGAGGCAGATCATACTAAGATGATGAGAGAGAGGGAGAGTGAGATTGAGGGAGTGTGTGTCACTGTGTGTGTGTGTGTGTGTGTGTGTGACATCTTTGTAGTCCCTTCCTTTTGTCTTCTTCTTCTTCTTCTTCTTCTTCTTCTTCTTCTTCTTCTTCCTCCTCCTCCTAACTCTCACACTGGGCCTGCAGATAGGTCAGCTCCATTACCAATATGCTGGCCCACAAATATTTAAAACAAATTGAATCGCACACCCAATACCCATCACAATTACGGCAGGCACAATAACTAAATTAGCAATTCAACACAATAATTGGAAATGCGGCTTGCCTGGACCCGCAGGCCTCCCTGGAGGGCCGGCTGATCTGTGGAGGCACGTCAAGCCCGCTAATTCCACAGCTAATTACTGATGCACGGCGGAATGAAGTTGTTTGTCTCCCAAATACCATTTTCAGTTCACGGCAAGGAACACAGGACCGTGCTGAGATAGACAAAAGCAACAAAGAAGTGAGAGACAAGAGTGTGGTCATGCTTCTGTTTTGTTCTTGTTGTGTTGTTCATTTGTTGTTCATTTGTTTTGTGTTTCACTTTATTTTCCGATGATGAACATCAGGGTGTGTTGGTGTAAAAAGAGCTGATGAAGGTTTTTAATGCAAAGCTATTAGGAGCTGCATTCAGTACCAATATTTAAGAGGTGATCAAGTGAAACCAAATGAATTAAGTCACAGTTGGCTGTCCTGTGTCTGCACACCTATTGCAAAGCTCTTATACTTGAAACGGTTTGTTTTGGAGCCTGCAGCCATTGCCTGTCTGGGACAAAAGCAGCCTGGGGCCGTGCATTTAAGTAATACATTTAATTTTGTGGTATTTTCATATTAATACATCCCTTAACCCGAGTTTATTGCTCATTCTTCAGTCCCTTTTTGGACAGGCTTAGGACATTGGGACTACATGACATTGTTCATTTTCTGAATAAGTTAATGCACTTATGAGTCAGTGGATGTACTTTGTGTGAACTGACCCTGTATGTATTGTAAAGCTCTTTAATGAAACAGTTCAGTTCCGCTCTCCAGGCTCATACCAGACATCATACAGCTAACACTATACTGTGTAAAACATGTGCAACATATGTGACAGCACCTCACATGAACGCTCCCTGTCCACAGTGCAGAGATTAAGCCAATGTTTATTAACGGCATGAGTACACAGACAAACAACAACACACAAAGTGTTTGTTAGAAGGTCTGAAATTATTACTTTCCAATGATGATATCAGGCAGCAGAGGTGAGGCAAGTAGGTCTGAGCCTCTCAAGCTCTTTTGTTTCATTCTTCTGTGTGAACAACTGAATGCAACACAATTAATGCTCTGGTCCGAAAGTGCTTGTTTTTACATCCATATGTATGATGCAGAGAGATGCATGGGAGGAAGCTAAAATGTCAACGTTTTCTTGCATGGCGTTTTGGAACAGGTACAAACACTTTGCCTTCAGTCGTCGCCGGACAACACATCATACAGCCTAGTTTGTTTGGCACATACAAAGGCCTTAAGGCATCAAGTCTTATTTGTGACTGATAGAAAACATGCAAACATCATGAATAGCATTCAATCAAAATGCTAAACAAAGTGTCACACTTACTGTGGCCACTTCCCCGTGTACTGCAGCTACTTATTATGGTGATTTAGAGCCAGCCAAAAGGCAGAATTTGCAAATACTCATGCAAACTGCTGAATAGCATTCAAACCATGCATCAAGTCTCTATCAGCTATCAAACTTCTAACATAGGACACTCTACGGTGTCATTAAATCAGTCAACAGTGGAGCTGCACAAAAGTACAAATCTGCATGTTTACATTAAACAGCATGCATGCCACCCTGAAATAGCTCGACGAGCTCTGGAGGCAAACTAGATAAAATGATTACTTTAGATTTAAATGAGGAGTTCAAATGAGGACGAGGCTGTAATCTGACAGAGGCATACTGGACGTTGGTGAATGGGTGGGGAGTGGGGTCTGTCATTGGGGTTTCTGAGTGTTGAGGCACGAATTAGCAGCCAAATTGACCATGTCACAGCATCAGAATTTCCTTGCCAATCAGCCTTGAACATAAACGGCAGTGCAAGAAAACGAACGCATATGAGCGAGGCCGACGCTAATTTGGATCCTGTCCTCGTAGCCCCGCTAACTAATCCTCCCCATCTCTATTTATCCTCTCAGAATCTCATCGGGGAGAGCAGGCATATATTAACAGCTGGAGCCATCTGAAGGGCTCCCTTTTGAGACGTCGTTCGGCTCGTGTGCCGAGAGCTTAGCTGTAGTTAAGACCGGACGGTGACACTTCCAATTGAACGTATAGATTTGTTGCAGAGTTTGAGGGTCTGAGGATGGCATGATAGCCTAATCTGATTGCTTTGGGGCTGAAGGGGTTCAGGCTAAGTTATGGACTTATACAGTACAAGAGAAACATGGACAAACACTATGACCCTAAACTGTCATTGTTGGGCTGGATGTGCTGTCATGAGACTCAGTGAGTAACATGATCCAGGGCCTGAGCTGCAGTTTGAGAAAGACATGGCCCAATACTTTGTACTGAAAAAAACTTGTTGTGGACCAGTCACAGAAAGTCTGATAAAACTGCTACACTTAAGACTGAGATTAGACAAGTAAATGAGCCCAATGATGTCAGATCACTGGGCCATTTGCCACATCAGAACTTATTCAAAGAAAGTGTTATATCTATATCTATATATATCTATATCTATATATATATCTATATATATCTATATATATCTATATATATATATATATATATATATATATATATATATATATATATATATATATATCTCATGTAAAAGGGCATTAACTCTTTTTAAAAAGGCAAACACCAGCTCAAGTGAGCATACAATTGTTTTCATTTTTCTTTTTTTTTTCCTAATTTTTTATTTATTTTTTTATTTGTAAAGCACTTTACATTTGAATGAAATCTCAAAGTGCTACAATACACACACAAAGTATATGCACACAAGCAACAGAAACAAATAAATCACAGCAAGAGAAATCATGTTAAATACGATGTGGAAAAAAGGAAAGTTTTAAGCCCTTTTTTAAAACTTTCAAGAGTCTGTGGTGATCTGAGATGATCAGGGAGCGAGTTCCAGAGGCGGGGTGCAGCGGCACAGAAGGCTCTGTCGCCCATGGTGCTTAGCTTGGTCCTCGGGCAGAAGAGTTTGTTAAAGTTTTTGGAGCGGAGGGATCGTGTGGGGGTTTGAGGGATGAGTAGTTCTTTGAGGTAGGTGGGAGCGTTGCCATAGATGCACTGATGGGTTAGAAGAGAGATTTTGTAGTTGATTCTAGCAGAGATTGGAAGCCAGTGCAGTGAATGAAGGATGGGGGTGATGTGTTCTGATTTTCGGACTCGCATCAGGAGCCTAGCAGCGCTGTTCTGGACTAGTTGTAACTGGTGAAGGTGTTTGCTGTGGGACCCGATGAGGAGTGCGTTACAGTAATCAAGTCTGGAGGAGACAAAGGTGTGGACTAGTAACTAGTAATTCTGCCCTTTCGCTCAGACTTTTCTGACATTTGTACAGCATTTGTTCAGGAGCTTAGGACCATATCACCTCAACAGCCGATTGACTTCACTGATGAGCAGTTGGCACCTTGCATGGCAGCCAATGCCATCAGTGTATGAATGTGTGTGAATGGGTGAATGAAGATATGTAGTGTAAAGAGCTTTGAGTGGTTGGAAGACTAGAAAGGAAATTTATAAGTACAGTCCATTTACCATTTAATGACACTTCGACATGCAGAGTAGACGACCCGCTCTTCTTTTTATTAGGTTCCATACAAATCTACACTTACACTAACTATTTATATATAGGGGTCTATAAGCCTTACAAAAGGGGCCTAACAGGAAGCTATGTTTTTACAGTCATGGTACAACAGTACAACATATTCTTAAAACAGATGTGTAACCCTGTACTACACACCCAACTACACATTTTTTGACATCACACCATTCCAACTAAAAATATGTAAGGTACACCATATCCTTAGTTTAGTCAAAATAAGGGGCAACCATAAGTCAACCTATGATGTAATGATTGAACTGAAATAGCAAATATTAAACATGAAAATGAACAAGTAGTCATTGTAGTAGTCAGTGAATATAGTAAAAAAAACTGTACTGTACTAAATGCGTGTAAAAAGGTGTATAAAAGTGTGTGGTTAGGGGTTTCACAGCCTTAAAACATGTATAATAATTGTAAAACTTATTTTGCGGATTTCGTTTATTGCGGGTTATTTTTAGAACGTATCCCCCGCGATAAACTAGGGACCACTGTAATTGAGTTGTGAGCCAGCATTATGTATCACTAGGTCTCAAACTATATCCACAAAACTCAACTTGATATTGTGTCAGGTTACTGCAATATCAAAACACACATGATGCACATGATGCCCAAGCTTTTGTTTACAAGTATAATGAACAAATGTTAAGGCGCTGATAAATAGGATCCAGACAAGTCCTCCTGAGTTCACAGTAATGTGATAAGTAACAAATAGATATATTGAAGTTACAAGTTTTAGTTTGTTCATTTTCTAACAAAACTGCCTAAAAGTATCGACTCTTGTGACACCATAGATAAGGCTATCCACACTTATTTTATCTCAATATTTCATTCAGGATTCAGATTCTCTGTCTTGTAACATAGTGCCTAACAAGCTGTAAACCTCAATGTTACAGAGACAGGTAATAACCAGCTTCATCACATCAGTTATTATTCAGGAGCAGCAAAATTAGTTTTAGTGAAGCAGTAACCCAAAGAGACACAGAGACATCAGGATGAAGTCTTAACTTAAATGCAATACATGACATGCTTCCAACAATGTGGTTATTTGTGGTATGACACTTCCCTTAGTACGATGAACGCTGCCTCCACCTGACCGAGCTTGAACCGAATGTGATTTTTTTTTTTTACATTGGGTCTTGGACACATTGGACGTGTTTCCCAGTCCCCCATGGTGATAACATGCATTACTGCTAACATTAATTTCTTTACATTACAT